>OY986040.1:94135621-94602336 GCA_963920215.1 Nineta flava
GATCAATTGAATTTAATAATGCAGTTTGTAAATCAGAAATTTCAGAGTAATAATTTTCTAATGATTTATTACCTTGTGCAATTGTATTTAATTTGTGTAGAATTGTTTCGACAGTTTTACGGTCTGAGAATTGTGTTTGTAAATGGTTTTGAATATCTGTCCAATTTATCGGGTCTCCAACTGAAATTAATATTTCATTTGCTTTGCCAATAATTTTGTTACGGATCATATCAGTAACCATTTCACGAGAATCTTCGTTCGCTGCATTGATAATGCACCTGGTGCACCGTCAAAGTTATTTAAATTTTTTAGTAAATCTAACACAGTAATAACTTGTGTAGCCATTTTGATTTGTTTTGATTTGTTTGAATCCTCTAATTTGATTTCTTTTATTTTATTTGTTAATTTATCCAATAGGATATATTCTTCAGAAGCTGAATCGGAGTCTGAGAATTCAGGTTCAGTATAATCTCGCGAATTCGATTCGTGTAATTCCGGAGTATTATATTGTCTGTTCTGTCTATTAGTTTTAAAAATCTTAGGTAGTTTTGGCATTTAGGAAAAGCATTTACAAATAATCAAAAGTTACTTACAGTTGAATTATGATTGCCTTCCACATCATGTTTTGACAAGAGGTTTCCAATGGTTAACGTTCGTAAATTAATACTTTCTAGTCTTCAGTGATTTGAAGATATTGTTCCAATGAACCACGATGCTGCTTCCACTTGAAATTTGACCGTTTAATAAATTTATTTGTCTGTAGGTTGCTTGAAGTTCCAAAGTATTGAAATACACGCAATGTTCTCCAATTTGTCCAAAGTTTGAAAATTATACACTAACTTGGGTTGTTGAATATTGCTGAACTGGTAGTACGTCAATTTGAGCACTATCCTACCGGCTGCGCCAATTAAAAGTCAGTTTCAATGATGATTAAAAAAAATAAATTTATTATTTAAAAGTATAAGTACATTTAATTACAATAGTTAGATATTTTGAAAAGTAGTTTTAACATTGACAATTTTGTCAAACCACAAGTGCATTAACGTAAGCTAATAACTTAGTAATACAAATGATGACGAGAAGTCATTTACAATAGTTTATATATAATTATTATTAAAACGAATGAATAATATTGAAAAGATAAAGTATGAATGTTATTTGTGATTATTAAAACAAATAAATAATATTGAAAAGATGTTGTTTAAAGTTATTAGATCAAATAAATAATATTGAAAAGATAAAATATGAATGTTGTTTGTGATTATTAAATCAAATGAGTAATATTGAAAAAATGTTGTTTAAGGTTATTAGATCAAATAAATAATATTGAAAAGATGAAGTATGAATCATTTTTAATGTAGTGTATTCAAAACTGATAATTTTGCATGACGCCTGTTATACATCTTGTTTACTCAAATGTTCTTTATCTGTGTAGGAGTCCCTATGCCAGGATCCATAACTTATATATACATATATATATATATATATATATATATATGCATATATATATATATATATATATATATATATATATATATATATATATATAAGTTATGGTACCCAGCATAGGACAACACATACAAATAATATTTGCTTACATTATTAGTTATTTCCAATATCGACATCCGTTGACGTCAAACCAAGAAATTGCACCGTCAGATTTTTAGAACCAATGCACTTGTTTAATAATTAGTATATAAACCGATATAAATTAACATTCATTATTCATTAGTTTTTACATACGTTAGCTAAATGTTTCCACGACACTAGCGTGTAATCTATTTTCAATATTTAAATAATTAATTTTGTATTTTGTAATTGAATTGTAATATTTGTTTAAAGTGAATAAAAATTGTTTTTTTTAAGACTCGAATATTCTGAGACTTATAATTGGCGCAGCCGATAGGATAGTGTAGAAACTTCGACACTACCACGTCCAACGTTTAAAGTACAAAAATCGACTTATAACGGGTGAATTTCAATTCTTCGGGACGAACCTACAATCAAATAAATTTATTATAACTCAGCAACTTCTGGAAACAATTTGGAACTAAAAGCAACACTGTGGTCTGGTAATTTTCACTTCGACAGCATATCGAAACAAGTGGTAATTCATTACGAATATCGAGAAAATTCATTGGAAACCTATTTGTTAAAACATGGTGTGGAAATCGTTCATAATTCAACTGTAAGTACATTTTTTTCTTTTGATTACTGAATGAAATCCTCTAATGCCTAAATTCCCCAAATCACGAATAACAAATAAAAACATTGTTAACAAAGGCTTATTGTTACCAGCTAATCTAAGTGTCGCTAGTACATCGACACAACAATTAGATTCTCAAACTATAGACTCAGACACTGACTCTATATATTCAATTACACCATACGTAACAGATACAATTGAAGAAATAACAAGTAAACTAAATCAAATCCAAATAAATCAAATCAATACCCCAATAAAAAATAATTCAATTAATAACAGTATCGATAATATTTCTAAAATGTCGCACATTACAACAATAGACTTAATCAAAATGATGACACCTTTCGATGGTACCCCTGGTACTCTGGAAAGATTCATTCGAAACGCGGATAGAGCTATTTCAACAGCTAACCAAAACGAGGATCTATTAATCGATTTAGTCAGAACAAAGATCATTGGGAAAGCAAACGAAATTTTAATTTCAGTAGGCGACCCAAATAATTGGACAACAATTAAAAATCATCTGACCACACAGTTTTCAGACAGACGAACAGTCGAAACCATTTTACACAAACTCAATACAATTTCACAATGTAATAAAACGCTAGAAATGTATTACGCTGAAATTGCCGACTTACAAACAGCTCTACTTAGTTCTGTAGATACCTCAAAATCTATAGAATACCGATTAGGGCAAAACGAAGTTTACTTGTCTATCGTTCTGAAATCATTTATTGCTGGACTATATCCAAAACTAGGATATATAGTCAGAGCCAATAGACCTAAAGATATCAAAGAAGCTTATGATGTATGCTTGAACGAATTAAGCATGCAACAATCAAGCATGGACAGAAACAGAACTAGTTACAGTAAACCTCAAACAAACCATCATCAGTTTAGACAAAACTCACAATCAATACCTTTACGACAACCCAAATTTAATTATACCCCTAACTACCAAAACAATCCAAGACCTATACACAATTCTCCAATGTATAGAAACCCACAACAATCATACCCCCAACAAACGCACAAACCAAATCCTTTCACGCAAAATAATCATTATAGACCTATACAGCCGAACAGACCCATGTTCGCACAACAAAATCAAAACCAACAACAACAAAGACCTCCATATAGACCTACACCCATGGACACCAGTTCAGGGCATACCAAACAAATATTCCATAACACGCCTAATAATTCATTTAGACCATCGGGACCCCCAAACTTTACGTCTAAAGAACTTTTTAACGTAGACCATGAACAACAAGTGCCTTATGACTACGATTATAACCAACAATACGATATTCGATATTCACAACAATACGAAGTTGACGAATATCAAAATATCTATGACTCCCAAGATAACTACGAACCAACGTTAGAACATAACCATAACGAGAACTACAACAGAAATTTTAGCGATAACATAGATGAAAATTTTCCGACAAATGCCTCAACATCGAGACCGCCGGACTATTTGAACTAAACTACCACAAAACTAACGGAACTCTCCCCTACATCAAAATTGATCACCTAAAATTCTTGATAGACACTGGAGCCGATAACAATTTCATCGACCCTAAACATACCTCAAATTTCCAACTCATACCCACAGACATAACTGTAAAAACTGCCCTGCGGGAACATTTAATCAATCAGAAAATCCAAGTAGATTATTTATCACAACTAAATAATCAACAACCCTTGGAATTCTTAGTGTTCAAATTTCATCATTTCTTCGACGGGCTCATTGGGAACGAAACTTTACGCAAACTCAACGCTCGACTTAACTATCAAGCTAACACCATCACCTTTGGAAACATTACAAATAAATTGCTATATAAACCTATACTCCAACCCCAAATCTTTAATTTGGACCCACATGAACAACGACTAATTACCCTACCCACTAACGTTAAAAACGGAGATGTATTCATATCCCCTATTAAACTGAACGACACTCAAATCGTTTCAGGCATTTACACCTCCACAAATTTTAAGGCCCAAATCTTAGTAGCAAACGAAACGGACCTAACCCAATCTTTTATTTTAACCCAACCAATACGTTGCGAACAGTTAAACAATTATCAGGAAATCAACATGATTTCAAATGAACATCCTCATAACTACGACTATCACTTCGCTTTGGAAAACTTACGGACTAATCACCTTAACGATGAAGAAAGGTCAAAATTACTAGAATTATGCGCTGAATATCGAGACATATTCTACACAACCGACCAGCAGATGACTTTTACATCTGAAATAAAACATAAAATCGAGACGACTAACGACATTCCCATTTATACAAAATCATATAGGTACCCCCATATTCACAAAGAGGAAGTAACGCGACAAATAAATGAAATGCTAGAAAAAAACATAATACGACCATCCAATTCTCCTTGGTCTTCACCAATTTGGATAGTCAGTAAAAAAGCCGATGCCTCAGGAAAAAAGAAATGGCGCCTAGTCATTGATTATAGAAAGTTGAACGAAAAAACAATTGACGACCGATATCCCCTTCCCAACATAACGGACATACTAGACAAACTAGGGAGATGTCAGTATTTCACAACCCTCGATTTAGCTTCAGGCTTCCACCAAATCGAGATGGATAAAAACGACATAGCAAAAACTGCCTTCTCAGTTGACAATGGACATTATGAGTTCACGCGCATGACATTCGGACTAAAAAACGCACCTGCGACATTTCAACGAGTCATGGATAACATGCTTAGAGAACACATAGGAAAGAATGTATTAGTTTACATGGACGATATAATTATCTTCTCGTCATCCTTACAAGAACACATAGAAAAACTAAAACAAGTGTTTGATAAACTACGACATTTTAACTTCAAGACACAACTCGACAAATGTGAATTCCTCCATAAAGAGATTGAATTCCTAGGACACATTGTAACTACGGACGGAATAAAACCAAACCCAAAAAAAAATACAGACAATCAAAAATTTCCCTATTCCAAGAACGGTAACGGAAATAAAGTCATTTCTGGGCTTAATAGGATACTACCGTAAGTTCATACCCAATTTTGCGAAAATAACGAAACCCATGACGGAATGTCTGAAGAAAGGAACTACAATCAACATCAAAGACCCCAAGTATACAGAATGCTTTGAATATTGCAAAACCTTGCTATTAGGAGACCCAATACTACAATACCCTGATTTCGATAAAACATTCATACTAACGACAGACGCGAGTAACTATGCAATAGGAGCTGTCTTATCTCAAGGACCAGTTGGACAAGACAAACCCATATGCTACGCTTCCCGCACACTGAACAAAAGTGAATGCAACTATAGCACGATCGAAAAGGAACTCCTAGCAATTGTCTGGGCATGCAAGCAATTCAGACCGTATCTTTATGGACAAAAATTCAATATCCTAACTGACCATAAACCTTTAAAATGGGTATTCTCTCTAAAAGAACCCAATTCAAAACTATTACGATGGAGAATAAAACTCTCAGACTTTAATTTCGACATTGACTACAAGCCTGGTAAACAAAACGCAAATGCTGACGCGCTTTCACGAATTCAGGTCCCGGAAATAAATAATCTAGACACAGAGAACCGATCCCTAGATGTTGAAGTCTCTACTCAACATTCAGCCGACGAAAACATTAACTCAGAAATCCCCATATCAGAACGCGTATTAAACGAATTTTCAAATCAATACGTAATCGACATAACTCTCAAAAATAACATTACACTCGAAACCTTTTTCAAAACACGCAAACGAACGACAATAGAGATGTTACTTTCTAATGAACAAAATTTAATAAAAATATTTAAAGAATACTTCCATCCTAATTCGCTAAACGCAATACTTACAGATGATCAAACTTTTAATAAATTAAACAAAATTTACCAACAATACTTCTCTAAGTATAAACTTATTCGTTGCATGAAAATTTTAACAGATATCGAGGACATTGACGAACAATCAAACTTAATAAAACAATATCATGACTTATCTATCCACAGAGGAGTGAACGAAACCCTGCAACACTTAAAAAGACGATATTATTTCGATAATATCAAATCAAAAATAAACACGTATATCAACTCATGCGATGTTTGCGCAAAAGCAAAATATGAACGTCACCCTCTTCAATTAAAACATATTGCAACTGAACAAGCTACACGACCTTTTGAAATACTACACTTAGACTACCTATTCATTGAAAAGCAACCAATTCTTTCTATCCTTGACAAATTTTCAAAATACTGCGAACTAATAACACTACCCTTCAAAAACGGTCTAGAAACTTTATCAGGATTCCGCCAATTCCTAACTAGACACGGAATTCCACGTAAAATTATACATGACCCTGGGCTAGAATTCGAAAACCTTCAGTTTAAAGAATTCATAAAAATGTACAACATAGAAAATCATACTACCGCCGCCAGATCCTCAACAGGCAACTCACCAGTTGAACGATTGCACTCGACAATATTGGAAACCATGCGTATACTTAAACTACAAAAACCTAAAGCAGCCCTGAAAGAACTCCTAGAACTAGCAACCTTAACCTACAATAATTCCATCCACACATCCACAAAACATACCCCTTTCGAAATTATTCACGGACTACGAGAAACTACAATTCTAAAACCATCAAAAAATGCGATTACCGACTACAACTTAGAAAGACAAATAGAAACAAAACTCATTAACGATATAATCGACAAACAGAAACAGAAATTAGAAACCAAACAGGACAAACTTAACACAACAAGAAACGAACCTCCAGATATCAACGGTACAGTCTATGTTAAAACCAATCAAAGAAACACTAAACTAAAAGCCGCCTACGATCGTGTCAAAGCCACTAAACAAAATAGAATGACTTTTAATACCGATAAGAAACGAAAATATCACGTTGGCAAACTAAAATTAAGGAAATCAATTTCTTAATTACAGATTCGTGTTCACTACAAGCCAACATATAGAATATCATGACCTCACGCATACCAAAGGGCTACTCGCTTTGAATCTCGGACCCACTAGAATAATTACACACTTTAATAACTTAATCCATATAGTTAACATTACGAACATAGAAATAGCTTACGATAATATTAAGAACACCCTAGAAAACTTAGAACTAAACCATACCCTCTTCTATAATCCCAAGCACCTTCAAAACCAACTAATCGACCTAGGAAACAAAATAGATAGTTTAAAAATCAAACCCCGATATAAAAGAGGATTAATAAACGGACTAGGAGACATAATCAAAAAAATTACAGGAAACATGAATAACGACGACGCTTTACAAATCAACGACCAAATCAGGCAACTCCAGGATAATTCACTTTTAATCAAAAATAACCTTAACGACCAACATAAACTAAATACACACATGATCGAACGATTCGAGAATATAACAAAATTTATAAATACAGAACAGGCCCACCTGGCAGTAGTTATTAAATCAATAAAATCATGCACAAACATAGGACAACAGCTATTTGGAAATCAAGTATACTTTTCAATGCAATCTCAAATATCTTTGTTAAAAGACCAATTAGACGCAATAATTAACTCTATTTCATTAGCAAAAGTAGGAATATTATCGAAACACATACTAACCAAAACTGAATTAACTTTAGCCAGACAAACTCTCCATAGTCAATTCAACCTACTAAACGATGAGCATATTTATGAATTACTGCAACTTAAAGCCTACTTTAACAATACCAATTTAATTTTCGTAATACAAATCCCTCAAATATCCAACAATACCTATGAAACCCTAAGACTACGACCTTTACCTGAACATAATAAAATCACATTAAACCGAAAACCAACTACATCCTTTATAACACTATTCAGTACTCATTTATAGAAAAACCTTGCACTAGAATAGAACAAATATTTCTATGCAATCCATTAACATTACAAAATTCATCATCAAACGAATGCGAAGTCAACATCCTCAATAACCAACCAGCAAAATGTATACTTCAAAGAACTATGGAAGACAGTTTCATAGAAGAAGTAGAACCAAATCACATAGCAATCTATACCCACCAACCAGTCAATATAACAAATTCATGTGGTAAAAATATTACTAATTTCATCGGACAACTTTACATTACGTTCACCAGATGTCAAGTTAACATAAACAATATCATTTATGGATCATTAATGACATACACATCATCAATCCAAATCGAACAAATTATTTATAATAATTTACAAATAACTCAAATTTCTAATCAAACAGACTTTGATGTACTTCAAATGGAAAATTTAGAAAATACAAAGCAACTGGACTTATTAAAATACCACCAACAATTACATTATGGGACGAACGCAGTAATTATAATCATAATTCTCTTTGCCATAGTAGTTTATATCACCTACAGGAAACTCAAAACAAAAGCAGTTTACATACGACCAACAACACCAGAAATGGAACTTCAGCCAACATCAGTCGCTAACCACTCACTTATGGTTAAGCTTCCTTCTTAAGGATGGAAGAGTTATGGTACCCAGCATAGGACAACACATACAAATAATATTTGCTTACATTATTAGTTATTTCCAATATCGACATCCGTTGACGTCAAACCAAGAAATTGCACCGTCAGATTTTTAGAACCAATGCACTTGTTTAATAATTAGTATATAAACCGATATAAATTAACATTCATTATTCATTAGTTTTTACATACGTTAGCTAAATGTTTCCACGACACTAGCGTGTAATCTATTTTCAATATTTAAATAATTAATTTTGTATTTTGTAATTGAATTGTAATATTTGTTTAAAGTGAATAAAAATTGTTTTTTTTAAGACTCGAATATTCTGAGACTTATAATTTATATATATATATATATATATATATATACATATATATATATACATATATATATATATATATATATATATATATATATATATGCATATATATATATATATATATATATATATATATATATATATATATATATATATACATATATATATATATACATATATATATATATATATATATATATATATACAACATAATATGTACTTTTTTTAAATGTCTGTAGACTCTAGCGGTCGCCGTTTTATTCCCATTGTAATGAAATTTGGTATTTGAGTAGCTTTTGGTATTCTAAAGGTCAAGTTCGTTAATGGATAAAATCGGGCAATTGGAAAGGGGGTTTAGAGGGAGGGGTTTAGAGGGAGGGGAAAACATAAAATTTGACTATCTCCCTTAATATTTGAAAAAAAGAAAAATTTATCAGGAGTGAAGTTGTAGGTACTAAGTTTTACTGTAATTTTGTTTCTTATCATTTTTCTGTTACACTAATATTTACAGAAATATTTACAATTAAAGATTGAAAGTTTAAATTCTAAATATCTCTGTTTACATTAGAGTTTGAGAAAAATGATAAGCTAATGAATTTTAGCAAACTTGATTTTGTATAACTTTACTCCTTATACATTTTTCGATTATTCTTATATTAAGAGAGATATTTAATATTTTGTGTTTGTTTGACACGAATACATAAAATATATTTTATTGTAAAAAATTTTGATTGTCGTTTCCATAGTAACTATAAACTATAATCGTTATACATCGATTTATTTTCGCTATTAATAAATTTAATTTTTGCAAATACTAATGTCATTTCAGATATTATATTTCACTTTGATCACACTAAAATTATGACCGCTAGAGAATGATTTATTTATTCTAAGGAAATTCGCTAAGTTGACGCAGCTCCTGCGTAACGAATTTTTTTACATGAGCACATTGTCCAACATTCAGGAAAAAATTCAATAAATATAAGCGACTTTTACGTGAGTTTCTTCAACATCATCAAGTTGAAGAAAATGGCGCCTCTTCGGTCAATGTTCCTTATTACTTTGTGTAATGCGATGATGAAGAGTGTTGCTGATAGACTATCTTCTTGCCTGACTACAGTATTGAAATCGAATAAGTCACTTAACTTGTTATCTATCTATTTTGGCTCTGGCACATTATTTTTGCATTGGGATAATTGCTAGGGTTTGTTAATTTAATTGGTATTTCCATGTCTTGCACGATTTCTTTGACTTACTGCGTCACTATCAAATGCATATTTTTAAAATTTACAAATAAATAGAGCCAGGAATAAATTTCAAAAACTTTTTCAAAGTGATATTTGCGCGATTTTTTTTCTAAATTTGATGTGTTACGTAACATATTTTTTTTGGATATAATGGATAAATGGATAACATACACTGTATACTATAACTAATCTAGGAATCTAATTTAATATTATACATACTATAACTGTACTATATATTATTATGATGCTTATAATGATGCTGGTAGCTACTTCATATACACATAGTTTACTGAATTACCAACTGAATTACCAACGATGCTTGGCAGCCATTCACAGTATGCATCCTTTTATTTATTTCATATTTTATTATAAAAGGTCAACATTTATAATAAAATGGATAATAACTATCATATTCTGAACAAGAATATGGAATGGGTTTACTCCATAATGACATTAATAACATAAGTCATATCTACTAATTCAGTGCCGGATTAAGCCAGCCTGTAGCAAATAAAAGCACGAGGCATTTGCTTTGCCTTAGGTAAGTTTAGGATATAAAATCAAACTGCTCCTTATAAAGAAGTTATTTTGGTATGTCAAATTTAAGATGAGATAACACTAGTCAAATCAATGTATACAAGCAAATCATATTCTATGTTCAATGGATAATATCAATTAGACGTTCTTGTCCTATCGTGTTCTTTAACTGTTTTTTAACGCGCTTTAATGTTCAAAAAAGTTTCTTCAATGCAGTTGGTGAACATCAAAGACAAGTAATCGCGTATTTCAACATTTGGGAATTACGATTCTAATGAATTTTCCATTAAAAGTTAATAAAACTGGAATTCCACACAGCTTGATGCTATCAATAGAAGCTGCATCAGTTCGTCGCATAGGCATTCTTGTAAATCACGTTGGTAAGCACTAACGATAATTGGACTTCTTTTCGAAACTAGTTTTTGCTGTAAAAGAATTGCCAAAGTATTCCAAATAAAATATTAACGTGATGGTACGCTTCCATGCGTTTAGCTAATGCAGACAGTACATTATCAGTAAGTTTAGTACATTTCTAACTTGATGTATGCTAGTGATATCCTTCACATCCGCTTAGAACTTTAGCTTTTGACTTAATACGTGAAAACGTGGACCGCTTGGATACCTGGACGTACCAAAATAAATAACGGTGTTTGTAACTTTATGTAAGCGACACATAATGTGTGATGTGACCAGCGCTCACTTTTAATAATGTGCCAAAATTATTAATAATAATCATTGTAGAGATGGGCACCTTGTATACTGTCACATTCTGATATTAAAACGATTTAAAAAAAATGAATATTTACTTTTTGACAACCATAAAAATAAAAAAGCTCTGTATTACGTAATAGGGAATATGCATGAAAATTTTTTTTCACTTGAATTGAAGCATGTTTACTTGACAAATATCAAGGTAAAATTACTTTTTAAATAACTTTAAAAATAAGCGAGATATGAATGATTGAAATTCCCGATTAAACAAAGAGGGTGATAGCCCTCTTGATATGTTATGTGACGTCATATTACACTTTCACCATTTAAAATACACGTAAAACTCCGTTTTTAGTATTTTTGCAAGAAAGAGACAGATAAAAATCTTTAAAAGCTTATAGCTTCCTTGATATTTGTCGGATTTTAATTTCGTTTTTAAATATTATTACAGTATTAACAGTATTTTCATATTCTGACAATAAATATGAAAAAAAATTTTCATGCATATTCCCTATTAACAATTTATTCACTTAAAAACACTTTCTTATATCCTGTACTATGAGCCACAAATTACCAGTCCAAGTAGCCGAGCGGTCTAAGGCGTTATGTCTGCACAGTATGCATACTTGGACACTGGGAGGTTACGGGTTCGAATCCCGACATCGGCAGTTTGTCAATTATTAGCCCGTCCAGGGCAGCCTCTACAATCTATCTATCTATGAGCCACAAAAGTAGCGCTCATTTTTCAAAAATTTTTATATAATTTCGACCTTATTAATTTGGTTTTTGGGCAAATTTTTTTAAAACCGTAGGAACGACAAAGATCAATTATAAGGATTCAATATTCGTATCCATAATATGTAATAATACTCAATTCGTAGGAATTAGGATTAGGAAAAGTGAATAAATTAATTTAAATAAATTGAACGTTTCGTCATTTATTTATGACTTCCTCAGCAACTACAAATAAAAATTGAAAAATATATATAAAAAATAAAATAAATAAATAAAATTGAAAACAAAAAAAACTGATAATTTTCAATTAAGACATAAGTTATTTGAAATAAATACCTTATTTATGTAATTTAAATGTCTAACATAAACCAACTATGGAGACTTTAATAGTTACATTTGATGCCATAATCATTATTGTAACTCAATAACTTAATTTTGATTTGAGTTTAAAGTATTTTTTTATTTATTCAATATTTGAATTAAACTTATTTTTAATTGAAAGTATGTATTTGTTAATGTCATCTGATTAAAATATAATCTATTATGTAAATAATATTATTGCGAAATAATGTGATATGCCATCTATATTAAACTGTTTGTGATATTTAATAACAAACTGTAAAAGACAAATTGTTACATTTATCAACTTTAGACTATAAAATGATACTAATTAATTGTTAAAAAATTTTTTGCTACAAATAAATTAAATTAACATTGTCTGAGACTAGAAATTAATTCACTCTCAACAACTGATTGTAAATAATGCTGAGGCCATTCACATCTGTTCTGAAATTGGGGAAATGTATTATATAAAAACAAATGACACGGTAAATTTCAGAACAGATGTGAATGGCCTCAGCATTATTTACAATCAGTTGTTGAGAGTGAATTAATTTCTAGTCTCAGACAATGTTAATTTAATTTATTTGTAGCAAAAAATTTTTTAACAATTAATTAGTATCACTTTATAGTCTAAAGTTGATAAATGTTACAATTTGTCTTTTACAGTTTTTTATTAAATATCACAAACAGTTTAATATAGATGGCATATCACATTATTTCGCAATAATATTATTATTTACATAATAGATTATATTTTAATCAGATGACATTAACAAATACATACTTTCAATTAAAAATAAGTTTAATTCAAATATTGAATAAATAAATAAAATACTTTAAATTCAAATCAAAATTAAGTTATTGAGTTACAATAATGATTATGGCATCAAATGTAACTATTAAAGTCTCCATAGTTGGTTTATGTTAGACATTTAAATTACATAAATAAGGTATTTATTTCAAATAACTTATGTCTTAATTGAAAATTATCAGTTTTTTTTGTTTTCAATTTTATTTATTTATTTTATTTTTTATATATATTTTTCAATTTTTATTTGTAGTTGCTGAGGAAGTCATAAATAAATGACGAAACGTTCAATTTATTTAAATTAATTTATTCACTTTTCCTAATCCTAATTCCTACGAATTGAGTATTATCAATTATAAGATTGTGAAAAATGAGCCCTGCTTTTGTGGCCATGTGTACATAAATATCAATTAGGTAAATATATATCAACCACTGAATTTTTAACTGTATTGCTGTATATACAAAATGTATAATCGAGTAATTACACAACGTTATAAGAGGTAGAGAGCACCCTCTGAATGTGATCATAATATATAACATTTACAAAATATATTCATTCAAAATTAAAATTAAACGTAGTATTAAATAATTTTCGTCACAAATTATTCAAATTACTAAAATTACAACTGTTGAGAAATAAACAGTACAATCTCGCCGTTTCTGTATAAGGAAACCTCGATATAGATTTTATACCAAACCTTAACGCTGTAAAATACCATTCGTTGGTTAGAATAGTTTAACCCTAACAACGACGGTATTGTCGAGCGGTTTAACCGGTCTCTCAAAATTTCCTTAACTTGCAGTCAAAAAAATAATAACTGGTACAAAATGAGATATTATATGTCAATCCTCTTCGATTACCATACGATTTCTTTTCGGAAAATATTGCTATTGTTCAACAATCCATTCAAGAGTTGAAAAACAGAATAGTCAACGCTAAACTTTTGTTCACTAAACGGTTCGCGAACAAAAATGTTTACCAAAATAGTTGGATTCTTAAAAAAGGTCTGTATACTGGAGGATCTTGTATAACTTCCATTATCTTAGTATTATATAGAGGTCCAAACTCTGTAATACAGAGGTTTTTGAAAGTTTTTGTTGTTGACATCAACAACAAACCTACCTCTGTATCTATAGACAGGCTGAAACCTGCGTACCTTATTCCATGCTAAATTTTCTTTTTTTAACCCGACTTCAAAAAGGAGGATGGTTCTCAATTCGTCTGTATGTTGCTTTTTTATTTTTATTTTTTTATGTTTGTTACCTCAGAACTCCGTCATTTATGAACCGATTTTGAATTTTTTGTTTTTTTTTGTTTTAAAGGGTTTGATTTCCAATTGGTCTCATTGTCACCAAATTGCATTCTGATGAGGGGATCCCCTGGAAATCGAGGAAAATCCTCATTTTATATGTGATCACCGATTTCTGCGAAAATTTTTTGTTTGTTTGAAAGGGTATACTCATGCATAATGGAAAAATAAGAAACTTTTTTTAAAAAACGACTTCAAATAAAAAAATTTTTACAAAAAAAAAACCGACCCCAAAAGAAAAATTTAAAAAAAGAAAAATGCATGTAAAAAAAACTTAAAACCTGCTATGAAAAAATGCACTAAAAATAAACAAAAATAAAAAATATTTTGACAAAATGAAAACCCGAAACACCTCCAAAAATAACAATAATTGTACATATATGTTTAAAAAATTTTGCTTAGGTGAACTAAAATTGACACAAGAATATGCAATTATTTTTTTACTTTTAAGTGCATTTTTGGTTTAAGAATATTTGATTTTTGAAGTCGGGTTTTGTTAAAATATTTTTTATTTCATATTTGAAAAAATCCTATGAAAACATATATCCTAATTAATATGTTTCAATTCAATTTTTTTTCATAGACTCTTTATAATTCTGTTGATTACCAAACGTTTTTTTGCTGAGATTTTAGCATATAATTATATATTTTTTTAAATCGATCGACTTTTCTAACTTATCTTACTTTTAATCGAATATGGAGAGCTTTCTTGATATATTTCTTGTAAATAATAGATACAATTGAGGTAAATATAAACTACCTGAACCCTAGATAGATAGATAGACACTGTCGCGGTATTCTGGCTCTCTTTATCCTCAAAGGAGCGCTGCCCGAACCTGCAATGATTCCAATACTCGACAAAAACAAAAAAAAATATATTAGTAAACGATATTACTAAATATTTTGTAATTGGAACAACACGCACGTTTTTGTTTAAAGAAAAGAAAAAAAAAAATTAAATTAAACACAAGTTTTTACGAAACAAAAAAAAAACCTGATTTTATTGTTTTAAAAAAAATGATTATCCAATTTCTTTTTCAATAATTATTTTAATTCTTTTTCACACAATGTTAAACTTTGAATTACTTGACCAAGTTACTTGTACAAATTCCAACTTATACTTTGATCTGGATTGAACAACAATTATATACTTTGAACTTATCAGACAATACTTCGATATTAAACTTTGATACTAATCGCACAATGATCGATTTTAAAAACTTTGAACTAATCAAACACGATTTTAAAAACTGATTTGAATCGACACTGGTCACGGTTTATATACCCGCCATGGGTCGTTCTAGAATATGATTGCTTTTTTGAATAAATATTTTGTTTTTGACAATATATTTTTGCATGGAGGCTTCTAGAATATTTTAGTATATCAACAACCATGGACGTAGTCGGAGTGTTCAGACTATTTATAAAATTAATTAAAAATTATACCTCTCCTTGGGTTTGACCCATTGTCACACCCCGCTTGGTCGATATTCAACTAGAGACTTAATGCACACGGCCAGTGTCAACTCATAATCTATATACAAATTTTATGATACATTCATAACTGTAAGCTAGCTTACTTCTGTTTATTTGTTTTACAAAAATTATCTTGTTTTTACAAAATTATTTATTTGTGATCTGTTATTTTGAAAAACATTCAACTTGTATGACTTTTGATTAAAATTAAATGTAATAATTTTATTTAAATTTTTGATTTTTTTTAAAATAGAATGCCAGTACTGTCCAGCCCTTCGGCCTCCATCATCTCACGCAATCGTGGCATGGGGATGCTGCGGCTTGCCATTGTAATTCTTTTCTTCTGCCGTACGTCTCCTGGTCCTGTCACGGTCGCCACTTGTCGCGGTATTCTGGCTCTCTTTATCCTCAAAGGAGCGCTGCCCGAACCTGCAATGATTCCGATACTCGACAAAAACAAAAAAAAATATATTAGTAAACGATATTACTAAATATTTTGTAATTGGAACAACACGAGCGTTTTTGTTTAAAGAAAAGAAAATAGAAAAAACTTTAAATCAAAAGCAACAATTAATCTTATTATCATTTTTCGACTTAAAAAAAAACTTAGTTTAAGAAAAAAAATAATCGAGCTATATTATTTTCTTTTTGTACTTTCAAAAAAACTCCTTCTTTTTGCAAGGAGAAAAATATTATTTTGTTAAATATTTTTCGTAATATTTTACTTTCATAATTAAAATGTGTGTTGGATCAAAAAAATTATTTAATAATTTTCATTACAACAAAATCTCCCCCTCTAGATTCCAACACACATTTTCTAATTTGCTTATTATATTTGGTCGACCAATTTTTGACTTATAGAACTATTTGAACTATTTCAATTGTACTAGTACTTTTAGCTAGCTAGCAAAACTTAAAAGTGTACGTACACATTAGTTCTTCACTCTTCATCAACGGCGCCTGTTGTTGATTGCCGGTCGTCTGGGCCGCAAGTTGTACCCTGGCTCTAATGCTCTGGCCTCTGGCTCGTCCACACTTGGTACATCCCGTCGTCTTCCATCACCTCCATGCCTTTGACCCCCCAATCGATCTGGAAGTAGTTGGCCGAACACCTCGTTCCCCACACTCAATCTTCCCAGATTCCCATTGGCGGCGGTCCTTGCACTGGCCGGCTTCAAGAGACCTCCATGTATCTTCGTGGGAGGCACTGTATCCACAACATATATTCCAGCTGGTAAACTCCTCAGCACTCTGTAAGGCCCTTTCCATTTTGGTGCCAAACCACTATGGACACCCTCCACCTTACTGCTGAGCACTTGGTTGCGCATCCAGACGGACTCTCCTGGTTGATAACTGAGTCCCGTCTCCACTTGGTCGTTCTCCTCGGCATGGGCCAATATTGTTTGCCGAGCAATCTCAACATTCTGTTGACGTCCTTGGCCTCTCTCGTTAACCCATTCTTCAATATCTTGAGGCTCTTCTTCGACTTGTATCTGCCAATCCCCAGGCTTCTTCATCTCAGCCCCCAGTAACAATTTGGCGGGCGAAAAACTAGTTGTTCTGTTTGCTCTATTGCGTATTGCAAATAAGGACTTGTGTAATTGTTGGTCCCAATTCTTGTGTGCTTGCTCCAATAAATGTAATCGCAACAACTTCTTCAACTCTTGGTTTTGTCGTTCCGTGGGGTTGGCTCGTGGATGGTATATTGGTGTTGTCCATATCTCTGTGTTCCAATCTCTGTTCACTGCTTTCCATTCTTTTGATCTGAACTGGGGACCATTATCACTAAGTACTACTCTCGGATAACCATATCGACTGAATACTTCATCTTTGAGTACTTGTTCTATCTTCGAGGTCGACGTGGCCCCCAATGGAAATGCTTCGATCCATCTAGTGAAAAGATCAGTCACAACCAATATATTTGTTTTTCCACGTGATGTGCGTGGGTATGGACCCATCAAGTCGATGCTGACTACCTCCCATGGTGAAGTAGGTCTTCGACTTCTCATTGCTGTACTTGGTTTCTTATTCAGTGGCTTCACTCTAGCACACGTATCACACCCTTTTACATATCTGCGTATGTCATCTTGCATCCCATACCAATACACGCGGTTATGGATTTGACGATACGTTTCTCTCCATCCTGGGTGTGCTGCTTCATCACTGTCGTGATATTTTCTCAGAAAACCAAGTCGGCGTTCTTCGGGAACCACTGGCACTTCTTGTACCATCTGTTGATTATGGTACCAGAGGATCCCGTCAGCTACGGTGTAATTAGCTTCTCAGTGGACTATTGTTATCTACGATGTATCTTCTGATGGCAGTCGCATCACGATCTTCATCCTGCCATCGTCGAATATCATCAAGTGTGGGTGTTTCTACTTCGATGACGTTGAGGGTTATCGGTGTTTTTGCCCTCTTTTCAATCACCCACTCTGGAATGTCCTCCACTTCTTCGTCTTCAGCCTTGCCCTGTGGTTGTCTGGACAAGGAGTCGGCGGCTTGGTTATCTTTTCCGGGGACGTGAATTATTTCATAATCATAGGCTCCCAATGCTAATGCCCATCTTGTCAATTTTGCTCGACTATCTTTAGTTTTGTTCAGCCATTGGAGCGCTGCATGATCTGTGTATAATTTAAAATGTCTTCCTTCAAGATATCCTCGAAACTTCCTCAATGCCCAGATTATCGAGAGACATTCCTTTTCTGTAGTGGCGTACTTTTTTTCTGTGGGTCCAAGCTTCTTGCTGGCGTAATTTATTATTCTCCTTGTCTTGCCATCATCTTCCATTTGGAACAATATTGCACCCAGTCCGACATCACTAGCATCCGTATTTAAACAAAATGTCTTCTTAAAATCTGGATGTGCTAGTTTCGGTGCATTCACAATCGATGATTACAGATTTTCGAACGCCTTCTGATGCAATGTTAGCCAGCGCCACTTTATGTTCTTTTTGAGCATTTCGCTCAGAGGTGCAGCTATATCTTCGTAGTTCTTCACGAAGCTCCTGTACCAACCACATAATCCCAAAAATTGTCGTAATTGTCTTCGTGTCCTTGGTACAGGGTATTACTGATAGCTTCATTCTTCTCTTCCTCTCTGTCAATGCCGTCTTCGCTCAAAATATGTCCCAGGTATTTGACTTTGTTGCTGCCAATGACACATTTGCTTGGTTTACAAGTTAATCCATGTTGTTCTAGTCTTTCAAGTACAAGATCCAGGTGGTGTAAATGTTCCTTGACTGATCGACTGTAGATTAATATGTCATCCAGGTAAACTTGGCAGAAATCTTCGATGTATCCAGATAAAACTTCGTTCATTAAACTCTGGAACGTAGCTGGCTCATTCTTCAATCCAAACGGCATGACGCGAAATTGATAGAGACCTCTTGGGGTGGTAAATGCTGTGTATTCTTTCGATTGTGGCTCCATCTCAATTTGCCAATAACCAGTCTGAAGATCCAATGTAGAAAATATTTTTGCTCCATTGACTTTTCTCAACATCTCTTGCAGATCTGGAATCGGAAACGCATTGCTCTTTGTGATATCGTTCAATTTTCTGTAATCGACGCACAATCGAAAAGTACCATCTTTCTTCTTCGGCAATACGACGGGTGCGGCCCAAGGCGATGTGGATGGTTCTATAATGCCATCGCCTTCCATCTCTTCAATCATCTCTTCTAATACCCGTTGCTTCTCATTGTTGTACGGGTATGGTCGTAATTTAATGGGGGAATTCTTCGTAATCTCGATCTTGTGTGTGATCGTTTTTGTCCTTCCAACTTTGCCGAAAACGCTGGGATGTCGCCGAATGACATCTTTTAACTGCTCTTGGTTCTCAAGGAGTTTTATTTGTAACTCGCCCAATGCGTTGTTAATTGTTGCCACTTCTCTATGGGCTCCATCTGGTTTTCTCCATGCAATGCGGACTCTCTTATCACACCCCAAGTAAATTATACCACTCCGGTAATCGATGCTCACACCATTTTTTGTTAAAAATTCATGACCAAGTATTATGTGATTCCGTAGGCCAGGTACAACCATTACTTCAACATTGAACTTCATTCTTGATATCATCACATCCATGCACATTTTCCCAAGAATCTTGAAAGTATTATTGCTTGTGGCTCCACTCCCTGTACTATCTCTGACAGGGTACCATTTACCAATACTTCTTGCCAATTCTTCGCTGATAAAATTGTGTGATGCTTGACTATCGATCAGTGCCAATATTGATCTTCCACGCACATCAACTTCCACAATTGGCCCATTCTGGTGTGATTTCTTGGTCTCCATTGTTGTTAATTGAATCGGTAATTGTTTGTGTTCACGCCGATGTTGTGCGTCTTTGTGGAGGTTAATGTGTACCCCAGAACCAATTTCCTCCTTCATTGATCCTGGAATTAGTTTCCCGACGGCCCAGGTCTATTTTGTTGTCCCCTTCTGGGACAGTTTCGACTTATGTGCCCCGCTTGGTGGCATCCTTGAAGTCTGTTGCCCATCCTCTCTTCGGACTCTTGAAGTCGATTACTCATTCGTTCGCCCACTCTTTCTTCAGACTCTTGAAGTTGGTTGGCCAATCTTTCATTAGATTCTTGAAGCTGGTTGCCCATCCTATCTTCACATCCTTGAAGTCGTTCGCCCATTGTCTTGTCCATGTTATTGAGCTTTGTCATCAATGCTGCGAGCATCTTCTCCATGCTTGCTGCAGCTGGCTCCTCCGGATCGGAAACCACACTTCTACGAAGTTCTGATGTGGGGTTGGCTGTTCCTTGAGTCCTTGAAGTCGGTGTTCCTTGTTGCCTAGATTGGTGCTCCTCCCATCTTGCCTGTAAGACCTCTCTAGTGCCAGTACTGTCCAGCCCTTCGGCCTCCATCATCTCACGCAATCGTGGCATGGGGATGCTGCGGCTTGCCATTGTAATTCTTTTCTTCTTCCGTACGTCTCCTGGTCCTGTCACGGTCGCCACTTGTCGCGGTATTCTGGCTCTCTTTATCCTCAAAGGAGCGCTGCCCGAACCTGCAATGATTCCGATACTCGACAAAAACAAAAAAAAATATATTAGTAAACGATATTACTAAATATTTTGTAATTGGAACAACACGCACGTTTTTGTTTAAAGAAAAGAAAAAAAAAAAATTAAATTAAACACAAGTTTTTACGAAACAAAAAAAAAACCTGATTTTATTGCTTTAAAAAAAAACGATTATCCAATTTCTTTTTCAATAATTATTTTACTTTCATAATTAAAATGTGTGTTGGATCAAAAAAATTATTTAATAATTTTCATTACAACAATACATATTAGCGGCTGCCCTGGACGGGCTACACTTCGACCATAAGGTCCATTATGATGCCTGAGGATGTGAGGATGTGAGTGGAGTGGAAGGAATTTTTGAGTGTAGACTAGGAATCGGTAAGATGTGCGGCTGCAGCCAACTCTGCCGTAGAAACTATGCCGATATTCATCTGGAGTTTTTGAAGAAAAAGGCAGAAAACCTACACAAGCATATCGGGTTACTTCGCTCTGGTCAATAAGCCGACAGTTTAGTCAATTAACCGCCCCCTTTTTTTTTCTTAATAATTGACAAACTGCCTATGTCGGGATTCGAACCCATAACCTCCCAGTCCGCAAGTAGACATAACGCCTTAGACCGCTCGGCTACTTGGCTGGTCGAACCCTAGATAGTTAGATTTTGTATTTTCTGACGTAATGAATCAGTGCGTGTATTGGTTTGTTATAAGAATTTTAGGACTTTTCGGACTGTCACTCCGCGTGCGACCACTGGCGTATTTCAATCTGTATGTATATACATATATGTGTATAATATATATATTAAATATAATGTATATAATATAAATTATATAATGTATATGTGTAAAAAAGTATTTATTTGGTCGTTGGAATAAATATTGTGTATAGATATTGATATAAAGATTGTCAGTCTATTTTTTATATTATATAATTTTAAAGACTTGTTTTTTTTTTATTTCATTAAAAATTTATTCTACATAACATATTATAATTCAAAATTGTTATAATGTATGTTTAATTTACAAATATTTATACTACACATTATTATTTAACAACTTAAATATGAGGCTCGACAGTCCGCGCGCCACTACTGTAGGGTTATATAGATAGATTGTAGAGGCTGTCCTGGACGGACTACACGTCAACCATAAGAACCATTGTGATGCCTAAGGATGTGAGGATGTGAATGGAGTGGAAGGAATTCTTGTGTATAGACTAGGAATTGGTAGGATATGCGGCTGCAGCCGATCATGATAAGAACTATGCCGATATTCATCTGGAGTTCGTGAAGGAAACTGCAGAAAACCTCCTCAAGCATAGCCGGTTACTTCGTTTTTGTCCATACGCCGACAGTTTAGTCAATTAACCGCCCCTTTTTTTCCTAATAATTGACAAACTGCCGATGCCGGGATTCGAATCCATAATCTCCCAGTTTCCAAGTAGGCATACTGCTCAGACATACCGCCTTAGAACGCTCACTTGGACTGTTACTGTAGAGTTAAGTAAACTATATTTAATTTCTAATTTTTCTATATATTTTGTATATTACTTAAGTCAATATATTGTACTTATTTGATTCTTCACAACGAGAACTAGTTTTATAAAATGTTGTTGTAATGAAAATTATTGAGATTAATTTTTTTGATCCAACACACATTTTAATAGAAAAATATTAAGTAAAATATTATGCAAAATATTTAACAAAACAATATTTTTCTCCTTGCAAAAAGAAGGAGTTTTTTTTTTGAAAGTACAAAAAGAAAATAATATAGCTCGATTTATTTTTTTTCTTAAACTAAGTTTTTTTTTTTAGTCGAAAAATGATAATAAGATTAATAAGATAATAAAGATAATAAGATGCTTTTGATTTAAAGTTTTCTATTTTTGAAAAAAATCAAAAATCGAAAAAAAAACTATTACATATAATTTAATTTAAAAAATTCAAAATCATACAAATTGAATGTTTTTAAATAACATAAATAGATCACAAATAAATAATTTTGTAAAAACAAGATAGTTTTTGTAAAACAAATAAACAGAAGTAAGCTAGCTTACAGTTATGAATGTATCATAAAATTTGTGTATAGATTTTGAATGGGCACTGGCCGTGTGTGATGATTGGATATTAAAATATCAACCAAGCGGGGTGTGACAATGGGTCAAACCCAAGGAGAGGTATAATTTTTAATTAATTTACCGTGACAGGACCAGGAGACGCACGGAAGAAGAAAGGAATTACAATGGCAAGCCGCAGCATTCCCATGCCACGTCTGCGTGAGATGATGGAGGCCGAAGGGCTGGACAGCACTGGCACAAGAGAGGTCTTACAGGCAAGATGGGAGGAGCACCAATCTAGGCAACAAGGAACACCAACTTCAAGGACTCAAGGACCAGCCAACCCTACATCGGAACGACAAAGAAGTTTGGTATCAGACTCGGAGGAGCCAATTGCATCAACAATGGAAAAGATGTTCGCAGCTATGATGTCAAACTTCAAAAATTTGGATGAAAGAATGGGTGATCGACTTAAAGGATCTGAAGAACGGATAGATGAGCGACTTGGAAGTCGACTTCAAGAGTCCGAAGAGAGGATGAGCAACCAACTTCAAGAGTCCGAAGAGAGGATGAGAAATCGATTACAGGAATCTGAAGAAAGAGTGGGCGAACAGACATTAAGTATAATGCAACAAGTCCAACAAGAGCTGAAGGAGGACTTGTCGGAGCGAATGGAGAACCTAAGAGAAGTGTGCGTACGACGTATCAGCCAAATAAGCACTGACGTCGAGGCTGTGAAAGCTGACATCACGAACATCAAAACCGATGTCGCTGTAAACCGCACACAAATCGAAGTCATAGAAAGCAACGTAACCACACGACTTGATGGCATGGAAACGAAAATGAATGAACAATACAATAAAGTCGTGGATGACATCATACGGATCGAAGAACGTCAGACACAACAACTGCGCGACATGCGTATTGATCCGCAAGAAGTGAATACAGTCATTCGCTCCGCCACATTGGACACAACGACGCTTCTGTCCATCATGCCGGAGTTCAGTGGTAGACCGGCTGAAGATCCAGTTGTTTTTTTGAACAGAGCAACGACATTACTGCGACAAACGCATCTGCCCGTAGACTGTTGGATTGAGATGGTCACAAAAAAATTAACAGGACCAGCCAGAGATTGGGCATTGATGAATCGTGGGTTGGGCTACACCTTCGATGAGTGGAAATGGCAACTGGAGAGTTTCTTCAACAGTATAGGAAGAAAAGCTAAAGCCGAACTGGAATTGATGACCGTTTCCCAACCCACAGGATTGAAGACAGAAGCGTTCGTCAACATGAAGGTGCAGCTATTCAGAAGAGTGCACGCCGATAGGAATATTGATGACGTGGTGCCCATAATATTGAATTTACTACGTGACAATGTACGACCACTGGTGAAGATTTCGAATCCAAAGTCATTAGATGAGCTACGTATAACCGTTAGAACACTGGATGAAGAGCCAGCGAGGAATCGGCAAGAACCACCAGCAGGAGCACCACCACCACCACGTCTAAGCAGTCCAGGCACGTGCTTCGTATGCCACCAAGCGGGGCACATAAGTCGAAACTGTCCCAGAAGGGGACAACAAAATAGACCTGGGCCGTCGGGAAACTAATTCCAGGATCAATGAAGGAGGAAATTGGTTCTGGGGTACACATTAACCTCCACAAAGACGCACAACATCGGCGTGAACACAAACAATTACCGATTCAATTAACAACAATGGAGACCAAGAAATCACACCAGAATGGGCCAATTGTGGAAGTTGATGTGCGTGGAAGATCAATATTGGCACTGATCGATAGTCAAGCATCACACAATTTTATCAGCGAAGAATTGGCAAGAAGTATTGGTAAATGGCACCCTGTCAGAGATAGTACAGGGAGTGGAGCCACAAGCAATAATACTTTCAAGATTCTTGGGAAAATGTGCATGGATGTGATGATATCAAGAATGAAGTTCAATGTTGAAGTAATGGTTGTACCTGGCCTACGGAATCACATAATACTTGGTCATGAATTTTTAACAAAAAATGGTGTGAGCATCGATTACCGGAGTGGTATAATTTACTTGGGGTGTGATAAGAGAGTCCGCATTGCATGGAGAAAACCAGATGGAGCCCATAGAGAAGTGGCAACAATTAACAACGCATTGGGCGAGTTACAAATAAAACTCCTTGAGAACCAAGAGCAGTTAAAAGATGTCATTCGGCGACATTCCAGCGTTTTCGGCAAAGTTGGAAGGACAAAAACGATCACACCCAAGATCGAGATTACGAAGAATTCCCCCATTAAATTACGACCATACCCGTACAACAATGAGAAGCAACGGGTATTAGAAGAGATGATTGAAGAGATGGAAGGCGATGGCATTATAGAACCATCCACATCGCCTTGTGCCGCACCCGTCGTATTGCCGAAGAAGAAAGATGGTACTTTTCGATTGTGCGTCGATTACAGAAAATTGAACGATATCATAAAGAGCAATGCGTTTCCGATTCCAGATCTGCAAGAGATGTTGAGAAAAGTCAATGGAGCAAAAATATTTTCTACATTGGATCTTCAGACTGGTTATTGGCAAATTGAGATGGAGCCACAATCGAAAGAGTACACAGCATTTACCAACCCAAGAGGTCTCTATCAATTTCGCGTCATGCCGTTTGGATTGAAGAATGCGCCAGCTACGTTCCAGAGTTTAATGAACGAAGTACTATCTGGATACATCGAAGATTTCTGTCAAGTTTACCTGGATGACATATTAATCTACAGTCGATCAGCCAAGGAACATTTACACCACCTGGATTATGTACTTGAAAGACTAGAACAACATGGATTAACTTGTAAACCAAGCAAATGTGTCATTGGCAGCAACAAAGTCAAATACCTAGGACATATTTTGAGCGAAGACGGCATTGACAGAGAGGAAGAGAAGAATGAAGCTATCAGTAATCACCCTGTACCAAGAATACGAAGACAAGTACGACAATTTTTGGGATTATGTGGTTGGTACAGGAGCTTCGTGAAGAACTACGAAGATATAGCTGCACCTCTGAGCGAAATGCTCAAAAAGAACATAAAGTGGCGCTGGCTAACATTGCATCAGAAGGCGTTCGAAAATCTGAAATCATCGATTGTGAATGCACCGAAACTAGCACATTCAGATTTTAAGAAGACATTTTGTTTAAATACGGATGCTAGTGACGTCGGACTGGGTGCAATATTGTTTCAAATGGAAGATGATGGCAAGACAAGACGAATAATAAACTACGCCAGCAAGAAACTTGGACCCACAGAAAAAAAGTACGCCACGACAGAAAAGGAATGTCTCTCGATAATCTGGGCATTGAGGATGTTTCGAGGATATCTTGAAGGAAGGCATTTTAAATTATACACAGATCATGCAGCGCTCCAATGGCTGAACAAAACTAAAGATAGTCGAGCCAAATTGACAAGATGGGCATTAGCATTGGGAGCCTATGATTACGAAATAATTCACATCCCCGGAAAAGATAATCAAGCCGCCGACTCCTTGTCCAGACAACCACAGGGCAAGGCTGAAGATGAAGAAGTGGAGGACATTCCAGAGTGGGTGATTGAAAAGAGGGCAAAAACACCGATAACCCTCAAAGTAATTGAAGTGGAAACACCCACACTCGACGATATTAGACGATGGCAGGATGAAGATCGTGATGTGACTGCCATCAGAAGATACATCGTAGATAACAATAGTCCACTGAGAAGCAATCTACGTCGACGAGTGGACAGAACACGAGCTAATTATACCGTAGCTGACGGGATCCTCTGGTACCATAGTCAACAGATGGTACAAGAAGTGCCAGTGGTTCCCGAAGAACGCCGACTTGGTTTTCTGAGAAAATATCACGACAGTGATGAAGCAGCACACCCAGGATGGAGAGAAACGTATCGTCAAATCCGTAACCGCGTCTACTGGTATGGGATGCAAGATGACATACGCAGATATGTAAAAGGGTGTGACACGTGTGCTAGAGTGAAGCCACTGAATAAGAAACCAAGTTCAGCAATGAGAAGTCGAAGACCTACTTCACCATGGGAGGTAGTCAGCATCGACTTGATGGGTCCATATCCACGCACATCACGTGGAAAAACAAATATATTGGTTGTGACTGATCTTTTCACTAGATGGATCGAAGCATTACCATTGGGGGCCACGTCGACCTCGAAGATAGCCCAAGTACTGAAAGACGAAGTATTTAGTCGTTATGGATATCCTAGAGCAGTACTTAGTGATAATGGTCCCCAGTTCAGATCAAAGGAATGGAAAGCAGTGAACAGAGATTGGCACACAGAAATTTGGACAACGCCAATATACCATCCACGAGCCAACCCCACGGAACGTCAGAACCAAGAGTTAAAGAAGTTGTTGCGTTTAAATTTATTGGACCAAGCACATAAAAACTGGGACCAACAACTACACAAGTGCTTATTCGCAATAAGAAATAGAGCAAACCGAACAACTGGTTTTTCGCCCGCCAAATTGTTACTGGGGGCTGAAATGAAGAAGCCTGGGGATTGGCAAATAATAGTCGAAGAAGAGCCTCAAGATATTGAAGAATGGGTTAACGAGAGAGGCCAAGGACGTCAACAGAATGTTGAGATTGCTCGGCAAACAATATTGGCCCATGCCGAGGAGAACGACCAAGTGGAGACGGGACTCAGTTATCAACCAGGAGAGTCCGTCTGGATGCGCAACCAAGTGCTCAGCAGTAAGGTGGAGGGTGTCCATAGTGGTTTGGCACCAAAATGGAAAGGGCCTTACAGAGTGCTGAGGAGTTTACCAGCTGGAATATATGTTGTGGATACAGTGCCTCCCACGAAGATACATGGAGGTCTCTTGAAGCCGGCCAGTGCAAGGACCGCCGCCAATGGGAATCTGGGAAGATTGAGTGTGGGGAACGAGGTGTTCGGCCAACTACTTCCAGATCGATTGGGGGGTCAAAGGCATGGAGGTGATGGACGACGACGGGATGTACCAAGTGTGGACGAGCCAGAGGCCAGAGCATTAAGGCCAGGGTACAACTTGCGGCCCAGACGACCGGCAATCAACAACAGGCGTCGTTGAGGAAGAGTGAAGAACTAATGTGTACGTACACTTTTAAGTTTTGCTAGCTAGCTAAATGTACTAGTACAGTTCAAATAGTTCTTAAGTCAAAAATTGGTCGACCAAATATAATAAGCAAATTAGAAAATGTGTGTTGGAATCTAGAGGGGGAGATTTTGTTGTAATGAAAATTATTGAGATTATTTTTTTTGATCCAACACACATTTTAATAGAAAAATATTAAGTAAAATATTATGCAAAATATTTAACAAAACAATATTTTTCTCCTTGCAAAAAGAAGGAGTTTTTTTTTGAAAGTACAAAAAGAAAATAATATAGCTCGATTTATTTTTTTTCTTAAACTAAGTTTTTTTTTTTAGTCGAAAAATGATAATAAGATTAATAAGATAATAAAGATAATAAGATGCTTTTGATTTAAAGTTTTCTATTTTTGAAAAAAATCAAAAATCGAAAAAAAAACTATTACATATAATTTAATTTAAAAAATTCAAAATCATACAAATTGAATGTTTTTAAATAACATAAATAGATCACAAATAAATAATTTTGTAAAAACAAGATAGTTTTTGTAAAACAAATAAACAGAAGTAAGCTAGCTTACAGTTATGAATGTATCATAAAATTTGTGTATAGATTTTGAATGGGCACTGGCCGTGTGTGATGATTGGATATTAAAATATCAACCAAGCGGGGTGTGACAATGGGTCAAACCCAAGGAGAGGTATAATTTTTAATTAATTTTATAAATAGTCTAAACACTCCGACTACGTCCATGGGTGTTGATATACTAAAATATTCTAGAAGCCTCCATGCGAAAATATATTGTCAAAAACAAAATATTTATTCAAAAACACAATCATATTCTAGAACGACCCATAGCGGGTATATAAACCGTGACCAGTGTCGATTCAAATCAGTTTTAAATCGTGTCTGATGAGTTTTAAATCGATCATTGTGCGATTAGTATAAAAGTTGAAATCAAGTATTGTCTAATTAGTTCAAAGTAAATAATTGTTGTTCAAACCAGATCAAAGTATAAGTTGGAATTTGTACAAGTAATTTGGTCAAGTAATTCAAAGTTTAACATTGTGTGAAAAAGAATTAAAAATAATTGTTGAAAAAGAAATTGGATAATCTTTTTTTTTTAAAGTAATAAAATCAGGTTTTTTTGTTTCGTAAAAACTTGTGTTTAATTTAACTTTTTTTTCTTTTCTTTAAACAAAAACGTGCGTGTTGTTCCAATTACAAAATATTTAGTAATATCGTTTACTAATATATTTTTTTTTGTTTTTGTCGAGTATCGGAATCATTGCAGGTTCGGGCAGCGCTCCTTTGAGGATAAAGAGAGCCAGGATACCGCGTCAATGTTTATTTATCATGAGATGCCCTAGACATTCTAATATTATTGTTATTATATGTTTAACGAAACATTGCTATGCTTTAGTTTTGATTTTCTTATCAGTTCTAAGCATTGCATTCAATCGATACCTTTATATGTAATAAATTTAGTTCTTACGCCTCTGTATGGATCATTCATATATTCCGAGTAGGAGAGTGTAGCCAGTCATGATATTTCTATATTAAATTTTTATTAATTTTAGCACGACACATGATATTGTACCCAACCTTAAAAATTAGTTTCTTAGTTTTCATTTTTTGTTTGTTTCTACTCTATGAGTACATAACAATCATCAATTTTCAAATTGCTCTATATATATAACTAACTCATCTAGGTAGTTAAGCTAATACACAATGATTTTATTCGTGACTTTTCGTAGTTCAATTGTGATTCAAGGTTGCACCAAAATGTGTTCTATGTATTTTGATCTGCTGAACACGATCGAGCTTCGCTGTACAGTAGGGTGATAAATTGTTACAAACAACAAATAAGAAAATGATATCTTTTTCAAACATATCATTTTCATAATATAAAAAAAAACAAATATGTTTTTGGCATTTATTTCTTAATGTATTGGCTCATTCTAAACAAAAGAAGCCACTAGTAATTTTTTTGTAAAACCTATGGTTTTCCCGGAAAAAAGTTTTTGAAAATACGCTTTTCTACCATTTTCGACCGGAGATATTGGATTGTTATTATTGCATAATTTATAATACATTTCCACTCATTATAAGCAAGAAAGTATATGATTACCTCAAGTTTTTTGCTTCTCAGGGCGTTACCTGCAAATAAATTTTATATTCTAGTTTTTTTGAAAATATAAATTATTTTAAAGACAAGACAAAATTAATTTCATTTTTCATATTTTTCCAACATTGCTACCAAATTCGTCCTTGAACTAGTGATGGCGCGAGAGACGATAGAATTGAGACGAGACTAGAATAAGTTAATGAGATTCGATACGAAAATTAAAATCCTGATTTTCAATAAATATTCGAGAGACAAACGACAGTACGCTCTTTATATTAAAATATCTTGATAGTATTTTTTCTAGAAAATCAAAATCTATTAAAACGTGACGAGACGAGACGATCGATTCTCGATGATGGATAACATACCATTGCAAATTTTTAAATTGATATATTAATAACAATTAGAAGTGCGACGAAAAGTGAGTTTAAAAAAAAATTTTTTGGATTTAACTTTTTTTTCATATCCTTCGGTTTAAGATCTTTGTATAGTGAGGAGGATTGACAGACAAACTTTGCGAACGAATTCAAATTAATATTAGCTCTAGAATACGAATAAAAATGTTGCCAATCAGTTTTACGTTTTTGAGTAATCCTGATGACGAGCATATTATTTTATATTCTAACTAACTTTACCCGATATGTATTGCAATGCCGTTTTTCTTTCTACGTAGTTACACAAATACAAAGTAGACCGCCTCGCGTTGAGATTACGGCAAATCTATAAATTTTAGAAATAATTTATTCCCAAAACATTGTTAATGCGTTTCAATAGAAACTATAAACTATATTAGAGATCAGTCAGAAAACTTTGTAACGGTCAGAAAACGACATAACTTTGGAGCGATTTAGAATTTGGATTTTTTTTTTGGTGAAAAAACTTCTCGAGTGTGCAAACAACAACTCATCAAAGTTTCATTGTACTCGGATGAATGATATCAGCACGCATAGAATACGAACGAACAAATTTTCATTTTTATATATTAGAAGATAAGATTGGGCAACCACTATGGGCCAAAAAAGAAGCCCTCATTTTTCAAAATTTTTTAGTTGATTTGTACTGAATTTTTTCGACTTTTGGGAAGATGTTTTGAATTCAAGTTGTGAATACAACCGAATCATTTTTTTTCGAAAACCGAATGAATAAGGCACATATCAATTATAAAATTTTAGAAAATTAGCGCTATTTTTGTGGCCAATTATACCATAGTTTATAATAGTTAGAAATAGCATTCCAATTGCTTTTGGGAAGATGTTTTGAATTCAAGTTGTGAATACAACCGAATCATTTTTTTTCGAAAACCGAATGAATAAGGCACATATCAATTATAAAATTTTAGAAAATTAGCGCTATTTTTGTGGCCAATTATACCATAGTTTATAATAGTTAGAAATAGCATTCCAATTGCTAACACATTTGTAAATATCAATCCAAATCATAGAAGAGAATTGTGTCTGTATTCGAACGGACTAAGAGTTTTATGCAAATAACATATAGTACAGACAAGCCTTTTTTAAACTTTTCAATGATACTGTAAGTTTTTGTTTGACTGCGTGAATACAATATGTTCGTTTATAAGCGTGTGTATATTTTAATATATTTATGGCAAACTAATTTGTGCGGTCATTTCATGTTCCTTCATAAATTAATTAACTGTAAAACTACACGTGTATTCTCTGTTAATTTTTACATAATATATTTACGTCATAATATTTTAAAATAACTAGCTGTTACCCGCGTATTTACCCGTGTGAATACTGAACTTTCCCGAATCCTGAACCAGACGACGTAAATCCATACATGTTTATTTTAAACGAGAAATATATTAAGAAAATATGTCAATTCGAATTTCAATTCGAATATTGGTATAATTAGTGTATATATATGAAATTATTTGTTTGATATGTTCTGAACTTTTCAATTAATAAATTCTTATACATTGAACAAATTTTAAGTATATTAGTTGGTTGATACATATAAGTATACTTAATATGAAATCTAATATGTGTTTCATACATTAATAATAATACTTCGACAAAACAAATTTTGTAAACAATAATAAAAAATTGGTTATTAGTAAACAATAATCGTAATAATAATTCCAGTAGACAGAGCAAACATAATAATAATAAACCATAATAATAAATATAAATAAAAATAGATTTTTTAAACCATAATAAACAATAGTAAATATAAATAAATTTTGTAAACCATAATAAACATAATTATAAATATAATTTCAACAATGATAATAATAATAACAACAATAAATATATATATATATATATATATATAAATGTAAACAATAACAATATAGAATTTGGGAACAATAATATCAATAACAATGACAAAGAAAATTAGTGTATATATATATTTGTATTATTCTTTCGTGTTTAATTGCATGCAATGAATGTCAGGTGCAACGCACATTTTGAGAACAACGTTGCAAGTCTTTATACTATAATGGCCGCGGCCAACATATGATTGTGTATATTCATACATTTTAATATTTTTTTTTGTCGAATACATCGTATTGCATAACTTGTAATTTGGCGTAATAAAAGCTATATATCCTATGGTTTATTTCATGACAAAATCTACATCTCTACGAAATATCATTTAAACTAGTTCGACCCTTAAAGTTTGATTGAACCACACACATCGAAACATACAAACTCTCAACTTTTTTTAAAACGTTTACTAAGATTATTCAGATAATTCTACTTCCTGCGTATTTTTCAAGACTATCTTACAAATATGTCAAGATTTTTTTATATCGAATCAGTGTATATACGAAGGACCTCTGGTGGTCAGCCCTGCATTTATCAACAAATAATGTTCATTTATAAACTTAAAATTAAATTCAAAAGTTATAATAAGCGAAGTTTTTATCCAAATTTGGCTCAGCAAAAGTGTTTGTAAGATTTCCGACGATACTTTATTTGTTGAAAGAATGTTAGCATCTCATCGAATATAATTAATAATAATAAATATTCTGAATTATTCAGTAAGGCCTTACAGTGGTTCACAATAATTACAAACAAATTAATAGTACAATCCACAATTATACAGATAGTTAAATAAACAAGAATAAGCATATTAACTAATTAACCAGTAAATAAACACATAAATATTTAAGTAATTAAATAGAAAAAAAAACACCAAGTAATGTAACAACTAACTGAATTAACTGTTTGAATACACAGTATATACTGAGTTTATGGGAAAATTTTTCAAACAAAAGTTGTTTATTTTAAAAATAAGAAGATTTTTAGTTTTTTGTTATATCTCTTAGGGTTTCAAAGGTAGGCAGTATTTGTCTTTTTGCCCAAACATGGTTCGATTTTGTCCATTAACGAACACACACACAAAATTTCAGCACGTTATCTCTTTTCGTTCTTGAGTTATCGCGTCCACAGACAGACAGGCAGACAAACAGACGGACGGACGGACATGCGGAAATGGACTAATTAGGTAATTTTATTATTACCTATAGCAACAAATTTTTTTTTCGATCGATATTTCCAAGCGTTACAAAGTTGGAACTGTTTACATAGTACTGGAATAAGAAGTAATGTAACAATTAAAATTTAATTGTTAAGACTTCTGCCTATAAATTGTCAATAAAATATGAAGTATTTGTAAATGTTTGTTTTGTGTTAATAATATTGAAATAGTAAAAAAAAAATTGCGTTTAAAAAAATTATTATTATTGTTCTTGCGATTTTTTTAATATTAAATATTGAGTTATAGAATTTAGTTAGTCAACGCATTATTAAGTTAACCTGAAACGCCTGTTAACGCGAAGCGTTAAGGTGCGTAAGTTATACATCGGGAAGCATTAGTAAATACAAAGCAATAGTAAACGCGAAACCTTAGTTAAAGCGAAGGGTAAATTAGTCAACGCGAAGCTTCGGTAAGTCAACAGGAAGCGTTAGTTTACGTGAAGCGATAGTAAATGCATAGGCAGGCGGGCGGACATGCGGAAATGGCCGAATTAAGCCATTTTATGAATACCATTATGAAGCATTTTTGTCAAGGATTAATATTTTCAAGCGTTACAAAGTTGGGAATAAACTTAATATACTTTGTATATTTACATATACTAGATATAAAAACCATATATATGACATGTTATGTATGTACATATATCCGCATTAGTTTTACTATTGAGAGGTCTGCATACTATTGATAGGTATATAATTTGCTCTTTTATGTCAATAGAGAAATCTATTGAGTTTATGGAAAAATGACTAAAACAAAAGTTGTTTATTTTGTAAAAACGAACATTTTTTGTTCTAGAATTTTTTTTCTATCTCTTACGGTTTCAAAGATGGGAAAAATTTTTGCTTTCCACGGTACGTTTGAGCATGATTGTGAGAAAACATTACATTTCAAATTTTGACCCAATTCTTAGAACATCATTGTGAGACACGCACCAAATTAGCAACAAGCAAGATATCTTTGAATCCGTATCCCAGAGACAGTTACGATTAGCTAATTCATACTGATGATGACTGCGTTGTAGTCGAAATACGTATTTATAAAATACAAACAAATGTTCCAGGAATAGAGGCAAAATTTGAAATGTAATTTCAAAAAATCCTAGAGTTCTCTTTGATTATTTTAATAATCTTTATTAATATACCTTGTATATTTATATATACTGGGTAAAATATTTTCCGTAAATTTCCTATGCTATATTCGATACATACTGTTTTTGGAAAGAATTGGATTAATTCCATCACTCATGTGAATAATAATGAAGAATGATACAACACAAAAAATAATTTTGTTTTAAGACTAGAAACAAAAAATAATATTTAGAGTATAAAAAAACTAAAAAAACATGCTTTTATTGGAATATGAACTAAAAAATGCAAAATAATTTAAAATAGAATATAGACTTAAGAGATTGAAAACAAAATTAACTTAAATGGAAACAAAAGGATGGGGTTCTCTCTACTTATGTCGTCAAAATGGCTCTATTTTTACAAGACTAAGTAGAGAGCACCCCCTACTTTTGTTGTCCCTTTAATTTTGTTGTCAATGTCTTTATTCTATTCTATCCGACCAAAAACATAAATGTAAGAAAGGGCCGAGTTTTCGGGAAAATCCTTATTGTAATAGTTCCTTCTTAAAAAGTGATGATATGAGAGTAAGGACCGAGCTATTTACAAAGTAAATAGCTCTAGACTTCATATAATAGTTGCTTCTTAAAAAGTGATGATATGGAAGAAAGGACCGAGCTATTTACAAAGTAAATAGCTCTAGACTTCATATAATAGTTGCTCTTTTAAAAGTGATGATATCCCATTAAAGAGCCGAGCTATTTACAAAGTAAATAGCTCAGTAAACTATTTACTAAAAAAATTAATGAGGGGTAAATTGATTAAATGTAAGAAAATATTTTGTTTAAATTTATTTCGTAAGTTTTCCCTTATTATGTTCTTAAAATTTTATAACGCGGCAAGTTTTAAAATATTTGAAATCATCAGAAAAAATAACTTGCCGCGTTATAAAATTTTAAAAATATACTATGGGAAAACTTACGAAATAAATTTCAACAAAATCTTTTCTTACATTTAATCAATTTACCCCCCATTAATTTGTTTAGTAAATAGTTTACCGAGCTATTTAATTTGTAAATAGCTCGGCTCTTTAATGGGATATCACTTCACTTTCAGCTTTAGTATATTAGACTTGGTTATAAGGACTTTACAAAATTTTTGCGGGCGAAGCTGTAACGAGTAATGCTAGTTAATAAATGATAGTAATGAATAATAATTGATAAATGCAAAATATAATGCAAAATATAATAAAAAAGTTAAAATGAGAACATAAATTAATGTTTACAAAATTACAAAAGAGAAAAAAACTGTACACAATGTCCACCCATCCAACTACTAAGTTTAACCAATGTTGCTTAACTTTAAACACTAGACGACAACTACTGTATTCAACAAGCCATTGTCACTACCATCGGTTAAAGAAATTTTTAGGGATCATACAGTTCATTGGGTTTTCTACATGGTTTTTTACTATGATATGGTCTAATACAATAAATATTTAAATACCTAAGTTTTTTCTAAATTGTACATATATTAGGGATGGCTTATCCATCCAATTTAGGTTAAGTTTTATGTCAATGGTTTTTGTATTAAATTTTTCCCATTTCTAAACGATGTTAAAACGATTCTACAATCTCGATGTATATAATTTAATAAGATGATATATGATAGGTAAAGCATAGGCTAGGAACTATACTTTAAGATGTGTTGTACTACAAGTTATGTAAAATATTGATGCTTAAATATACTTATTCTACTACTACTACTAAATACCTAAGTGTCATCCAATCAGATAGGACTCTATAAAAATATCAACGAATAAGATGAATATATGCTTCTAATGTTAATTTGATTAAAACGAAAATTGTAAAAATTTCCTTTTTTCCGATACAAATTTCCAGTTTTCGCAATTTTCCCGTCGGTTTGGGTACTAGATCTACCCGTATGCCAAATATCAACTTTACAGCATATCTGGAAGTATCGTAGAATTATGATCAATTAGTTACCAAAAATTGTGGGTTTTACCGCGAATTTTGCGTTTTTTAAGTGAAATTACTTTGAAACGGTTAATTCGTTAACAATCATTGAAAAAACCGGGTTCTTATAATTCCGTAAAGTATTGATAATTCGAAATTTCAACACTGTAACTCTTTTCGTTCAGAAGATATTTCGGGGTCAAATCAACTCCTAATATTTCCTGTAGTAATAGCACTGTAGTGAAAATTCCGAATGTGTCCCTTAAACTCGGCCTTGCGCACTACCGTGCTCTAGATTTTAAATTATTTTGCATTTTTTAGTTATATTCCAATAAAAGCATGTCTTTTTTGTTTTTTACAGCTCTAAATTTTATATAAATTTCTTATACACAAGGTACACATACAAACAATAATAAAATGATCTTAAAATTATTGTTTCTTGAAACAACGGATATGACCTATTTCATAAACTTACTTCCTTATAATATTTATGCCAAGAGTAAAAGTATACGATATACGTCCCATTTCTCATAGCTAGAGATAATATAGTTATAAAATAAAATATCACACAAAGTATAAACAACACGTATATTCAAGAGTAATTAGTGAAAAATGAAACTGATAATAATTATTATTTTCTCTGAATAAAAAACTTTTATTATAATAATAAATATAAACCTGAACACCAGCCCAGCATCCAGCATTATCACCCTGGGGCATATTAAATTATAATATTATATCAAGAAATTTTGTATAACTTTTTAAATAACCTTTATTGTTTTATCACGCAAGAAAAAAGTAAGTAAGAAACAAAAAACTATAAAGAAATTTCTTCTGGAAAATATTAGCTCTCTGCAAATAAAATGTAATTTTTATGATTCGTGAAACAAAAATTGTATGATTCTATGCGTTATGGTCCTAGGACAAAATATCCCCGGGAGAAAATATTCCCGGGACAAAATATCCCCAAGACAAAATATCCGCAGATTAAATATTCTCACGGCCAAATATAATAACGTATACAGAATATATCTAAGTAGGAGAAACAAAAATGTATTTTAATTAAGGAAAAATAACATCCAAATATATCCAAACCCAACCAACTCGGGATATGACCCATGAAGTGAAAGGTTGTAGTACTCGGTTTAAATAGTTAACATAATGCTTAACTATTGAAATTAAATAAGATAACTATTCCAACCTAGTACTTTTATACAATATGTGAAATATATAGAACGCCTTTTAGTACAGGAGCCCAAAACATGCCGACGCGACCAACTGGGGTTTTAACCGATGAAAAATATATTATAATGGCGTTAAAGGCTTCACGCTGAAGACACGTAAGAGACCCGCGTGTGTCCGAATAGCCATATCGTATTTAAATATAATTTTTAACATATAAATACGTTTTTTTCGTAGGAATATTTTGTCTCAAAGATATATAGTCTGGATAACCAGAGCAAGTGGCCGAGCAGTCTAAGGCGTTATTACTGCGCAGTATACCTACTTGGAAACTGGGAGGTTATGGGTTCGAATCCCGACATCGGAAGTTTGTCAATTATTAAAAAAAAAAATGGGGCGGTTAATTGACTACACTGTCGCCGTATGGACAAAAACGAAGTAATCGGCTATGCTTGAAAAGGTTTTCTGCAGTTTCTTCCACGAACTCCAGATGAATATTTGCCTAGTTCCTATCATAGCAGCCGCATATCCTACCAATTCCTAGTCTCACAAACATTCCTTCCACTTCACTCACATCCTCACATCCTTAGACATAACAATGGAACTTATGGTCGAAGTGTATTCGTCCAGGGCAGCCTCTACAATCTATCTATCTATCTATAATCTGGATATATTTTGTATTGGGGATTTTTTGTCTCTTAGAGATATTCTGTCTGGGTCTGGTAATATTTTGTCCCGGGAATATTTTGTCCTGGGACATTTAGCCGGGGATATTTTGTCTGAGGATCAAGACGCTAATATAAAAAATACGTTAATAATTAATAGTAAACGATAGCCACCTCTGATAGTATAAATCAACCGAAAGACAGCCATGCTAACAACGGATGGATAGCTGCGTTTTCAGCTCATTGGTGGTGGCATATCAACTTGCTCTCCTGTGATTAACACGAATCTATCAATAGCTTATTTATCAAAATACTTAATTCTTGTATAATAATACATATTGTATTTAATTCAAAGTTAACCTTTGCGTGACGACCAAAGTTGAAAAAATTCTGAAAATATTTTAATCGATGTTATATGTACGTATAGACTTCAAAAGCTCCTATGCATGCGGCATAACCCTTTATATGCATTTTCACAAATTTATGATTGTTTAGTCGGAACTTTTTATCAGTTTGTAACAATCAGTCATAAAAATAATTCTTATTAAATATGTATACCGTACCTATACGGAATTCAAGTGTATGGAAATATAATGTTTAGTCATAACATAAATAATAAAATCGATATCAAACTTCAAATATATTTAAAATATTACAACTTGAACTTTATTACCATTGTTTTGCTTGCATAACCTGTAAAATTACTATTTTTTTAAGTGAAAATTCATTTATTGTTGTTGTTCTGAGAAAACCATCTTTCGAGAGAAATTCAAAATTTTATCTTCCCCCTTTCGACCGATTTTACAAAATAGAAAGCACGTTACAAATTTCTGATGTTCCAGAGACAAAAACGATGCTTAGATGAAGTGGGAAACATAAAATAAAAAAATTATCTCGTGAAATAGCACACAAGTTTTTTGGTTACAACAATTTAATAAGGAAAATTCACTTAAGACAAGAACGATGAACAAGAACACAACTTAAACTACTAATCGAAAACCTAGTTTTAAACTCTAAGTTTTCTCTAAGTTTTTTGAAATTCCGAGAACATTTATTTGTATTTCATAAATACGTATTTAGACTACAAAGTAGTCATCATCAGTAAGAATTAGCTAGTCGTAACTATATTAGGGATATGGAGTCAAAGATATGTTACTCGTTGCTAATTTGGTGCGTGGGTCACAATGATAATAAATAAGTTTTGTCTTTTATATGATCTGACTGAGCTATTACCTAAGAGATTACTTTAGTTACTGACCAAATGAACGATTAAGTGTGTGATGAACCCAACACGTCGATCGGCGGTAATCCTTTTCTCACCATACAGTTTGGTTATTGCCAATAGCGTTAGGATGTTATTCTTAGTTAACCTTGACATTCAGGTATTAATTTTGAAAATGGTTTAATTTAACTATATAGTCAATGGTCTAATTTAACTATATAGTTATTTATTTTTTTCAATTTGATGTAAAATACATATAAATTCGTTTGGATAACATCTTACAATCGAATACAATCGTCTAACAACAGAATCAAATTCTTGTGATTACTCGCTGAATCAATCGGATTCGAGTTTCAAGATAATTATTGATTCTGTTGCTGACGAATGCATTCTACCGCTCGACTATCCAAAAGTAAGTGAACTGCTTATTATATATTATCCACCGTCCATTACACCTCTGTTGTTGTCTTCGATGTTGTTTTGTTGTTGTCGTCGCAGTGGTGAATTTTGTTTAAAAAAAATGTTTTGTAATTTAATTTTTATTTGAGGCACTTGAATGTTTTGTAATTTTATGTGGCGAAAATATCTCGTCACACATTTATTAAATCAAAATTTGGTATTGAGCTATTATCTAAATTCATGATATGTTTTCTTAATTTGTGTATGTTATTACTTTCGTATGCATCTAATTCTGTAGGGTTAATATTACTAACATATACTACCATATATTCTGTGGGGTACCGAGAATATATGCTAGTAGTTTTAAATTCGATTTGTCAATTTTGTAGTTGCTCTGAATAACAATAAATTTTCGAACAATTTTGACAACTTACACTATATATACCTCTTGGTTGCTTCGTCCTTTTTGTCCAAACAGGAATAAAATGGAATGAAAAATAAAAGATATAACGAGTTAAATTTTTCGTGTATGCGTTCTAAAGCAAAAAAGTGACTCTAAGTTTGCGAATGAGTTTTGGAACAGCCTGTGCATCGCCCTGCCAGTATGCAAGTTCTGTTTGAAATCGTATAAGAGATAGAAGAAAAATTGAAGGCAAAACTTTTGGAACTTTCTTCATAAGCTGAATAGTTTCATCTCTATTTCAGCTCAAACATCTGTAATCAGTCTTGTTTAATGGTAAATATGTTTTTACAGTTTGTATTTTTAACACATTTGTGCATGGTTAAAAATAAAATAAACAGTTCTCGAATTGATAATGAATCTATGCAGATAAAAGCCACTGACTCAGTTAGTTAATATTTTCACATGTTATTAACGATTTTTTGTCATTTTCCACATAGTAAAATTTTGTTTCGAAAGTTGAATTCAATAGAATTATCGTGTAAAAAGCTTTCAGTTTTAGTTTTTCCAGAAATATGAACTCGACAATTAGACTTAACACAAGAGGAAAGACATATTATGCATTTTTTTTAGAAGTTGTGTTATAAGATAAATAAACACTGAAGAACAAAAATTTTTTTAAAACAATTTTTTATTTTTATTTTTTTTTTTGTGACAACAAAAACAGGAGAACACAATAAAATTATTATTTTCTGTATGTTTTTAAGTAAAAGTTCATATAAATATCCTTAAAGGTAGGTAAGGCATAAAATACAACTGTTAAAAATGACAATGGTAATAATAATGGATTGTCACTGGGGCAGCCAACAGTATTCACACAGCTTGAAGCTCTAAATATAATATATATTCGAAATTTCTTGTGTTTGTTTTTTTTTTTTTGTTATTATAAAAATGTATATTTGATATTAAATAATTTGATATTATTTATATTACTAGGTGAAATTTCCCGCGGCTTGAATGCCACTCTTCTCATCTAGCAGAAGAGTAAGATAATTTACAAAGAATATCAAATATTGAATAATTTACATTTTAATTCCAATTTTATTCAGTTAAATATTAAAAATCCATGCTCAAAATATAAGAAATTTGTTAAGAACATACCCCATTTTATTTTATCATCAGATTTAATTTTACAAAACTAAATCGAAAACCAAAATTGACACCTGAATTTCAAAAAATCCTAGCACGAATGTTAAATACTTAGGTTAGAAGATTACATTCATAAATTTTCATTTCTATAGATGTATTCGAATTTATTATACCTAATTTTGTAATTTTTCCTTTTTCACCCTTTTGGGAATTAAATTTCCAAAAATCCCAAAACATTTCTAATTATGTGGTTTGTAAACAATATTTATCAAATTATATATCCACAATAAATATTCTAGTTGATTTTACCTAAGTACCCATCCTGAGATTCAAATTTCACACCTTTTCGACTATATTTAAAAGAGCTCTTTTCAACGACGCAGCTATCAAGGATCGCAATTTTCCTCAACATCGATCCTATAGTTTTTAAACTGAAAGATGTCCTAATGCGTTCTATCACCTGCTATTAGCACCTCCCCCACCTCTCTCGAAATAACTTTTTTTTACAAATTCTTAATCTACACTCCCGTTTAAAAAATTTCAAGTTGAAACATTCTAAGTGTATATGTATATAATACAACATACATATTCAGTAGTATTTGTGCTTTGAACATGTCTTACTCATTCAAAAATATTGCTTTTGAGTGTTCACATTCGATTAGTTTTAGTTTTATTTATTAGATATGCCCTTTCTCGCTCAAGGGCTTAATATAGAAAACTTCAAAGTCATCCGTCGGAAAGCGGCTACAGTTCTCAGCTATGTTCAAAGTTTCAAGTATCTAGCTCATGGGGAAGTTAACTTAAAATCGATTGCAAAATTGTACCGAACAGACAAGCAAGCGAGCTAATGTGGTCAACTCAAATTGTCAAATTGCAATAAATTACCAGGAGTTATTATACCCAGTCTATGCTCTAGCATTAAAAAGTGGGCTAAAGTTCGTGAATGGGCAAACTCAGACCGTGTAGTTCCCCGTCAGGGGGAAGGAGATAGAAGAAAAGTTTAAACACAAAAAAAGATCCTTTTTATAAAATAAACATTTAATTAAAACTTTTTTTCGTAAACTGTAGGTTTTCCCTCAATTAACCTCAAAAAATAAAATATACAGTTCACGCATTGATAATATATACTTAGTATCTACTATCGGTATATACTGCGGTATGTATGCAATTAATCATGCTTAACTCAGTTATTTGTTATTTTCATGAGTAACTGTAACTTTTAGCCCAAAAAAAGTCTGAGCCTGTGCCTGTCTTCGTATACGCCTGTAGCATCGCATGTCCTAATCGACTATACCAAATTTCAATACTGTTTTTGTATTTGAAGGCTGGTTTAGTTGGTGCGTGCTGCTCAATTTAAATAAATTTAGTAAACTTTTACTCATATTTTTGTTTTCTTTTTGTGTCGAATATCGGAATCTGTTGTAGGTTCAACAGCGCTCCTTTTGAAGGCTAAAGAAAGCCAAGATTCCGCGACAAAGTAAAATATAAATAATAATTCAACACTTTTTTCACATTAAATTTTTATTTATTTACTTATCTTTGATTTGTTGAGTTACATTTCCGTTTTAATTTTATATAAAATCAGATTCAGTACTATATTCAACACAAATAAAGTTTTACATAACGTTTTTATTTTTTGGTTAGTACGATAAAAATGAAATAAAAAAAGCTTACACAAAAACAATATTAAGTTGCAATAACTTTTTTTAAATTAAACAAAACATTAGTAAACAAAATTAACTTTAAATATTTATTACGAATAAAATTCATATAATATAATAACGTATACTTGACCAAAATAAACATCATCCAATGTAACAAACTACGCATGCGCGCTACTTTTCGTGAGTACATACACATATACTTTCACAAAACACTAGGGTTACAAAGTAAGTAAGTAAAATATTATAAACCAATATTTTATTCAAAGAATTTTACTAAAGAAAAAACAAATCATTTTCAAGTTTTGGTTTTTTGTTCGGATAATTCATTCATCGTCCGGAGACCGGAAACCCTACTTCACACCTATTTTTGAAAAAACTTAGATCAGTTGTTTAAATATTATCAGCTCTCTTCCAGCAACTAGGAATAGGCCTGATGATATTGAAACGGCTGAACTGGTTTTCATCATACATAGCTAAGGACCATACCGATTAAACCAAATAAAAAAACACGTATTAAAATTGGTCGATACGATTGGACAAACAATGTATTTATGGGATTTTTTTTTTAATTTATAATAATATTTCACCAGTTTCAGGTGAAAAAAGTACTCAAGACCGACTCAAATGTTTACTTGACATAAAATTGTCTTAATACGGATGAATAAATGTGCCTACACTAAATAAAAATCCGAAAATACATATATAAAAACATCAATATTTATTTCAATGGAGATTCATTTCCAATATAACTGAACATGTAACTGTCATGAAAAAATATATATAATTGAAGAATATAAAATATTTTATTAATATATAATAAAAAATAAAATTTTATTACTTTTTACGAAACTGTGAAATGAACAAATAATAAAAAATCGATTTATATATTAATATATTTTTGGATTTGAAATGAATTTGAAACAATTTAAACATGTTTTAAACAAATATTTATTTAGTTACTATTATTTTTTCATACCTAAATGATATGTATTTCGATTAGGTACCTTCTCATCGTAAAAATTAAACGATTCAATTTTATCATCTTATCTCTCTGAATGGTTCATAAGCTTAGAAAACATCCAGTCTCTGAAACTATCATTCATAAGTTTGTTCTATGTTATATCTGAGTTTGGGATTGCGAACTCGATTATTACATCATACAAAAAATTACTTAACTATTATTGTAATCAACTATAATAAACAGTTTTCATGATTACTAGCATATACCTGCGGCTTCGCTCGTGTTTTACTTCTACGTGTCTGTCATTTCCAGCCATTTTAAGATTATAAACCTCAATATAATTTTCCACCGCTTCCACTACTTCAATTTTGTTCCCACTTCTCTTGTAGCGAGATAAAAACATACCAGTTTTTAATTATAATCTTTAAAAAACAGACATTACAATTTTATTATAATAGAGAAGATAAACAAATTAGATTAGATAAGATATGGAAAGGTTTCCATAACTGTTGAATTCTGAGGATGCTGGAGTCCATATGAAACGAACTCATTCATGTAGTATAGGCCACAAAAGTAGCGGTCAGTTTTCAAAAGTTTTATATTTGATTTGCATCTGTATCATTCGATTTTTGGGCAAATGTATCGAAAAAAATGGTTACTAAATTTATAATGATGAACTTTAATCCAATTTTTTCGAAGTTGATTTGTGCCTATTTTTCTAACCAGCCAAGTAGCCGAGCAGTCTAAGGCGTCATGTCTACGCAGTATGCAATACTTGGAAACTGGGAGGTTATGGGTTCGAATCCCGACATCGGCAGTTTGTCCATTATAAAAATTAAAAAGAAAAAAGGGGCGGTTGATTGACTATACTATCGGCGTATGGACAAGAACGAAGTAACCGGCTATGCTTGAGATGTTTTCTGCAGTTTTCTTCACGAATTCCAGATGAATATCGGCATAGTTTCTATCATAGTCGGCTGCAGCCGCATATCCTACCGATTCCTAGTCTACTCACAAATTCCTTCCACTCCACTCACATCGTCACATCCTAAGGCATCACAATGGACCTTATGGTCGAAGTGTAGCCCGTCCAGGGCAGCCTTTACAATCTACCTCTACCTCTGTGCCTATTTTACTTGGAATCCGAGAAAATCATGTATAATATTTATTGTATTACGCTTTAAATTGTGTGGAATTTATTTTATGTAAGTTTTATTTGTTTTTTATTTTGTTTCTGGGTTTTTGTTTTAAAATTTTCTTCATGTTTTCTTCAAGTAGTGGATTGCAAAAAATGTCAAAAATAAATATTGTTGCAGCAACTACCCTGTATAACAATGTATTAAAATATGAGCGAAAAAACTTTGAAAATTAAATCAGTTATTTATTTACTATATAAAGTTCCATTCATGCATATTTTGATAACCATCAAAATTCATTCATAATAACCAAGAAATAATATTGGATATAACCATAAAATATCAAAATGGCACAATGAAACGAGATAATGCTTCGAGTAAATTCTAGATTTTTATGAATATCGTTTTAGTTTGTTGCTTAAAGCATATTAGACCAGTCAAATTACAACAATGGAAATAATACGTCCCTTTGACAAATTCCAACTGTTCCCGTCCTGTTAACAATTTTCTTTTTTCCTCTCAAAATAAGTTATTTCAACTAGTCTATATACTGAAATGTCTTTCAATTTGAACTATGAATACTTTTAGACATGCAAGGACGTATTATTAGAGCAATAGAGTATATTTGTGACCATTTCAAAAACGGGATCTGAGATTATTGATGTTCTCACGATTCTTGCATGTCTACCATGATTTTGTTGTAATAAAGTAATTATTGCAAGATAGTCTATAGGCGTTGGATCTCTTTAGCTATTATTACAATGTTTAGCGGAGTCAGCCTTAGTATGATTTCCATGGTAGATGTGGGTATACTGCTCATGGATCCAGTAATGCACTAACAGGCCAGTCTTTGGATCCTAAGCAACTTTGTACATGCTGTTATTCGATTAACCTTTGGCCACCGCATTAGAACAGCATAGGTTATACTGTTGTGTACAGCCAGTGTATTATTTTGGGTTTTGGGCCAAAGATGTTTTCACATGCTCTCTTGCAAAGTATGAGAGAAGATTTGCTCTTATTTATTATGATTTTCAGATATAGGTTCCATGTTAGTTTAGAGTCTCCCATCACTCCTAAGAATTTGATTTCCCTAGCGGTCTTACAGCCTTTCACCGAAGAGTATGGGTGGTTTTATTTTATCCACCTTCCTTTTTTGTGTGAATGGAATTAGTGTGGTTTTGCCAGGGTTTATTTTTAATCCCTCGTTGATGCGCCATTCTTGTGTGAATCTTAGATCGTTTTGCATAAACTCCTAGATTTTGCTTTCACAGGGTACTTGGATTTCAATTATAATATCGTCCGCATTTGCCTGTGTGTAGTATCCTCCTAGGTTGAGGCTGTACACTGTCAGGCTCCACAGGAGTGAGGATAAGGCACCGCTCTGTGGACATCTTTTGGTAACAGACTTTTCAAAAAGGGAAGTTTATATTCTTCTACCTATCAGCCTAGAGTTTATCCACCTGCAGAGTTATCTACTGACTTGCATAGTTAATTATGGAATTGTTAGAGGTATTATCAATTTCCCCCTCAATGTCAAGAAACACGAAAAAGGTGGTCTGTTTCCTTGCGAATCCCTCCTCAATCCTGTATATTAGGTTGAGGAGCGCTGATTCACAGGAATAGTTTTTCCCACCTAATATACGTGCTGGTTGGCATAAAGCGGATTTCTCTACAGTGCTCCTTGAGTCAAGTGAAATCCTATTAGTCTTTCAATTGTCATTAGTATACACGATGACAGACTAATTGGTCTAAGGTCCTTTCCCGTGGAGTTATTAAGCCTTTGAGCCTCCCCGGTTTTGGTAAGAAGGTCACTCTTACTGGCATCTATATTGCTGGAATATAACCTGTAGCTAGACTTGCCCTGAATATGTGACCAAGCAGAGTTAAAAGATGCTCTGCTCCTTTTTGTAAAAGCACTGGGCATACCCGGTGCTTTAAAGGGATCGAATGATTTTTTTGTCCATTGCCCAAAATGAATCTGGATTAGTGTTTCGAGAATATCCTTCCTGGAGCTGGTGGACTCACCATCGATTTTACGTAGTTATCCAATGATGTCAGTGGGTTTCTTCGCTAGAATACGATGGAGTCCAATGGGGCTCCTTCAAATGTGTTTTCAACATCTTGACAGAGTTTCCTCCATGAGTTTGTTTTGGTTTTCTTCAGAAACCTTTTGTATTCAGTAAGGACTTCACGGTAGTTGTCCCAGTTCCCAATTCTTTTTGCTCTGTTAAATACTTGGCGAACTTTTTTTCTTTGATTCCTTAGGTCTTTATTCCACCAGCAAGTTGACTTGCTGATGTCTTTTGAGACATCCGGGTAGTTTTCTTGGAAAGAGTTAATTATTGCATGCTGAAGCTTAGTTGCAGTAGCTCAATGCCCAGTGTTGTAGATGCAGATGGTTCATCGGATACTAGCCACTTTTTGATTTTTCCCCTGATTTCATAAGTAATCCTCAAATGCTATTTTATTGAAATCGGATTCGTTTTCGAGACACTCTGAAGAAATTAATTAAGACATTAAGAATACTCATTTTCGGCTTAACTATTTCCACCAAAACATTGCAGTCACGTAAGACGACAATGTTAATCTTAAGTTTCAATTTCTTTAGATATCTTCAAGACCCATATCCAACCAGATCCACATACATACAAAAACACACACACAAATCCGCCAGTGCCTAAAAATAGCTTTTTTATATCAGGGGCCCTTAGCCGTAAAGAGTCGAGAAACTCTCAATCTCGTTTTCAGCATTGGAATACTATATTCTCTGTATGTAGAGGTAAAAATCAATAATAAGCACAAAGTCTTTTAATTAATTTATTGAACGTTCACAAAATAGTAAATCCAGTATCAATACATATTTGTATTACCAATTTGTACAGTTCCATTTTCATCTACTTTTCACGAAATTTATATATTAGTTTTAACATGATTTTTATTCAAAGGGATATTTTGTGATAGCCTATCGGATTATCAGATTTCCTTTTCAAAGAGTTTATACTACTTTAATACCTAATACGTATAGAATAAAGCTTAAAATAGAAATCAATGTAAGTATTTATTTATTCCATGGATTTAACAAACGTTTGAATATTCTATTTTATATCAAAATTATAAAACTTCCGGAAAGTGCAAAAAATTATGATTGCTTAATAATTTAAAAACATTTAAAGAAAATTGCATGTTTGTAAATAAAAGGCATAGTTGAATATAAGCTGTGTTTTACCAGTCTCCAGTCAATTAATTCCGAACAGGAATTTTATTCTAATAAGCCAGGCAGTAGAGGACCAAAACAGGGGAGTATGTTGCAGAAGGTGGTGTAGTTCTTTTTATTTTTTTTAATTTGTATATATGAGTACAAACAATGAAAAAACAAAAATGCAAACACGGACCCTTTAATGGTAACTAGACTTACTAGTATATTGTTTATTCATAATAGTTTTGCTATGCTGAGATTATAATTGCAGCTATGCAACTTATATTACCAAACTGTCGATTATTTGCACTGACTCAAATTAAATAATTACTAAGTTAAATAATTAAATAAAACTGAATTAATAACTTTTATTAATAATTAGTAATGATAGTTTTATTTTTACAATAATAATTATTACGTAATTCCAAGCTGTTACAAATTTGAAAAAAAGACTATTCGATTATTGATTGATTTGATTTGCTTATATAGTAAAACCATGAAAATCAGCAATTTATGAACCAACGTGACCACGGTTCATATGGAGAGGATGAATTTGTATAAATGATGAGTCATTTCCGAATTTCGTGTGGCGGATGTTAAACCAGAGTTTCCCAACAATATATATATATTTTCTGTAATTTCGAGCATATTTACGAATCATATCAGACGAAGTTTTCAATTGTTTTGTATTTTTTTGTAATGTCGATTTTTTACTTACATATCGATTTTACTTATATATTTCTAGTACGGCTTCGCAAGTTCTTCACAATGACGCCAGAATCAATGTCCTAACTAAACGCATTTCCACACAACACTAATTTATAACTTTACACTAAGCTTGTTTGTAACCATTTATGCGCATGCGCCTACAGTGGTATGACAAACACAAGCAAAACAAATACACAGCGATAGATATGTAAAGAAATGATCTTTCTGTTGTGGGCTCAACCATTGTAAAAGCATTATAATTCTCGAGGTAATAAGCGATTAAAATCTGACGATATATTCTGCCACAAAAAGGTTCAACAGTGTAACGAGTTAAAAAAATGTTTTCACGTCAAAACTTTACCTTATTGATAATAATAATAATTGATGATTATTTATAGTTAGTGAGTCTGTTCTTGATACAAAAGTTTAAATTGGTCTAGGAATCAAAATCGAAATTTCTATGAAACTTTTATTGTCCAAATTCTCCCGTAGCTAAAACATTCGAACGTACGAAAAGCTTTAACTTTCAAAATTATACGTTCCATTCACTTCTTCATTACTTAAGCAGATTATTTATTGTTTTACTGCTATTTTTATACCATCATTTGAAAATATTTTATTTTATTTAGTAAAAACTCCATCAAATTTACGATATGAGACGTATCGGTTGCCATATAAAAAAATTGGATACAGTATATTTATTTCACAAAAAATCCAAAAATTTTATTTTTATATCCGGCATGTCTTCTATAGTATATACATGGGAATATGCTATGTTACGACAAATTTTTGCTATAGGTGTGCATAAAATCTGTTCACCCGCCAAGATGATCAGTCAAAAACGAAAAGGGATAACGAGTTACAATTTTGACTAGGAAGGAAAATATTCATCTTCGAAACCATAAGAGATAGACAAATTTTGTACACAAAAACGTACCTTTTTTTAAAAATAAACTTATCTTAAACCGAATGATTTCGCCACAATTTTAGTACAAACATTTGTAATTATACCCGGTAAATAATTTAATATAGCAAATATGTAACTATTTTAAACTTTGTAACGATTGAAAATATTGATCACAGAAAAAAATCTTTGGTATAGATGTTCATAAAATGACCTAATTAGCCCATTTCCGCAAAGTTTTGCGCCCGTCCATCCGTAAACACGAAACTCAAAAACGAAATGCGATAGCGAGCTGAAATTTTGTATGTGTATTCTAAAGCTAAAAAGTAAGGTCATGAATGGGCAAAATTGGATGTTTGGGCAAAATGGGCATAGCTGCCTATCTTCGAAACCTTAAGAGATAGAATAAAATTTTAATGACAAAAAGGTTCCTTTTTTTAAAAGAAACAACTTTTGTTTGAAACATTTTGCATAATTTCAGTATGTACCAGGAATTTAAGCAATTAACTCAGTTATTTTCACTTGTTACTTTTAATTACAAAACCATATATATGTATATAAGACCATTATACTGTACTATGTATTCTTATACATCTGTGCATGTGTAAAAAGTAAAATAAATCATTCACGAATTGATAACGAACTAAGTTTATTGCGGGTATTTAAGCAATTTACTCTGTAAATTGTTATTTCTACTATTTTACATTGTTCTTGTCTTGAGGGAACTAAATACAGTTTTTTTGGATCTTATTTTAATTCGCGATATCTTGTTCAGGACAAAAGTGACAACGTATTTACGAACGTAAACACACACGTACACACATACACACACACATATATATATATATATATATATATATATATATATATATATATATATATATATATATATATATATATATATATATATATATATATATATTCAAAAATAGTGTTAGTAGACTACGGTGACCACGAAACATTAAAATATGGGGGAAAATATGTTTTTGGTTTTCAGACCCATATTACAAGAAATTAAACAGAAATAAAAAACAGAACTGAACCAAAACATAAAATATTATGTCAGTGATGCCGCGAGAGATGAGAGAAACGAGAAGAAAATAAAGTTGAAAATTTTGCGAGACGCAGAATATATGTCAGAGATAGACGATAGAATCATTTCTGGTAATCACTATAGGTTTTTAATATGTTAAAGTGTACTTGTATTGTATCCATAGCCATGTAGGAATATACCAAAACATCCTGGTATATTAAATCTAAAACCTACATTATTAAAAGTTGTCGCAGTATCTTGGATCTATTTAGCCTTCAAAGGAGCGCTGTAGAATCTACAACAGATTCCGATACTCTACACACAAAAAAAATACAAAATGTTAGTAAAGGTTTACTAAATTTATGTTAATTGGACAACACGCACTTTAAAAATAAGTTAAATAAAACAATAACTTTATGATATTAAAACCTAAATTTTATTTTATTTGAAAAAAAATAATTTAATTTTCTTTTTATTTCCACATTTTAAATGAGTCTCTTTCAACAATGCATAACTGTTAATTTAAAACTGACAAACGGTAATTTTAAACTATTATATTAATCAAACAAGTGCTAATTTTAAACTTTGAAATTGATAAATTTCTCCGTTTATATAGGGTCCAGATTCTTCTAGAGCATTCAGTTAAATTTCAGCCTTGGTCGTATTCGGAGGGTATTTGATAAAATTTATTAAAAATTTTATTGGTTCGAATGGGATACGAACCAACACAAAACCCCTCTTGTTTGATAGTTTAATGCTCTTGGCTAGCAACCGTGTGTATATACCTAAAATATTTACCAATTTCAATTTACAATAATTGCGTCATATAATCATGTTTTCTATTGTTTACTATAAAAGTTTTTTAACAAATTTTATTTGTGTAAACATGTTCGAATTATTAAACATTTTTTTCAAAATAAATTATATTTCATTTTATTATTTTTTTCATTCATTCGATTAAAAAAAAACTTTCTTTAATAAAATGAATTTTCATTGATTTTACTTAAAAAAGACAAAAAATTCAAAATCAATATTTCCTTTTCTAATTATAAAAAAAAAAACTACTTCCTTATGGAGCAAAATATTTCATCTTAAATATTTTTCTTAATACTTTTTCTGTGTACTTAGAGATATGTGTTAGGACCCAAAAAATATCACTTAATAATTTTCAATACAACAAAGTTACATAAAAAGAAAATTTGGGATTTCAACCAAACGTTTATTTTGCCTGAATATTTAGTAACCTGGTAACTCTGGAAAACATGTACGAAACTTATAGGTATTCAAATATTAAAGAAATCTAAGATTTAGAATCGAGTACATTAAATACGGATCACAAAACTGAAAATTATTTCGGGTGGTAATGATTTAATTTTTACTATAGCCGATATTGTTTCAATTATATTATTTGTAATCGTATTTTTTTAAGAAAATCTTCAAATTTAAAAACGAGACCTGATGATAGAAAACTGTTCCAAGTCAATACAATACAAGAGACAGGCTACTCACGTCTCGTCTTGTGGCATCACAAATTATGGTGGACTGAAACAGTTCTATGAAATACTTTCTGTTGGTATTGCACCACATACCTAGACTGAGAAAAAGGAGATGCAGTTAAAAATACATATCAGTCTATTGAGGATTTCTTTTCTAACCAAAAAAAATTACAAAAGTTTTATTAGATTAGTTTTTTAAACTCCTACATTCTCCTTTGTCTGTGCACTAGTTAAATAAAAATATGTCTACTAGCTGTCCTAGTTAAAATGGGCATCCTATATATTGATTATGCCTTGTTATTTTTTCATCAACTGATGCAAGAAGTTCAATAGCTTTGACCTCTTTAAATAATAACATACTCGAGTGAAATAGCTATTTATGGAAAGTTGATTTACTAAGAGATAATATTGCTTTCAGTATGTATAGTAGAAAGATAAATACAAAGAATGTATTATTTTTTCCTTAAATTTACTAAATAAAAATAACCTTATTATTATTATGAGAAAATTCTTTTGAACATGGTAACAATGATAAAAAATTCAATAAATAATTAAGAAATGTAAACAATGAAGATAACATAAAATTTATTTTGATGATTTGATTGAGATATCGAACTTTTTTATAGAATATGACATATTCCTTTACCAAAACATTTCGATTAAATAAAAAAATATGGAATAAAATCTATGATTATTGTAATTTATATCAGAATAGATTGACAAATTGTGCCTATTATTAAATTTTTTGCATCTTAAGATTAAAAATTTTTTAATTAAGTTATATACGATTAGAGTTTGTAAAAATAATTTCAGCAAAGTATCTAGACTTCCTGGATGTGAGACATAATAAAGGAATTTTTTTAATTTTCTCGGATTTTCTCAAAAATGTCTTTAAAAGAATTTTAGATTGTTTCGAATATAGAGCCATAAATGTGTCGTAACTTTATCAATAGTTTTTAAATACATACACTTTTTATGTTCAAACTTTTGGAGGAAATGGATTTTTTTTTAAATTTCTTGAAATCAATAATTTCATTTTACCCTTAAAATCTCTATACACTGGAATATTGTTGAGCGTTTACACTATTTATATTATTAACTTTTGGTTAAATATAGGTCATTTTAATATCAGGTATATAATATATACCAGGGTAGGTATATTAAGTTTAGTCCCGAGTTTGTTATACGCGGTATATAATATATACCAAGGTAAATTAAGTTAAGTGCCGAGTTTGTATCGGTTGAAAATATTAAACTTATAAACAGTTGAAAAAAAATTTTGATATAGGTGTTCCTAAAATGACCTAATTAGTAAATTTCCGCATAGATGTCTGTCCGTCCGTCCGTCAAGACGATAGTTCAAAAACGAAAAGAGATAGTGAGCTGCAATTTTATGTGAAGTCTAGAGCTAAGAAGTAAGATCAAGTTCACAGATGGTAAAAATCGAACCATGTTTGAGTAAAATGGGAAAAACTACCCATCTTTGAAACCGTAAAAAATAGAACAAATATTTCAAGACAAAAAATGTCACTTTTTTTTAAATAAACAACTTTTGTTAGAAACTGTTTTTCATAAATACAGTACACATATACCGGGTATTTAAGCAATTCACTCAGTTAGTTGTTATTTTCACTTGTTTAAAAACAATTTCCAAACTTTTCAAACCTACTTCGTTGTATTCAAACCTATTTATTTATTTTTTACTTTTTTTTTTATATATGTAATAACACGAAACATAATTATGATTGTCCATTTTTAACTATTGTAATAGTAGTCTTTATAATTATAGTAGTCTTTATATCAACGTGATACACGTAGGTCATGAGACCAAACTTTTAGATTACACATGGATTACAAATGCTATAATAAGTATGAGTTGTATTTAGTTGTAATGATGACTTTACAAAAAATCAATATTTCAAATCATTTACAATTACACGCACATTTAAAAATGTTAATAATGATATTCAGTTTTATAAATTACATATATCAGGTTACTAGCGTGTAATAAAACCATAGGAACATGTCAAATAATTTCTACTTTAATATCTTTTTTTTTTGGCAATTAATAAAAATATACATAACGGAATTTTATAGTTTTAAAATTTTTATTGATATTTTTTATGACTTCATAATTAGGTACTATGATACCATTTAAATTGTGGTTCTTCTTTACAAATTCACTAAGAGTTTTATAGCTCTCTATGATAATCTCAAGAGAATTTTAATATGTTTCTATTGTTTACTGGAATAGCTACATCATCTTCGTCTAGACAACAGAACGTGTATAAAACCTATTTTGACAAAACGGGAACCCGACTTCAAAAATCAAATATTCTATAACAAAAAATGCACTAAAAAGTAAAAAAATAATTACAAATTCTTGTGCCAATTTTAGTTCACCTAAGCAAAAATTTTTAAATATATATGTACAATTATTGTTATTTTTGGAGGCGGTGTCAGCATAGAGAAATTCACATAACTTTTGGACACCGTCTCCAAAAATAACAATAATTGTACATATATATTTAAAAATTTTTGCTTAGGTGAACTAAAATTGGCACAAGAATATGCAATTATTTTTTACTTTTTAGTGCAGTTTTTGTTATAGAATATTTGATTTTTGAAGTCGGGTTTCCTTTTTGTCAAAATAGGTTTTATTTCTCGCTTTTTAGTGACTTTGAAGTTCTATAATTTATTTTATTTGTCTAAATATGGGTAGACCAACTAATCGACCAAAAATCGATGTCAAGTTTTTATTGTTGAATAACGGAAAAATTGACACTTTTTCAGGAAAATTCATAGAACACAACTTGAAGTACAATAAAAGATTTTCAAAATTTGTTGGTCGGCTTTCTAGTTTAAGAGTTGGCGATATTAGTCACAAGATTGAAGCAAGCAATTGATTTTTTAATCGTATCTCATTTAATTTCCAAAATCACGTCGCTCTAAAATCGTTATGTTTGAAGTTCGAAGAGCTATAAATCATTTTTAGTGTATATATTTAAAAGAAAATATATACACTCTACATAATTTGAATGGAGAAGAGAATTGGCTGCATTTAGATTTAGAAGTTGGAGGTATATAAACAAAAAAGACTTGTGTGGCAACAGAATATGTATGATCTGCGAGCAAGTCCAAACAGAAGTGCACTTAATTTCAGAATGTGTAGGGCTAGAGGAGTGTAGGGCAAGGTACCTAAAAAAAGATATAGAATGGGAAAAATTAGACTTTTGGGAAAAAGCAAATTATTTAGCTATGACAAAGTTTTTAAGAAAAGTAATGCAGAAGAGGAGGAACAAAATATAGAAATAATTGGTATAGTGAATTTATATTTATTTTATTATAGCATTAGAATTAATTTAATTAAGTTTTGAAGAAATTTTAAAAAAAACACAAAAAAAAAGCTGTACGAAATATTGTATTATTGAAAAACGCAAAATGGGTAAAATCAAATAAATTATTATTATTATAATTATTATTATTAAATCATTTTCTGAGTTTGAGCCTGGTAGAAATAATAGAAATAATACTTTATTTCATTCTTGAGAGAAGAAAAAATGTTTTTAAAAGAATAAGCAATTTTTGTATTATCTTATGTATTTTGCGTATCTGCAGCCCGTTTTGAGTTATTTTGAAAAATATAAATTTTTTTCTCACCATCCAGGAAGATTGGATTGGAAGGTGTCAGGCAAAGAAAGTGCGATCTAAATTTCTTCAATCGTGTCATAAGATTTTCCTTGAGCAAGATCACACTAACAGCGACCCGAAAATAGCACGATAGTTATGTATAGCATGCACTCCCAAATACTTGACTGTGCATCGTACTTGAAACAATAGTAGTAGTTAATTGATTTTGTACAATATCAGATATGTAAAATGTAATTTTGACATTATATATATTCATAATAGTGTATTGTGTACGTCATTCATTATAAAATAATTTACTTTTTCATGTTTATAAAGTAATTAATTTGTGCTGAATATACGTATATTGTGTACCTATATTTGTACATGTTCATTGTAATTAGTTATTTCCACTGACATTTAATCTGGAAGATAAATTACGTTTGGTTATGATTTTAATTCTAGGTGATTTTACTATTAATAAAAAAATGTAATTATTATGTAAATTACTATTGTACTATCGACACCAAAAATGGCCTTCGTTTTTCAACTTTTGAAATCGATTTATGCCCATTGAATGCATAACTTATTGAATGCATATTTGATTTCGAATAAAAGTTCATTATCAAAAAAACAAATTACATTTTTTTCAAACCGAATAATTTCGACACAAATCAAATGAAAAATTTTATGAAAAGACTCGCCAGTTTTGAGTCGATAATATGTACTATGGATTATACAATACTATAGGTTTGCAACTTATTCCAATTTTAATTTTTTGTGGCCCATAACTTATCTATTGAAAGAGCTTAAAATTAGAATCAGTAGCAAACAAACAATACTTGGTAAAAATACAATGAAACATGTTCAGCGTTTTTGAAAAATTCAAATTTTCAATATTTTGATTAAATATTTAATATTAAATATATATTTATTTTAATTTTCAATATTTTTAAATTCCTTATAGAAATAAATTTGCCATCCATAAATGGAAGTGATAAAATGTGATAACAAATTAAAAATCTATAATAAAATAGAACTAATAAATGTACAACCTCGGAAATATCTCATCAAGTATACACAGAAATATCGAATAATTATTATTTATATTCATCAGAATTCAGAATGAATTTCACATTCATTTTAACATGAGCTATGCATATGTAGTTACAGGGTAGATTATATATAGTCAAAATGTACGACATAATCTCTAAGGCGAGTGACATTATTGACTAACTAGAGTATAATATCCGGCACCCGGAGGCGACTATTATACACGCGTTGTTAAATTAAACATTGCTTCCGGTGAAGACGTGAAATATGTATCATATACACAACATTATATACAAGCTATATCTCATTCTACAACAAAAAAATTTACCACCTCGAAAATGTAGCAACAACGATACGCTAACTGTCTTTTTAGTTGGGTGTTAGTGTGTGTGCTTTTTCAAATTGAGGTTCTCTGTAGTATATTATATACACCCTAATAAAGCACAAATAATCTTGGGGCTATCATGTGTATGAAACTATAAAAACTGTGAATACAAAATGCAATTCAATCGATTTTTTCTTCCATATAAATTTGTAATTGATTAATATGCCATTCAAATAAATTGAATGGTATAATTTTTTAACCGTTTTAGTGCTGGGGCTCAAAAACACGCAAACCCGACCAACTCGGGATATAACCGATGAAGTGGAAGATTGTAGTACTCGGTTGAATCTGCGGATATTTTGTCTGCAGATATTTTTGTCTACGAAAATTTTTTATCAACGATATTTTAAACTCGGATGTTTTTCTATGGATATTTTATCGCTGATATTTTGTCCTTGGATTAAAAAACTCAGCAAAAAAAGTATATATTTAAAAAAAATTAATTAATTATTAATTAATTAATAATTTCTTGTAACATTGCAAGGTTATTATTTTTTTAGGTTTTTTAATAATGGTGTAATTTTTGTTCAGGTTATTTTGATAAGAGGTTATTTTTGTTCAGGTTATTTTGTTACGATGTTATTTTTTTATAGTCGAGATTATTTTCTTACGAGGTTAATTTAGTCGGGGTTATTTTGTTACAAGCTTATAATACTCAAGGTGATTTTGTATTTTAGTAGACGTTATTTTGTCGGTTTTTTTTGTCGTTATTTTGTGCTAGAGCAACAAGTCGCGGAAAATAAAATAATGTAAAAAAAAAAATTAAATAACCAAATAAAATACATACGAGGTTTTTAAATCTAAACCTCAGCTTTTAAACAAAGTTTCATTAAAATCGGTCCAGTAATGGTCAAACAAACAAATAAACAGGCATTTACAATTTTATAATAGTATAGATTTACAAGTTAATTTAAGATCCTCAGGCACCCAGATTGGTCTATAAGTGGCCTGCCTAGATTGAACGTCAACGGCCAGAGAAATAGACACGGAAAAAAAGATTTACTTATTAATTTTTAACTCGGCCTTGCGCACTACCGTGCTCTAGATGTGTTAAACTGTTTGTAGATATAAATGGTGCCCGCCGCCCAATAGAAATTTTAGAATGCGTGCTTAGGTACAAAACAGATTGTAAAACCTGGTATATACGATAATCATTACTTTAGACCATTGGAAATTGGAAAACTTATTCGAAAATACTTTAAACAATTATCATGACAAGCTAAGGTTAGTCTCTTGAAGTATTTGAAGTTTTTAATTACAATAATAATGACCGGTTTGTTTTTGTTTTCTAATTAACGTTGAACAAATCATGTAATCTTTTTTTTTCAATTAATGTCTCATTAAATGAATGCATGGAGGATAAATTATTTGTGTTTGATTGCTTTTATTTAAGATATATTATAATTATACGTTTGAAAAAAAGTAATTTTTTCATTGATTTTGAATTAATAATAAGCATGACGAACTATTGTTACTGATGAATGAACACAATTGTGTAATCTCAAAACTTACTTATAATGTAGTCCGTATCAAAAGATTAAAATAATTTCCAGAAAAAATGGTAGAATGATCTTTACAATGTTAAATATTTAAAAAAAATTATTTTTAAAAGAAATTCTGCTGCGATACATACATAGTAGCAGTATTTCTACGCCTAGTGAGTGGACCGGAGACCAAACCTAGACATATAGCTTATCCAATCTTATCTGAAATTTTTCATTTAACTTTACCCGTTCTGTTATGATGGAATTTTTTCTTCCTATATACGACAGAAAATTTATCCGATACCATGCCTCATTTTCTTTGGTTACACGAAAGCGAAGCATATATTTAAAATCATGTTATGATGGTGTTGAAACATTGGGTTGCAATGGATAGCAAGGGTTGATGTACTTATTTACGAAAAAGTGTGGAGTGAAGTAGAAATATACTCTTCAAATGCAGTTAAGGATTCAGAAGATGTGAAAGTTCGTAAATCAATATAACCTAACCAAATAAGAATTTAACCTCAGAATGTAAGATAATGAGGTGAAAATTTCTATGGACCTTTCTTTTGGCAATATAATCACTGGCTCAATAGTCTTATGGTGATCATTTTTTTTTTAAGTTTTACAGCGATTTGTGCCGAATCCATTCGGTTTTCGAAAAAATGGTTAGAAGATAATTTGTTGATTATAAAAATACTAAAAGCTTTTATTCTCAAATTTTGAAAAAACGCACAAATCACATGTTTTTCAAGCATTTCTTTAATTTTAAGTTTTACCTTTATCACATCCATTGATAGTGTGACCTTCATAAGCATTTCAATGAAATCCCATTATCTGCACGAAATCTCTACCGCCTCCAAAAATAACAATAATTGTACATATTTAAAAATTTTTGCTTAGGTGAACTAAAATTGATAAAAGAATACGCTATTATTATTTTACTTTTTAGTGCATTTTTGGTTTAAGAATAATTGACTTTGAAGTCGGTTTTCCATTTTGCCAAAATATTTTTTATTTCTGGCTTTTTAGTGACTTTGAAGTTCTATAACTGATTTTATTTGTCTGAAATGAGTAGACCTAATAAATGACCTATTAATTTTTAGTACCTATTAACACATTTTATTGATCCGTTTTTTTTTTTAATTTTTAGTGCATTTTGCATAGCAGATTTTCAGTGTTTTTTACAAGCAATTTGTTTGTTTTTGTAAAAATTTTTTTTTTTGGAGTGAATTTTTATTTTTTAATTTTTTCATAACACTTTTTTTTAATCCGTTTTTAATTTTATTTATATTTTAAGTGCATTTTTGATAACCGATTTTCAGTTTTTTTTACATGCATTTGATTTTTTTAGATTTCGGTTTTTTTTGTTAAAAATTTTTTTTTTGGAGTCGGTTTTTTTTGTTAAAGATTTATTTGAAGTGGTTTTTATAAAAAGTTTCTTATTTTTCCATTATGAATGAGTATTCCCTTTAAAAAAAAAAATTCGCAGAAATCGGTTATCACATATAAAATGAGGATTTCCCGGGGATCTCCTCATCAGAATGCAATTTGGTGACAATGAGACCAATCGGAATTCAAACCCTTTAAAACAAAAACAAAAAATTCAAAATCGGTTCATAAATGACGAAGTTCTGAGATGACACAAATTAAAAAAAAAAAAAATACAGACGAATTGAGAACCATCCTCCTTTTTGAAGTCGGGTTAAAAAATAACCATTACCTAAATGATAGAGAATTTTATGTTTCATAAAAACTTTAAACATTATTTGACGCATAGTAAACGAGATACTTTCAAAAAACCGATTTTCCCAACCTTACCTTTTAAATATTTTAAGACGCGGGCACATGATTATACGATACTTTTGAGCCATTGTTTAGAATGTCAAAAGAATGGTCTACGTAATTTTTAGCTTATTACTTTCATTTCGAGGCTCAGCCGATTTTTTGTCTTACTTGACAATTATTTTCACTCACAACCTTTATTAATTTATAACAGTACATTAGCGAAGTGGATGGAGGAGAAGGAATTTGTATGTAGACTACGAATTGGTAGGTTGTGCCGACTTTGAATTACGGCGACATTCGTCTAGAGTTCGTGAAGAGAAACTGCAGAAAACCTTCACAAGCATAGCCGGGTACTTCGTTCTTGTCCATACGCCGGCAGTTTTTGTCAATTATCCGCCCCCATAAATTATAATGGAAAAACTGTCATCGCCGGGAATTAAAACCTGCAATTTCCCTGTTCCAAGTAGAGCATCGGTACAAGCGCGGCTACTTGACTGGTCTATAATGTTAGAAATACAGGCTCACTATTGTAACAACTGTTTTTACAAGCTTTGTTATCCCGGGAAAAATTTTGTAATCCAAATGTAGACAAGTTTTAATTGAGCTAAATCTAAAAAATATGGCACAAGGGTGTAAGTGACGTGACAATACAACATGTCTTTGATCGTTTTATATAAATAGAAATCGAAAATATTCTCTGAAACAGAATTTTAGTGCAAATATTGATAAATAAGAGAAGGTATTGTAAGCGGAAGGAAATTTAAGTTTTTTAGTTCTCTAGTTATTTAAAATAAAAATTAAAAAATTTAAGAAATAATTTTAGTACTTTAGAATAAAAAATACCGACATTAGTTTTTTTAAACAAGCTTTTATTTAATGAAGTAAAAAGTAGAAAATAAAATTTTTCTCCCGAATTACTTATATGTGACTATAAATAAACGCTTGATGCCCTCATAAAAGTTTGGGACAATACATTTAAAACCTAATAGCCCTAAGCATTTATATATAGCCACATATTGCTGACTCAGGGAAACAATTTTATTAACTAAATAATAATAATTTATGTCCATTATTTTCTACTATTTACTTTATAACAACCCAATTTTATTCACATAGTATTACATAGAAACCACTAACCACTGTTATTTATATGATTAGTATTTCTATGTCTATTGATGTAAAATAAATGTTAATATAGACAAACAAACAAAATGTAACATATCAACAAAAAAAAACAAATGTTATCCTCATAACATAACAAACAATAAATTAATTGGACCGGTTTCTTGATGGTTATGTCCGCATGATTGTTATATTCTACGTACGACAAGTGGTCATCGAATCTACTTATCTCAATAAATTATTATAATTTAAAAGACAGAAGGGAAGATCAACCATTCGATACAATGTACATAGAAAAATCATTTTGTTTATATAAAATTATATATATCCATAATATGTTAAATTTAAATATTTTAGTAATTTCATTTGAAATTTGTTTTATATAAATATAGATATCTTTATCATATTTTGTTAATGTTTTGATGATATCCTATACCAGGGGCCCCAGTTTTTTTTACTTTAGAACACATTCTAGAAATTCGATTAGGTGGTAGGCGTTATTTATGTTATCAAAATCCATAAAAATAGTTTTTGATCTATCATAGTCATAATCAAATTATCAAATTGTGAAACGATTTCAATTATATTTCGCTTCAAATCAACTAAAATGAACTAAAGAATCTATTTTCTAACAAAAAAACCTTTATTTCTTATAGATTCCGAATTTGATAAGGTATGTTACAAAAATAAAATAATTATTCCCAAAATTGTTGGTTTGTAATAAAACTTTTGAAATCTTGATACACATTTCTTTAAATTTGAATCAAATTTGAGTATGACACGCGAAAAAACAATTTTTTTTCACTTGGTGACATTGTCAGTATCCACAAGAATAGTTTTGACCTATCATAGTCATATTTTGGGCGATTCCGATGAAGGTTTTTTTTATTCAGCTAAAAAATGATCCAAGAAAAATGAAGGATATAATCTTCTCTTTCTGAAAATTTAAATTTGCTTTTTTGTCGTCGTAGAGCGGTGGGCACTGGTAATTCAAACGGTGGGGGCCAAGGTGCTCGCTGATATAGAATTGCCTGCCTTATACATAGTATCCCTGCCCTATAAATACTAGGTGTATACCTCAAATACGTACTAAGCTATTAATTTTCGGATTCTACAATTTCAAGAAAACAAAAAATGCTCAAGGGCAAAATTTAGTTTACCCGATATTTCCCATTTTATTTTTTAAAGAAAGGCCGTTATTACCGATCGAACTGAAACTTCTTACAAAATCTTTTCTAATAACGAGACGATATGAAAAATATAACGAACTTGATCAAATTTTTCGTTCCAAAAAAGCGCCCGTTTAAAATTTATAAATCAGAATAACTTAAAAACGGTGAGTTCTTATATAAAACAAATCATTTGTGTATCCCCTTGAATTTCTTATTAAATGGTATGACTAAAAAAGTGATAATAGAATACAGAATAGCTGTAAAACTGCGTCCAGTAACTGTGTGGGCAATACTTGTATGTTGGAAGGTAAAAAAAGGTTAGTCCCAAGTATGTAACGATTTTGTACCGGTGTTCATTTACTTTTCTAGCTACGCCATTTTCACAATAATTTAAACTGCAAGAGGAAAGAGAAATGTTGAGAAACTTCAAAAACATTTTTAAAATTTTTTTTATTGTAAACCTAATGGTTTTCTGATAAACTCTGGTCAAATATCTCTAATGACTTGTAGATTACAGTAGCAGAAGCATATATATATTATATATGTATATAATATATATACATATACACGACCTGAAACAGTACATAGAACACAAGTCAAGTATTTATACATCTATGCGTGTGTACAAGTAAAGTAATAGAATTTCGCATACTGATAAAGCGCACAGTATACACAAGAACATGACCAAATTACTTAATTGTTACATTTTTTGTATAAATACGTTTCTACTAAATAAAAACACTAAAGAAATATTTAAAACAGATCTTGACGGATGAACACAATAGTTACTTTTCCTATATGTAACGAATATAAATATTGTATTATTTGTTATTTTATGTTAAACTAAGCCTTTTTTCCTATTGTTGGTTTGATAACAAAACATAAATTACCAACATTATTTATTCCGTAACCAACATTATTATATATGTTCAACAATATTACCTAAATACTTCGGCCATGTATATTTACCATAACTATATTTCAACATGAAGGGTCTTGAAGTCTAATTCAGAGAATATGAAATGAATTGATGAAAAAATACGTTGGTTTTATATGAAATAATAGTCGGAAAAAAATTTTAATACAAAAACCTCATTATGGAAAACAAAAAAAAACAAATGTAGAAAAAGTATCAAATAAAAGTTTTCCCCAGTTTTGTTAAATATATATAATCGATTATTACCGATTCGGCTAAGTCTTCGAAAAAATGTCTCAAATAAAATTCATTCGTGATAAAAGCGCTTAAAACTTTTATTTGACTAATTTTTTCGAATAGAGATTTTCAACTAAGAAATTTTTTTAAATCGACTTTTGCTGTCGACTATATATAGTTTTAGTTAAAATTGCGGAAAAAGTATCTAGTTTGCGGAAAAAGTTTCAGCAAACTTGTTTATTTTAGAACATATATTTATATTTATATAGTATACATATAGTATATATGTAAATATGTATGAATATACATATAGTATATATGTAAATATGTATGAATATACATATATTTTTTTAAATATAAAACAAACATTTTACCAAGCAAAGTTGTTTTGTTCAAAATGCAGAAGTAAAAAAAATCGGCTACGTAGAAGCCTCGTAGACTTACAAGAGAAAGGAACGACTTCGGCATGAGACTTTCACGATTGTAGTACCACCAAAAGATCATCGATTGTGACAGTAAGAAAGTGCCACAGCCAGGCATCGAGAAAAAAGCTACCAAATATTTCAAACAGCATATGTGTTAGAAATTTCAACAAGGTAGCAGTACAATAGATAACGAAACGGATTACCAACCAGAGAGCCACTGTTCGCTTCCAGATTGGAATGACCTTCTTTTACCGACGAAAGAAGGAGGAACTCAATTCAACCTGTATATATATTTGTTTTTTTAATTATAAAAGTTATTATACTTAAGCGTTGCAATAATACATGTGAATGTAATAATATGTAAATAATAAAGTTGATATTTGACAACGAAGTAACACTGTCAATGGTATGTAAAAGCAAATAATTCATATTTTATAAAGAATTATTATAAAAAGAATTAAATATAAAGAATATTATTTGAAATAAAATTTTTATTTCATTACCATAAACAAGGGAGACAGCATTTCATCTATAAAAAATAAATAATTAAAGTCAAATTGTCAACAAATATTACGTGGTACAAATAAACGTTTAAACATTTAACAAATCTGCGATTTAATATTAGATTCAAACTCCAACATCGTCTTGATTTCCGTCGAGTTCAATTCGAACGCAGAATTCAAGTTGTTTTATTAGAGTGATGTTTCCAATTAAAGCGATGAATTACAAGAGAGATGAAATCTCGAATTTTTGTAAAGGCAGCAGTATTATCAACAATAGTGTTTTTTCCTGGGTCTATTTTCCGCCTAAAATGTAGGGTTTTTTTTCTGCTACAATACATTCGAAATTTATCTTGAAAAACAAAGCACAAACAAGTTTGTATCAGATTAAGGTAAGTATTTGATGTGTATAAACTTTTTATTAAGACTTTTTATATTAATTATTATTTAATTTTATTCCAGGTATTCTGTGTAAAATCCAACAATAAATAATTTTAATAATGATTTAAATTTATTGACTTGGTGAGTAAATTGATTTCAATTTTTTTTTGTTTTTATGGATGAAATGCTGTCTCCCTTGTTTATGGAAATGAAATAAAAATTTCATTTCATATTTTAAAGTTCACTGTTAAATAATTTCAAAATCAATTTTTTAATGAAAAAAATGCAATAATTTTATTTGTACTATGGACCACAAATGTTAATTTTAATTTTATAATTGATTTGTGCCTTATTGATTCGGTTTTCGAAAAAATGCTTCGCATAAAAGTTGTTCATTATACGTATAGTAACAACTTTTATTCCAAAATTTTTTTTAAAAACCGAATGAATAAGGCACAAATCAACTATAAAATTTGCTAATAATTCTGCAATTATTTACAAGAACCAGAATGATAATAATTTATTCTAAAAGCAATAATATTTTGGCATCTTGCACGATTAATAAAAGAAGGTTTTTTACAAGTATAATTTTTCATTAATAACTGTGTTATTTTTCTTAGCTACTGACTTAATAGCTGGGTATAAAAGTTTGTATAATATCAGTATTACATTTTTCTCGAACTTTATAGCTAGCACAATTTAGTTGAGAAAAATAGTAAGGTTTACGGAACCCTAGTAAAACGTATTACATTTATGAAACACAATCATTCTACCATGTAAACTTGTTAAATAATATAGAAAATAAATAATATTTTCTCTTTATAAGGGTACGGCACACTGACCATAAATTACAATAAATTTTAAGAAAACACAATTTTATAAAATCTGTGCACGTATTGAGAAAAATAACACTTGTCGTCACTTAGTTATCTATATCAACAATTGTTAGTTTTTGACGAAAACTTAATGGCAATTTGTTTTTATTTCTACTGCATTTAACATTAGAACAAATTTGGTATACACTTTTCTTAAAACAAAAATAATAGAGGGGTATTGAATAAAAAAAACATAGTGCCCTCGCTCATATAAGTTTCATCAAACAATAAATATGCACTTTATAAATTAAATACATGCTGTCATAGAATAGAACCATACTTAATTGTTCCCAAATTAGCCTTTTTCTTCGGAATATTTGAAAAAAATCCAACAGAGAGCCGCACGGGTATGGAGTACAAACATTTTCATTCTGCCATCTAAAGTAACGTTAAAAGTGCATTTTTATTATTATCAGAATAAATATAGAAAGTAAATAAAAAATTAAAACAAGTAATGTATAACAACTAACTGAGTTAGATAGATAGACAGATTGCAGAGGCTGCCCTGAACGGGCTACACATCAACCATACGGTCCATTTTTATGCCTAAGTGTTTTTTTTATGCCTATGTGATGATGCGAGTGGAGTGGGCGGAATTTTTGATATTCATCTGGAGTTAGTGAAGGAAACTGCAGAAAACCTTCTCAAGTATAGCCGGTTACTTCGTTCTTGTCCATACGCCGGCAGTTTAGTCCATTAACCGCCCCTTTTTTTTTCTTAATAATTGACAAACTGCCGATATCGGAATTCGAACCCATAACCTCCCAGTTTCGAAGTAGGCATACTGCGCAGACATAACGCCTTAGACCGCTTGGCCACTTGGACTCACTGAGTTAATTGTTCACAATTCTGCGTATTCAACTTATTAACCATTCGCTTTCCGAGGAACATTTAATCACAAATTATGCGAAAACTATTGACTTTATAAAAAAAAATTTTTGAACATTAGTTGTTTTTTTTAAAAAGAAGAAGATTTTTTGTTGACAAATTTCTCTCCCACCACGTTCCGATTTTGCCCATCAACGAACTTGACCTTACTTTTTATCTCTAGAACACACACAAAAATTTCAGCTAGTTATCTCTTTTCTTTCTTGAGTTATCGAGTCCACAGACAGACGGACGGACATGCAGAAATGACCTAATTAGGCCATTTTATGAACACATATACTAAACATTGATGCCTATGATCAATATTTTTAAGCATTACAAAGTCGCGATTAAACTTAATATACCTAGTATATTTACATATACTGGGTATAAAAATTTACTCAACATGCCAACTAAACATTGTGTATTTGCGAATTGCAGTTCTGACAGTCGATATGAGCAGGATGGTGTTAAATTTGTGCCTTTTATAAAAACACATGCTGACAAACAAGATATTTGAAGTATATTCATTTATATCTGATTTAACAATTGAAAAAATTGAAAAACCATATGTATGAATGTATAAAACATTTTATTAATTGTAATGGACCAACATTGTAAAACCCAAATTCAGTATCAGCAAATGTATCAAATCGTAGCAACTTTAATTTTTATTTAATATAAAAAAAAAACATTTTATTTTCACTATTCATGAAAATTGAAATATTTTATTATGATGTGCTCGGTGCGAAATTATATTTTCAAAAGTACAAGTCCTTATTTTCCACGATCTAAAACGATGATAACAATGCCGCAATTAAGCTGTTTCCAGAAATAAAAGCGATTAAGTCGAGAAGTTAGTTGTTAATATTTTCACTGTTTTCTCTTACGATCTTTTGGAATCAAAACAATTGATTATAAAAAACCCTCATACCCGGGCTGCACTCTGTTTGGTTTTTGTTAATCCTTCGAGAAAAAAGTCTAGTTATTCGTATGAAAGAAGGACTGTATATACCACAGTAGTATTCAGTTCCATTTTTAGCAAACATTTCCATTTTTAGCAAAAAGTTGGCAAAACAGGACCCTAATGGAATCACCTTAGTGTTTGTCTGTCTGTTTGTCTGTCCCGAACTTTTTTTTCAGACACAATTTCACGTAAATGAATAAAGTTTGGCATATTTATCGCTCAGAAAATTCAGAATAAAAACTCAGAAGTCAGTATGTTTTTATTAAAAGGTTAGGTTTGAAGCAAAACGTAAAATTTTTTAACGAAGCACCGGATAAAAATGCAGTGGCTTTGTAGTGGACATTTGAAGAGATTTTTACGAATTTTTATCATCGGTACAAAAACAATAGCTGCATTTTCTTCGAAAATTCGCTAGAAACCGTGCTTAATTATTTGCAGCGTTTATTAATTTATTTTGTATCGCAATAAAATAAAATATCAATCCCCAATTTTGTTGATTAAAAAACAACTAAAAATAATTTTTTGTCTATACAAAATATAAATAATAATAAAAGGCGTGATATATATATTTTTGAATCGTTATATATAAATAAATGCTTATTCATGATACTTTTATAATTAGATACTTGAATGGGATCATATAATTATTACCAACTTCTTCAGATATTCATTGTATAACTGAAAAGGTAAATGAAAGAAATAGAATACATCTGTTGTACAGGATGCCTCACCACTAACAAAAAACGTATTTTCTTTGTACAAAATATAGAACATTTCTTCTGAAAATTTATACAATGTGTATATTACCTTTACAATGGTTTTAATCCTATCTTTTAAATAGGTTCAAGTTCATAGGTTCAAGGTCAGGTTCAAGTTCGTAGAAAGAGATGGATACAAAACTTATTTTGTTTGTATATCTTATTCTCTACTATTATATAAAATCGTAACTGTCTGTTTATTTATATTTGTTTGTTCGAGCATCACGCAAAAACTACTAGACATATCTTGATGAAATTTTTTTCGTTTAAAAGCTTATGATTAGACTTAAAAACTGGTATGTATTTTATCTCGCTTCGAGAGATATAAGTCGAAAATATCCGCTGAAAAACAATGTGGTGGAAGTGTCGATCAATTTTTGAAATATTTGAAGTAGTGGAAGTGGTGGAAAATTACATTGAGGTTTTTAGTGTTTAAATGACGATGCTCGGACATATAACAATAGAATGCGGAGCGGAGCGACGCAGCGGGTATAAGCTAGTTAATTACAATTCCTTCCTTGAAGAAAATTCGTATCGATATATATTGTCGATGGGTTTTTAACAAAATTCATATTCCGATATACACGACAAACACTACTTACTGGTTTCAAACTGCCAAACACTACTTATTATAGCTTTTAATACGGGGTTTTTCACTATGAATTATTCTTTCTTAAATAGTGCTAACATTTATGGATGGAAATAGTTTCATGTTCTCAAATCAAACTGTAATTTGTTTTTTTAATATTTTTCGGAAAAAACGCATAAATACTACTGTCCACCACATTTATCGTCAAAAGTCCACCAAATTTATTGCCAATTGTCATCAACCAGAAAAATTTAATTGATTATTTCTGTATAACTGCTGAACCATTGAATAAACAATCTTTTAATAACAACAAATATTTTCCTATAGCAGTTAATTTAATCTAACTTTAAAAAGAATCTTTTTGCAATTAAATTAGTCTCCATCAAAAATTTTCTCTTACGTTTTGCCATATATTTCGATTATTTTTGACTATATTTTCTATTTCAAAGTTAAATTTTGCACATACAAGAAAATTTTAAAGATATCTATTGGCATGCATGCGCTTCATAAAAACCAGATGAAAGAAAGGAGATATGAAAATTTTGAACGAAGTAGTAACCGTGATACAAACAAAGCTTCATGGTCCAGAACGGTTACAAGATTCATCATTGAGAAAATTCGGGGAATTTCAACAACTAAAAAGAAAAGAAAACAATTGACAAAAACTCTGCTGAAGAAGGAGGATAAAAGCTATTAATTTTCCGAAATCCACATTTTCAAGAAAGCAGATTGCATTTTAAATTATTCATTGGAATTGTAAATTCAAACAAATTTATTTCAGTTGAATTATCCTAGAAAAAATCTACAATGATAATTTTTGACACCAAATCTACGTAAAATAATAAGAAATTTTGCACATACGTTAAAGCATTTTAGTTATTTTTGCCATCACTTTTGGTTGATCACCCTGTACAGTTACGTAAGAAGTGAATTTTTTCAAGGAATTCAATTTTTGAGAGGTGTGGAACAAATTACTAATTTTAAAGGCATGGTAACAAGAAAAAAAACGATTCAAGGTAAGATGCTAAGAAAATGAATGAGCTGAAGTATACGAATTTTATTCATCAATTCATTTTATTTCAAACTTATACAGTCAAAGCTCGTTTATGTGGAACAAAATTTTTTTTATAAATAAACATTCTGTACGCATTTTCTACTTCATTAAAATTCATTTCAAATGTTTTGTAGTTTTTATGTATGTGCTTCGACATACAACACTTTCTACCCAAACGAATAGAATCAAACAGTTAAAATCGTGTGTTTTACATCAAAGATAAAACGTAAATTAAATATTTTTTTATCTATAGGTTGTCAATAAATTATTTTCATAGTTCACAAAACAGCGAATCATTTAGGGGATAGACTATTACTAAGTTACCAAAAAAAAATTACGTACTTTTGCATGCGTGTAAGTTTTGAAAAGGTTGACTTTTTGACCAAATTTTATGATGGATTTTATGTCTCACCATGAAGTAATTATTTTGTTATGTAGAATCATAGGTTCTGTTGAACTTTATAGATGAAATATGAACAAATTTGAATAAAACAGAGAACATGAAAATATTACTTTTTATTGTTTTACAATTAAATTAATAGATCTAGAGCACGGTAGTGCGCAAGGTCGAGTTTAAGGGACACATTTGGCCTTCTCATTTACAGTGCTATTACTTATCGAAAAATAAGAGCAGATTTGACCCCGAAATATCTTCTGAACGAAAAGAGCTACAGTGCTGATTTTTCGAATATGGAATATTCGAGTTCACGAATATTCCGTGTGACAGGATTCCTCCCGTCAAGGATACTGATTGTCTTGGAACATTGCTACACGTATTTATTTATTTATAACTAGCATTACCCGCCGCGGCTTCGCCCGCAATAATTTTGTAACGCCCTTATAACCAAGTAACATAATATTACCTCCCGTCAAGGACTGATGTCTACATCCGTCCTTGGGATGATTTAAAGTCAATTGTCACCAAATCGAATTTTGATGAGGGGATCCCCTGGAAATCGAAGAAAATCCTCATTTTATATGTGATCACCGATTTCTGCGAAAATTTTTATTTTGTTTGAAAGGGTATACTCATTCATAATGGAAAAATTATTAACCCAACTTCAAAAATAAGGACGGTTCTCAATTCGTCGGTATTTTTTTTTAATGTGTGTTACCTCAGAACTCCGTCATTTATGAACCGATTTTGAATTTTGTTTTTTGTTTTAAAGGGTTTGATTTCCCATTGGTCCCATTATCACCAAACCGCATTTTGATGAGGGGATCTTTTATTTCGTAAGTTTTCCCTTAGTATGTTTTTAAATTTTTATATAACGCGGAAAGTTATTTTTTCTGATGATTTCACATACTTTAAAACTTGCCGCGTTATAAAATTTTAAAAACATACTAAGGGAAAACTTACGAAATAAAGGATCCCCTCATCAAAATGCGGTTTGGTGATAATGGGACCAATGGGAAATCAAACCCGATTATTTACTTTGTAAATAGCTCGGCTCTTTAATGGGATATCATCACTTTTTAAGGACCAACTATTATATGAAGTCTAGAGCTATTTACTTTTTAAATAGCTCGGTCCTTTCTTCCGTATCATCACTTTTTAAGAAGGAACTATTACATTAAGGATTTTCCCGAAAACTCGGCCCTTTCTTACATTTATGTTTTTGGTCGGATTCTTATGACTTCCAATAATACAATACAAATTCTATTGAATTTTTAGTATGACAACAAAGACACATATAGGGTGCATTCGTCCTGGACGCTCACATGCTTTCAGCCCACGCAATCTTGGCAAAAAAGTGTAAAAAAATCAGTGCCAGGAAATCATGCTTGCAGCGGAGTTCATGAGGTAGATCTCGCACTCACAGACGCTTACTCCACAGAGGTAGGGCAGCAAAAGCGTGAGCGCCAAATCTTACTATTTATCAAAACGAATGCTACGTAAGCTTAAGCTAACCAAACTTTTGTCATATTTTTTCAAGTACTTAAAATTAAAATCGCTGACAAATCAGTAAAAATGGCTAACTATTTTCCCAGATTATTTTCGATCGATTTAAATGATTCAGAATTTGGTAAAACGTATACTATTTCAGTTACTTCCGACGAAATAAAACGTCGCCATGTTGATACAAACTAACGCTCACAACGTCCAAAACGAACGATATTTTCAGATCGTTTCTAAGCGTTCGTAGGCCAACATGAACACAAATAATTTGTGCTTATAAGCGTGACTGCTCAAAGCGTGTGAGCGTCCAAGACGAATGCACCCTTTATAACATTTACAATTAATTTATTTTGTTTTTTTAATATACTCTGAACCGAAGTTTTTTCCAATCCCACTACTAAATGACTTGTATCATTAAATGATGACATCTATCGATATTATAATCAAAATTTGAACTATCCATTTTTAATTTTGTTGTAATGAAGATTAGGGAAATAATTTTTAAGACCTCAGCACACAATCTAATTTCAAAAAGAAAATAATAAGAAAAATAGTTCTAGATCTAAAATTATTTTATTTAAAAAAAAAAAAAAAAGATATAATTTGTTTTATAGCAAAACTATTATGTATTTTTTTTTTAAATTAACATAAACGCTTATTATTGTATAACTTATGTAAGTTTTAAATTGGGTTACTTACTTTATTGGGATACACAAGATTTGTTTTTTTATAAATTTTTTTTTTTAATCGTCTAAACATGTTGCGACGGTATATAAAGCCGGCGTCTAAGCCAATTTAAGTCATTTTTTTAATTCAGTCTGAAAGGAACAGTAGTACGGTTTGAAGTTACCATTGTTGAATTGATCATTGTTAAAAATTAGTATCTGCATTGTTATAAATTAGTATTAGTATAGTATTAATAAAAAAAATATAGAAGAAAATTAAATACATATTTGTTTTTTGTTTCGAGTATTTGAATCTGTATAGATTCGACAGTGCTCCTTTTTTTTAAAAGTTAAAAGAGAGCCAAGATACCGCGACAATTTCAACCTTAAATTATAAAGGGATAGTTGTTTGTAAGTTGGAGAGATACAATTTTAAGAAGGTAGAAGTACTTAAAATTAGAAATTCGTGCATATCTACGTTTTGTAGCATAATAAATAGTGCCAATACAGAAATAAATATATATAATTTGAAATAAGAAATCTTAAAATCTTAATAAGAAAAAATTTGATATATATATATATATATATATATATATATATATATATATATATATATATATATACCTTTATTTTGACTTCCCTCTTCAAGGAAATAGAGCTATTGGTCTTTTACCCGATATCAGAATTAGTAGATGTCAAAAATCAGCATCGTTAAAATTTATAATATATATATATATATATATATATATATATATATATATATATATATATATATATATATATATATATATATTTATAAATTTTAACGATGCTGATTTTTGACATGAGGATGAAACATCCAGCCACTTTATCTTTGACTGGCAAACCTCTAGGTTACAGCAGATAGAGAATATTTGGTGAATCACACCCCGAATACATGAACCTTCAGGAAAACCTCATAAGCAAGCTCCTGGCTATTGCCAACATATGGGAGAAGCGAATGTCGTCGGACTGAAGAATAAGGTCGAAGTGCAATGCTTTTTAGACCCCAAGATGTATCTATTTATCTATCTATCTATATATATATATATATATATATATATATATATATATATATATATACATCTTGGGGTCTAAAAAGCATTGCATTTCGACTTGCACTTGCAGTCAATAATAATGTGGCTGGATGTTTCTTCCTCCTCGCCACACAATCTGCACACAGGGACCCGTTATGGATTTCCTTTGTGTGCAGATGCTTCCGCAGGAGATAATGCCCGGTAATGAATCCGCTTAGTAAATCGCTTTGAAATAAACACAGTAGCTTTAGCATTAGTGTGGAATATTCTACAAAATTTTCGTTCGTTTACAACATCCTTAAGTAGGTATAGAAATCGAAGTGGGAAATAAATTTAATACACCTAAATAGGTGAGGTAATTTACGAGTGGCAACCTATGAGTCATATTCGATGAATTTATGTAGAAAGTTATGACAAGATGATAAAATTGGTATTACAAAACAAGTGGAGTCAATAAAAAGTATGATACTGGAAGGGATGTGTACACTCCGCGTGGTAAGTAAAATACGAGTCGAATTTATCAATATAAACTTAAATAAATTTCTGAAGGATTTATTTAAATTTTTGTTAGAACCGTAGTGTAAAGTGAACTTGCAGTCTTTATATACGGAAGTCTTTCTGGGTAATGTAAATTAAAAAATTTTCCGTAGCATTATATAGCTATCGAGAATAATGGATCATTTTGAACGGTTTTGACTGTACAAGTATCCAAATGCCTATATTAAACATATTCATTTTTAATAAGTTGTACATTATTTTATAAGTAAGTAGAGAGTATCCAACTTTATATGTATAATTTAATTATATTTATAATATACTTTTTAATATTATGTTTGAAAACTATAGTACAAAAAAAAAATATACACACCACTTTACTATTCATGAAACTTTATATAGATAGAAATTGAACAAATAACAAATATGATTATAAATAAATTAATTTCTGTTCACGACAGTAGTTTCTTATACGAGAAATTAGAATCTTGAGACGTGAGGAGATAATTCTTGTCGAGAGTGAAGATTTTATATCTTGCCTCAAGTCAAGGCCAGGTGAGAAACTAATTGTGAACAGAAACACATGTCAAGAAATAAAAAAATTTTAAATATAGGTAATAATGAAATTTCATAGTTATATGATTCTAATAAATACAATATTTTGTCATCGATACTTTCTTAAAATAAAGAAAATAATATGTCCATTAAGCCAGCAGAGCAACCTGAGCAAACACAATTATAATAGTCTCATAATTAGACGTTAATAAAATGGTAATGAAGTGTCCAGGAACCAATTTTTCAAAGTACCCAGTAAAATTTAAATATGCCGATACCCAATCATTGAATGGGATTTATATAGGAGAGGGGGTTTAGTTGTCCCTCTAAAACAAAGAACAATTTATTGTTTATTTGTGCATTTAATTATCTGAAACACATTACGATCTTTGCATAATTACTTTTTTTAATTTTAAAGTATTGTTCTGCTAGATAAACCTTCAGCTAGCAGCGCATGCGGTTACACAGTACAACAAAGAGCAGTTAATATTTAATTGGGCCATTTAATTCGCTTATTAATTATTAAATTTGATATTAAATGCAATATAAGTAATTGATTTTTTGAATATTGCTCTGCTGGTTAAGCTAGCAGAGCATGCGGTTACACAGTGCAACAACGCGCATTTGATTTTTAATTAGAGCATTTAATTAGCTTAATAATTTGATATTAAATACAATATAAGCAATTGATTTTTTAAATACTGCTCTGCTAGCTTAACAGTAAGCTAGCAGAGCATGCGGTTACACGATAAAACAAAGAGCAGTTAATTTTTAATTAGGACATTTAATTAGGATTTAATTAGCTTAATAATTTGATATTAAATACAATATAATTACTTGATTTTTTAAATATTGCTCTGCTAGCTTATCATTAAGGTAGTAGAGCATGCCGTAACGCACTACAAGAAAGAGAATTTAATTTTTAATTAGGGCATTTAATTAGCATTTAATTAGCATCTAATTATACGACTATTATAATTGTATTCTGCTCAGGTTGCTCTGCTGGCTTAATGGACATGAAAATAATCCTTATTTCTACTGTATTCTAGAGTGCATGCTTCTGTCAAATTTTTTTCTTGATATTTGATGTGGAAAACTAGTGATACAAGACGAGAGTAGTCTGTCTCTTGTATTTTATTGATTTGTAAAATTTTTCTATCGTCGCGTTTTTACAATTGAACAGTTTCTTGAAAAAACTTAAAAATCATTTTTCTATTCATATATACAATGCAAATTTTTCTAATTTATTTAATTTTTTATGTTTTAATTGAAACAATAAAGACTATGGAAAAAATTAAATATTACCAACCAAAATGATTTGCGCTACTGGATTAGTAAACTTTTACAGATTAAAAAGACTGAAAGAAAGTACTTTCTAATTTCCGTCTCGTCTCTCGTTGGCTTATTATCGCCTCGTCTCGTTTATCTTGGCTCTGCGGCCCTACTACGGAAAACGAAGACTCGATTTGGGTTTTCCTCGACGAGAGCAAGAACAGATTTCTCTTTCGATATACGTGACAAAACGAGGCGAGAATGAATCCACAATATTCGAGGCGAGAATGAATCCACAATATTCGAGACTATTCATGAATCCAAACTATTCACAAAAAACTCGAAAGTTTTATTTGATAGACTTGACTTAGCTGAAAACAAAGCGACCACCCTATGACCAAAAATTAATGCTACTAAGAATTTTAACGCTATTAAGAATTTTAATGATATTCAGAATTTTAGCACTAAATTATTTTAATTTAAAATAACTTTTTATTTTTAATTTAAATGAAATCTATCCCTAAATTTTTGAATTATTATACCCTTAGAGTTACACTTAGATAAACAAAAGATAAACAACGGAAAAATAGTCATCCCTCGAAGACAATAAAATTTCATTTTCACTAAACTACAAATTGAAATCGTTGCATATTTTCAGTACACACAAAAATACACTATCAAAAATATTATATCTATACATATAAAATGCTTTGTCCTGAATGAGAAAGACCTGAAACTTGGAGGGTGTGTTCTTTGCATGACGTATGCATCCGATTTTCCGCAATTCTACCTAAGGGGTTAAAAACAGTGGCAAAGTTTGTATGGGACAAAGTGATTCCTTGGTCCAATCTACTTCAAATTTTGCATAAACATTATGTATATTTACATAAATACTAAGTAATGGTCTAAGATCCGGCATTAGAAAACCTTCCCTCATCTGTTAATTGAATGAAATAATTTTTAAAAGACAGATAACAATATTATAAATGTAGGAGTGCAATATCTGCCACCGTAGTCCTGCTGCCTATATCATATTAATTAATTAATTAATTAATATGATATAGTGTCTTTGTTTGTTGCTCGAACAAATATATTTGTCTCTCTCTCTGCGTAGAACACATTTTTTGAAAATTTTATTACTTAAAAATTTTTTTATATGGGCTGCAAATAATTTAATTATATATTTATTATATATAATATATTTTATAATATCACAGTAATAATATTTTCAAAAAATGTGTTCTACGTAGAGAGAGAGACAAATATATTTGTTCGAGCAACAAACAAAGACACTATATCATATTAATTAATTAATTAATTAATATGATATAGGCAGCAGGACTACGGTGGCAGACATTGCACTCCTACATTTATAATATTGTTATCTGCCTTTTAAAAATTATCTCATTCAATTAACAGATGAGGGAAGGTTTTCACTAATGCCGGATCTTAGACCATAATATAAGGTCTGTAAAATTACAATTTTCGTGGGCGAAGCTGCGGCGGGCAGTGCTAGTATTAATATATAAAATTTATGATTAAAAATTATTATTAAATAAAATACTGACCACATACTATTCTGTTTACATCCATATGTAGACAATAACGTAATACGTACCATGGTAGTTAGAGTCGACGGATTAAGAAAAGGAATTTTTCTCCGCTTACACGTAGCTTTTTTAAAATTTGGAAGGGGTAAAAATAAATGCAATATTGTAAAAATATTGCATATATCATAAAGTATGATATATACCAATATCATAAAGTATGATAATTAAAAACTTTTTAACCAGAAAGACAAGATTTTATCAATTATTTAAACAAAGATTCAAATAGCATTAAAGTTAAATTAAAAATTTTTAAAAACCCCAATCAATAATATGAAACATAATAAGAACTTCTCGTTGCCTCTATCAAATTTATATGTGAAATGAAGTTGTTTAATATATTTTTATCAAACATAGCTAAGAACCGCAGCAAGGAAACCAGCTGTCTAATAAAAACACATTCAAATCGGTTCTACGCGCATTCAAATTGGTCTACGCTTTGAGAATTACGATGCTATATTATATATACCAAGTCTACGCTTTAAGCTACGATGTTATATAATATATACCAGAATATATGAGTTTAATCCTAACTTTGCAACGGTTGAAAATATTTATCGCAGAAAAAAAATGTTGGTAAAATGTTCATAAAATGAATTAACTAGACCGTTTCCGCAAAGTTGTCCGTCCGTCCGTAAACACAATAACTCAAACACGAAAAGAGATAGCGAGGTGAAATTTTGTATGTGTGTTCTGGAGCTACAGAGTAAGATCAAAATCGGACAATGTGTGGGCAAAATGAGCATTACAGTTTGAAACCGTAAGTGATAGAACGAAAATTTACAAACAAAAAATGCTACTTTTTTTTAAATAAACAACTTTTGTTCGAAAGTTTTTTTCGTAAATTCAGTATACACCGGGTATTTAAGCAACTGACTCAGTTAGATGTTATTTCCACGTGTTTATTTTTAGGAATGGTTATATAAAATCTTTATTCTTTTTTTTAATGGATTTTTTTTTAATCTTTATTATTTTGTTTCAAAAAAGTCGAAATTTTTATAAATTTGACAATAATTAGTTGTTATAAAATTACGCATACATTTGTTAGTAGCCACATTACTTAAATGACAACTACCTCACCTTAAAAACTAAGCTCGGCTAGGTGCATACAAGTATGCATTTTCGCAGTTACATTTGTAAATCCATGCACTCTATGTGTTCGGATACCCATATGTGTTTTTTTCCCGGAAAATTCAGAGTTTGATCCATTGGTCATGGTTACGTGTGTGAATACTAATTTTTATACAGGCCATTTTTATATAATATATAATAATGGTATGTTGTATATAATAGGGTATATTAAGTTTAGTCCCGACTTCGTAACAGTTGAAAATAATGATCGCAAGAAAAAAATGTTTGTATAGGTGTTCATTAAATGAGCCAATTAGAACATTTTCGACTGTCATCCGACATTCATCCGCTCTGCAGACGTTCATCCGGCCGTCTGTAAGCTCAAAAACAAAGTAAATAGCGTGCTGAAATTTTGCAAGTATGTTCTAGAGCTAAAAAGTTATCCTCAAGTTCGTGAATGGGCAAAATCGAACCATGTTTGACCAAAATTGGAAAAACTATCCATCTGTGAAACAATAAGAGATAGAACAAAAATTTAAAGAAAAAATAAACCTTTTGTTTGAAATTAACTCAGTTGTTCTTTACATTTGTTTAGTATTTATTCAAATCTGCTTTTACCGGTTATTATATCTTTTGTTAAATATATTTACTTTTAGAAATTATATAGTATGTCTATTTTAATTATGGTTGCCAGCCCTGTATCATATAAAATAGTATCCGTAGAGCAATAGTGCCAATAGGTCGTTTGTCTCACTTTCTACACAGCCCAATCAATCTGTCGCAAAATAGAGCGAAATCTACAAGCGATAGCGTAATTTTCGTAGTAGTCTGATTGGTTAAAGAGATGTATTCTGAGCAAAATGGCGGATTTGAGGGATCGCCCGAGTGTCAGTGCCGCCACTATCGCGAAAAAAGCGTTTAATTCAATATCTCGAGAACGGTTCACTTTACGCAAGCTATGGAGACCGTTTTTCTTATTAATTAAATTTCCTAACTTTTTTATTTGAAATTTTTTTTTCTAGCATCAATATTTTTTTAGTTATTTTGTTCGAAAGGCAAAAACATCCCTATTTTTGTCTGTTTTTTGCCTTTGTCTCACTAACCATTCACTTTTATTGAATTTTACTCATTTTTTAAGATTATACATCATTGAATTATCTACAATTTTTGCCTAAAACTTTTTTCTCTACTGACAATACTTTTGTAGTTATTGCTTAGTTTATTGATCGAACTCATCAATAATCATCGAATACTTTAATATATTTTTTTCAGTACTGAATACACACTTGTCATATTGCGTTGATCCCGTGGAGTTCGATCAATACAACGTGAACGGTTAGTGAGATAAAGGCGAAAAACAGACGAAAATTGGGAAGTTTGTGCCTTTCGAACAAAATAACTGATGCTAGAAAAATATGTTTCGAATAAAAAAGTTAGGAAATTTAATTTATAAGAGAAAAAGTTTGCATAGTTTTTGCGTAAAGTAAACCGTTCTCTAGATATTGAATGAAATGCGTTTCTGGCGATTGTGGCGACTCTGATACTCGGCCGACCCCTCAAATTCACCATTTTAGTCAGAATACATTCCTTTAACAAATCAGACTACTATGAAAATTACCCTATTTCATGTAGGTTGTTTCACCAATTGCTTGGCCTAACATGATTTGCAATATAGGAGTATAAGGGTGCATTCGTCTCACACGCTTTAAGCGCGCTCAATCGTCAGCGTTCGACTTGGCGCTGTGAGTGTCAAAAAATCACTCTTGCGGCTGAGTTCATAAGGTAGATCTCGCGCTCACAGACGCTTACTCCACAGAAGTAGGGCAGCAAAAGCGTAAGCGCCAAATCTTATTATTTATCAAAACGAATGCTACGTGAGCGTAAGCAAACCAAACGTTTGTCATATTTATTAAAGTACTTAAAATTAAAATTGTTCACAAATCAGTAAAATTGGCTAACTATTTACCCAGATTATTTTCGATCGATTTAAATGATTCAGAATCTGGTAAAACGTATTCTATTTCTGTTACTTCCGACGAAATAAAACGTCGCCATGTTGATACAAATTGACGCTCACAACGTCCAAAACGAACGATATTTTCTGATCGATTCTAAGCGTTCGTAGGCCAACATAAACACCAATAATTTGTGCTTATAAGCGTAAGCGCTCAAAGCGTGTGAGCGTCCAAGACGAATGCACCCTAAATATATAGAGAGAGCTTCCATACTTGCAGTAGCATTGAAGTTTGTATATAGAAGTCAAAATTATTTATACATGGAGTGACTACACTAGTAGTGTAGAGTTTATTATGTATTTTTGTTCATTATAGTGATTAAACAGCAATTTTATTAAATGATAACTATCTTTAATTTTAAAAAAGTGGTATATTATGTAAAACTTGTTTTACATTATCAACAAATTGTGCCCCAATTTCATACAATACCAATTTGAATATGGACACGAACGAAACAAGTGTGTGGTGGAATCAATTTAAAATATTACCTCCCATTTTCAATTCATATTAATCTGAAATGAATGTATTAAATACAAAATTAATATTGAATATGGCAAAAAAAGTTTTTTTATGTAGGTAATGGTAATAATTGATTTTATTCATTTCATTTTAGGGAAATTTAGAGCGTGCGCCAAAGGAACTTGAGTATGCAAAATGTGCAAGCCGGGAACTATGCTCAGATTGATATACCCGAGACCCCAAGCAACTCAAAACAGGATGATGCCGGTAGGTGTGTTCCTCCTTTCCCCGTGGTCCGCTGAGCCAAATAGAAATCATATCGGGGAGCCACAATTTGATTTTTATCAAACTCAATGAAACAAAAATATTTTTCGCAATCAATATCTCGAAAACTAAGCAAGATATCTATGTATTCTTACTTTCGGTTTTCCTCGCTCAGTTAATCCATATAAAAATCCGTGGTAAAATCGTAAAATCGAAAAATGTTATTCTTTACTTTCTATTGTCTCGTTGTCGTTTCCATAGTAACTATAAACTTTAATCGTTATACCGTTCTATTTTGGCTATTAATAAATTTAATTTTTACAAATACTAAAGTCATATCAGATATTATATTTCATTTTGATCACACTAAAACAAATGAAAATAACAAGTAAGTTAATTGCTTAAATACTCAGTATATACTGAATTCATTTTCCATTTGTAAACTGTTGATTATACATTTTATATGTAAACAAAATTTTCAGTAGTGTATAAAGGTGTTATGATATATGCTCTGTAATCAAAGTATTTACAGATGTTGGAGCTGAAATAGTGGTAAAACTAGTTTCAGACAAATATTGTCTTTTAAAAAGGAATATTTTTTTTTAAAACTTTTCCACTATCAAGATTTTAAAGGTAAGATTTTTCAAACGCATGAACCGGTTTTGCCTATTCATGAAGGCGGTCTAGCTCAAGAACATACCAAATTTCAGGTTCGTTTTTGAATTATCGTGTTTATAGATAGACAAACAGACGAACGGAGAGACTGGCAGTCATGCAAAACTGTTTATAAATTAGGTAATTTATGAATGCTTGTACCAAAATAATTGTTATACAATCAATATTTTCAACCGTTACAGAGTCGGGATTAAACTTATAAAATCATTGTACATATCATATATTTACCTGGTATAAATATGAGATTTATCACAAACGATAAAGTGAGGATTATAGCAATGATTCTGGAGTTAACTAAATTGATTTATTTGTAAAACAAAGCGAGCTTAAACTGTAAATTGAAATTATTTTATGAATCTATTTCCACTACTAGTATTTGCCACGCCAAATTTTTATCTCGAAAATGGTATGAGCAAACAAAGATGTTCCCTATAAAAATTCTTATTTTATAGAAATAAAATTTAGCGGTAAGGTATGTAGGTGGCGGTTACCAGCCAAGTAGCCGCGATTGTAAAGGCGTTGTGTGTACTTGGAAATGGGAGGTTATGGGTTCGAATCCATACATCGGTAGCTTGTCAATTATTAAAATAAAAAAGGGGGCGGTTAATTGACTAAACTGTCGGCGTATGGACGAGAACGAAGTAACCGGATACGTTTGTGAAGGTTTTCTGCAGTTTCCTTCACGAAATCCAGATATCGGCATAGTTCTTATCAAAGTCGGCTGCAGTCGCACATCCTACAAATTCCTAGTCTACACACAAAATTCCTTGTCCTCCACTCTCATCCTCATATCCTTAGGCATCACAATGGACCTTATGATCGAAGTGTGTCCCGTCCAGGATAGCTTGTAAACTCTATCTATGTAGGTGAGAAATAGATTCATTACTTACTTGAATCTGTTACCCGCGATTAGCGGATGTTTCTAGACTTTTCTGTAGTCTTGTAGAGATTACTTAAATTTTGAATATAACCGTTGTATAAATAGTTAAAACCAAAAATTGATTGAGATATTGTCTATGTTATCGAAATTACGACTTGCTTATTTATTTGCAGTTAAAGTAGAAGTTACGCTCAGCGGAGCGGGCGGGTAACGGCTAGGAGCATAATATATAGGCTACTATATAGTATAATGCAGCGTATTTTTCATCACATGAATAGAAGGTGGATAATTGAATAACTGACCTTAAATATCTTAAAATTTGCTTCAGGTTTATCACCATCCGAGAACTAATCCTGTATTCGCACTGCGATGTTTGAGATTCAAAAATCAATCTGTGTATTATTATTTTATGAAGCTAAGACAAATAATTTGATTTTCCTTTTGCAATTTTCTCGGAATATATATTATTAATGAATCTGAATATATAATTGTTATATATATATTACTAGGAACGTACCAAGTGTAATTGAAATCAGGCAAGTAGTTTTTGAGATGTTTGAAAACAAAGTTTTTTTATTAACGTTAACAATCCGTCATCTCGAAAATGAAGCTTGAAAACATCCAAGTTCATCAGTTTTCTTCTTATTTTTAGGAGATCTATCGCCTTTTAAATGGTCCGGATTAAAATCTAAGCACCCAGTATTCATAATATTATAAACATAAGTACGTGATTTGGTTTAGAAATAATATATTTTATGATATTTTATATATTTATAAAAATTGTGTTTCATAAAATAACTTTTATATATAATAAATGAAATTGATAACAAATGTGAAAGTTTAAATACGTGTATGGTTCCATAAGCTCTCCGAAGCTAGCACCTCATCGTATTAATTTCGAAATAACTCGATTTATACCACGTTATGGTTGGATATTGGTTATAATTAATCAGGTCTACCCGTTAGTCAACAATTTAATGTTTGTGAATCAATTATTTCAGTTCACAAAAACATTCTTTGCAACCCATCTCAGAAAATTCGGTTTAAAAGTTGAATCATATTATAGATCATTTTCGGCGATAAAAAAAATATGTTTGTAAATGGTTCCAAATGGTTCCATGTACATCATCTGATAAATTTATTGACTGATTATAGCCAATTTTCTATATTTAAGATGAGATTTCAGACATATACTACAATTTTCTATCGCTTCCAATTAGGTATCTGGAAAAATTGGTATAAATCTTAATAAGAAATGCCGAATATGAGGTGCTAATTTTAGAAAGACGACTTCACATAGAATGTAGACATTAAAAAATATTATCAACATTAAGACATTATTTTTATGTTGTTTCTAAGTTAATGGAATAGCTTTTATATATTTACTTTTGTTTAACGAGTTGGATATTATTCGGTTAAGGCGTGTAACAATGGAAACTTTTTTGTGTTTTAAAATTAAACTATTTTATGATTCTGAAAAATAATGTTTTATTGTTAGTTTTTCTCTTTAGTTTGAAGAAAAAACGAGTGAAAAGTAATGATAGCAGTAATAGTAGTAAGCCTTTCTAGGATTTTTTGTAAAATAATAGTAAATTAAGGTACTAAAATAAAAAAATTAATAAACAAAGGAAATCGAATTAATCACAAAAAATGCAATACTCAATTTAATAATTTTGTTTTTTATACCCGATATTTATATAATCCATACAATGCTATATTCAGTTTATTCCCGAACTTATAACGGTTGAAAATATTGATCGCAGAATAAATGTTTTTCCGTTTGTCCGTCTGATAAGAGATCATAAACTTTGTATGTGAACAAAGTGATCTCAAGTTCGTGAATGGGAAAAATCGAAAGAAAATATCCCTCTTCGTCAGATTTACAGGCAAAAAATTTTCAAAACAGACGGGCAGACAAGCGGAAATAGACTAATTAGGTCATTTTATGACAAACTATACCAACAATTTTTCTCTGCGATCAATATTTACAACCATTGTAAAGGCAAGACAATACTTAATAAACCCGGTACATCTATACTGTTGTAATGAAAATCAGTGAAATAATTTTTGAGGCCTCAACGCACAATTCTAATTGCTAAAAAGAAAACAATAAGATCTTAGTTGATTTATTTATTTTTTAATCTTTAATAAGTTTTTTTAAAATCAAGTAATGGAAAAGGACTGAATATAAAATCATACTTGCAAATCAAATAATTATTGAATATTGATGTAAAATTTTTAATAAAAACAAAGATAAAAATTATTATTTTTGGAAAAAAAAAATATATATATATATATATAATTAAAATATATATATAATTTTTATACATAACAGTTAAAATGTTGTAAATAAGTAAATATTTTTTTTATGTAACCAAATTCACACAAGCAAGTTGCGAATACAATATAATGTTGTAGTATATACAAATATTGGATTAGTAAGCTAGAATATCACAAAATATGTTTTGAAAAAAACTTTTTTTTTTGTTATTCGTTTAAACATGTTTAGATTTTGGCTGTATATAAAGGCCGATTCTACCAATCCAGGAGTCAGTTCTTAAATTCAGTCCGATAGGAACAGTAGTGCGATTTGAAGTTTCCATTGTTGAATTAATCATTGTTAAAATAAGTATTGTTCGAAAATAAATAAAGAAATTGTTGATGAAATTAAATATTTTATTTTTTTGTTTCTAGTATTAGAATCTGTAGTAGATTCGACAGTGCTCCTTTTTGAAAGAAAAAAAAGAGCCAAGATACCGCGACAATACTAATATAATACAGCTGAAGGGTTTTTATGTTTGCCTGTTTGTTTGTTTGAACGCACTAATCTCTGATACTGTCAGTCTGATTTGAAAAATTCAGTTTGTGTTTGATAGCCACATTCATGAGAAAAAATATAGGCTATCATTCTGCTAAAATTCATAGAATTAAATATTGTCAGTCGGAAGAAATAATATATTCAATAGATATAGTTATCTATAGGTCGGTGGTTCATATCCGGGGGGAAAGAGACTTTTTTTTAAAATAATTTATTATTTATTTATTTATTTTTTAAATTTATTTAATTTAATTTATTTTAACAAGACTAGCTGTTATAAGAAGAATAAGCGTGATTATTATTATTATTATGTTTGGGCAAAACTGACTATCTTTGAAATCGTAAAGGTTATAAAAAATTTAATAACAAAAATCTTTTTTTTTTTAATAAACAACTTTTGCTGTTAAATTTTTCCATAAACGCAGTGTACACTGGGTATTCAAACAAATAACTCAGATAGTTGTTACATCACTTATTTCTAATTTATAATATTGAATGATAATTTAATACCAAATTAAATGCTTCTTTTGACGACAGCGTGCACTGCAGTCGATTAGGTTATCCCTAAAATATACTGTGCATGCTGCCAATATCAATAAAATTTTGATGATGTGATGACATGATGATGACTTGAAATGACTTAAATTATTTTCTCACACGTGCTATTTACTAATATTAAAGCTAGTGTTATATAAAACTTTTGATGATGCTTTATCCAGCTTTGTGCTTGTAATTTTAACCAACGGATCCCTTAAACGTAAAAAGGGAAAACATTATTCTGTATTTTGAATACTTACATTTTTATATGTATACACAAATATGTATTGTTCGCTATGTGTTCAGTACATAGCGTTATAAATTTTTTATCAGAAGAGCTGATTGTTCGTAAAATATAAAAAAATTGATCATATAAAAAGTTGCATTATTCTGAGGAAACACATGATGACAATACTTGAATTATCCAAACTATACATAAAAGTGAACTTTTTATATAACAATATTTTTATCTAAAATGGAAAATAATAAAGGAAAAATAATTAATGAAAAATAATATCCGATCAAAAACATAAATGTATAAAAAGGCCGAGTTTTTGGGGAGATACTTCATATAATAGTTGCTCCTTAAAAAGTGATGATATCCCAATTAAGGAGCCGAGATATTATTAAAGTAGATAGTTAAAACTAAAATGTAAGAATATAAGTGCAAAGTAAAATGAAAAAGAAAATTTGGTTGAAATTTATTTCGTAAGTTTTCTTTAGTATGGTTTTAAAATCTTATAATTTAAAATTTTACAACGCGACAAGTTTTAAAATATTTGAAATCAACAGAAAAAATAACTTGCCGCGTTATAAAATTTTCCTTTCGGTTTGGTCACTGTATCTAACTGTATGGCAAATATCAACTTTTAAGGACCTTACCTCTTCCTAAAACTTAAATATTAGTATAAAACAAAATTTTAAATTGTAAAGTTGTTCTTTATAAAAATGCCAACAACTTTTGTATGAAACGTTCGTTGAAAAACGGATTAGATTCGATACTACAAGAATTTAAAACCAGTCCGAGTGGTACAGTTGGTTAAGGCACTCTACTTGGAACTGGGAAGCTACTCGTTCGATTCCCAATGGCGGCAGTTTGTCAATTAAATTAATTTTTTTTTTAAATTAAAGGAACGGTTATTTGGCTAAACTGTTGGCGTATGGACAAGAACGATAAGTAACCGGCTATGCTTGGTTTTCTGCAGTGTCCTCCCGGAAACTGCAGATGAATATCGGCATAGTTTCTATCAATGTCGGCTGCAGTTGCACAATCTACCAATTCTTAGTGTTCATACAAATTCCTTGTCCTTTAGGGGTCGGTAATAAAAGCCTAGAAAGCCCTACTTGCCAGGTTTCAACCTCCTCTCCGCTACTACTACTATTACGGGAATGCAAAAATCGAAACGTTATTTATATGCAGGTAATACTGAATCATTAAATCTACAGAGGTTAAGAAACAAATCCGAGTATCCGTACATTTTATATTCAAAGGGATACAAGTTATTAACTATATCCTGTCGTATGACTCGTATCGCTTATTATATCTCGTACCTTCAATAGAACTATGCAATTTTTGTTTGAATGATTCTTTTGAATAAATCAACACTTCATCTAGTAACTTTTAACGATTTTAACTCAACACCCGGTATAGGTGTTATAATAAATATGATCTTTTTCAACAGACAACAATAGTAGAAAGTAAAAACTATATACATATATATATATTTATATATATATATATATATATATATATATATACACATATATATATATATACATATATGATATGTATATATATATGTATAGGATATATATATATATATATATATATATATATATATATATATCCAAGAGGATGACGAGAGAATCGTTTTTGTAAGCTTATTTTCTTCCGTTTCTTTGTACACTCTTTGATTTATTTAAGTGGCATACAAAATAAAATATAAAACCATTAAAATTTTCTATGTACGGTTTTTTTTTGCTTTCTATGTAGGAAATAACTGCTTATAATTTTGAAACAGGATATAGGATATAAGGCAAACCTTCGTGTAGGAGCTACTCTAAAATCTAGTTTTTCTCAGAAGAGTTGGAAAATAATGGTTACATCCATCCAAATTACTTATAAATATCTTAGAAAAAATAAAATTCTCATGATGACAGTTTGTATAACAATAATATGAAATTAAACATTGTAAATGTTTCTGTCAATGTTTAAATTACTAAAAAAAATGGCCAGATCATAAATTACTGTAAACAATATATCAGGTGTACAGTTTGGACACGGTATAATAAATCGTTTAAGATGGTACTAACTAAAAAAAACGGTAACCACTAATAATTTTTTTCGAGGAATCGAATGCACAAATCAGATTTCGGGTTCGATGGACCCATAAGGGCGAAGCAGGGTCTAACTTTGAAATTTTAAACCACATAAACCCATACTTTTTATTGAATATCCGTATTTTACGGCAACAATACGTATGTTTTGTAGGAAAACTTTTTCATATAAGTGCTTTGTTCTTTCGCGTTTTTTATTTATTATTTACGATTAGTAATAACAAAATTTTTTATTATTTAGAATAATAAATTTATTAAAATCGAAGGATTTTAAATAAAGTTTAATATAAATCGAAATTCACTATTCAATAAATTCTATAATTTTTCATTCATTCGTAGAATTTTCCCGAAATTTATCCGAAAAATGCCCTGTAACGAGAGAACAAAGTACTTTTAAGAAAAAGTTTTCCAACAAAAGATACGTATTGTTTTCCGTAGAATACTAATTAGCAATAAAAAATATGGGTTTCCATTTAAAACTTCAAAGTTTGACCCGGTATCATCCTTGTGGGTCCACCGGACTCAAAATCTGATTACCGCATTCGATTCCTCGGGAAAAATTACTAGGGGGTTACCGTTTGAAAATTATTAGTTAGAACCACCTTATGCGATTTATTATGCCGTGTCCATACTTTTTGTCACCCTGTTTTTGCCTACAATTGTAATTAACAAACATTGATGTTTGAAACACCAAATATATTTCAAATACCAAATTTCATGCTAATATTGTTATAAAAATTGCCCGCTAGACTAATGAATGTAATTAAATTGAATTAAAAGATACATTTTTTTGTATTGAATATTTGAATTGAATTTTAAAATGAACATATTTTGTCGTTACTTGACGAACATCAATTATTAAAGTAAAATAATTGATGTTCGATATAAAGTTTCGAAATACACTCTCTTCATAAGAAAATATATGATAATGGCAGATGTTTACAAATATTTACAAAAAGGAAAACATATTTACATACTTAAATATACTCTTTATAAAACATTGTATGAATGAAAACAAAGAAATCTGGGATAAACCTCAAAGATAAAAATTCAATAAAGCGTTAGCTGAAATAAAAATAAAAATACAATTGTAAAAACTATTATCGTAATTATGCCAACAGATAAACAAAAAATAAAACTTATACAAATTAATTTTTATATCAAAACATTATACAAAAGTTTAAAAAAATGATGAGGATGATGAAGAAACAGTGTTTCGAAACTATAGTCAACATAAAACTATTTTTACAAAAATCTCAAATATTTGTTTTATTTAATAATTAAAAAATACATGCCTTTTTCACACTCAAGAGAAAAAACACTCCACCAATTTTCATTCACAGAAATCGAATTGAACATAGGTTCGTCTAACCCAATAAACAAACAATGTGAAAATGTTATGTTTGGCCTCATTTTTTTTCTGCTGACACATTGATCTGCTAATTTTTTTTTATAGTTGCTTTGTTATGTCTGTAAAATGGGACAGTAAATTAAGAAAGAAAATAAATTTTTATAATCAAACGTTTTACAAAAGTTTGTTACTGTTACTTCCTTATAGGCAGAAAAAGTATACCTTCGATCAGACCGCACATTGCACTGTTTATTGCATTATTAAATAAACCCTATTTTGACAAAATGGAAACCGACTTCAAAAATCAAATATTCGATAACAAAAAGTGCACTAAATAGTAAAAAATAATTGCATATTCTTGTGCCAATTTTAGTTCACCTAAGCAAAATTTTTTACATATATATGTACAATTATTGTTATTTTTGGAATCGGTGTCAGCATAGAGAAATTCACAAAACCTTTGGACACCGCCTCCAAAAATAACAATAATTGTACATATATATTTAAAAATTTTTGCTTAGGTGAACTGAAATTGGCACAAGAATATGCAATTATTTTTTACTATTTAATGCATTTTTTGTTATAGAATATTTGATTTTTGAAGTCGAGTTTTCATTTTGTCAAAATAGGTTTTATTTCTCGCTTTTTAGTGACTTTGAAGTTCTATAACCTATTTTATTTGTCTAAATATGGGTAGACCAACCAAACGACCTACTGACTTTTAGTGCATTTTTTAATAACACATTTTTTTTATCCGTTTTTTTTTTTTTTTTTTTTTAATTTTTAGTGCATTTTTTCATAACAGATTTTCAGTTTTTTTTTACATGCATTTTGTTTTTTTTTTGTAAAAATTTTTTTTTTTTGGGTCGGTTTTTTTTTTGCAAAAAAGTTTTTTGTAGTCGGTTTTTAAAAAAATTTTCTTATTTTCCCATTATGTATGAGAATACCCTTTCAAAAAAAAAAAATATCGCAGAAATCGGTTATCACATATAAAATGAGGATTTTCCTCGATTTCCCGGGGACCAATGAGAAACCAAACCCTTTAAAACAAAAAAAATTCAAAATCGGTTCATAAATAACGGAGTTCTGTGGTGAAAAATAAATACAGACGAATTGTGAACCATCCTCCTTTTTGAAGTCGGGTTAAAAATATATATATTTTAGTATTTTAACATATTCTAACCTAAAAAGTGTCTCAATCAATCAATAATTCTTCCCGATAAACTTTATCAGAGTTTTGGAAATACCCTTTTTTACAAGCTTTTATGTAACTTGCAATGTATGTTCGGGTCAAATCTTGCAAACTGAATTAGAACCACTTCTTCTTATCCTGTGAAGTTGAATTTTTACATGTTGATTCAGTTCTGATGACAATGCATTTTTATGATAAGCATGACAAGAATCGACAAGAGGAAGGGGGGTTTCGAGGGAGGGGGAAACACAAAATTTGGTATATCTCTCTTAATATTGAAAAAATCGAAAAACGCATAAGAAGTAAAGTTGTAGAAAATTAGTTTTTCTATAAAAAGCGTGTTTTTAAAAATGTTTTTTTAATAGAAACTTATTAACATTTTCGACTGCTGTTATTATTGCATTATTTTCAATTTAAATATTTGTTTCTGATAATTTTCGTCATTTTAAAAAATATGACACAATACATCAATAATTTCCACTGAAAAAGTATTTGAAAATTCTCTTTTTTAACATTTTGACTGGACTATTTACTGTCAATATTGCGTTATTTTCAGTTTAAAAAACTTTTTCTGATACTTTTTGTCATTTTCCTATTAACGAAAAAATTTTTAACTTGTTTTTCATAGAATGAGTCAAAGTAGCAGCAAAAGTTTATGCCAAAAATATTTCATTTTGTTATATGTCCATAAAATTCTTTAAAATAATTTATCGTCACGTTTTACAGCTTAGCATCTTCGAAAATCGTGTTCCGCGGATTAAAATACATCGAAAACACGTTGATGTAACCTTGGACCTCAATCACCGGGATTAAAAAACTCGTCGATTTAAGACATTATAGACGGTGTATAGATAGAAAAGTTTATATATTCTGACATATCAAAGTGGCATAATACATTAAAATGTATATTTTATTAATATACCATATCTTTCTATTTTACCTTTAAATCAAATTGTATACAGATAAATATTTTCTAAATAAAAAAAATACAAATTTAAACATCTTCAACACTTTTTAAAATCATTAAATTTGATGTAGAAAGGTACTTAAATAACAGGAAATCATTAAATGTAATCAATAAATTTAAAATCTAAGAAATATCTTCTTTTAAATTAAATTAAAACTACACGACATTTTTCAGAAGTTGTATGTATACATTTAGTCTAGCACGAGATGGCGCAAGAGTGTCGGAAACTATTTGGAGGCAATTTTTTTTTCTTAGAATGCTTCCAAAATATGTTTAAGCTAATATTTTTTCGAATGACTCGAATATTGTGATTCGAATAGACTTTTTAGGTATTTTGCGTTCCTTTAATCGAAAAATATCTCTTGTCAATTTTTCTTCTTATCACTTGAGCGTACTCGAGTCATAAACAATTTATTGTCAGAAAAAACGCAAAAACTGCCGTTTTCAAAGCCTGAAAACAAAATTAAAAATTAATTTTTTTAGTTTACCAAAATTCTCACATAATCTTTAAAACTCCCTTAACAAAATCCTGAAGACTAATTGCAGCTTATTTAATACCAAAGATTTGAATAAAATAAAAAATAAAATACAAAATTGTCTATTTGACAAATAACAAACCTTTAGAAAACATAAAACTTTTTAACAAAAAATAGAACCGACGAAAGAAGAAAGGAAAAAATATAAAAGTAAGGTTTTAGTCTAACTCAGTTCTACACTAATGTAAATACCTAAATAATTTGGAGTCGTTGCCAAAAAATCTCCATCGAAATTGGCGAAGGGTGAATCTGATTTTCGGTTAAAAGTAAATATTACAAAATATTACATTTTGTTAGTTTGGCGCCGATTCAAAATTAGTTAGGTATTTCCATTAGTGTAGGACTTAGTTAGACTAAAAAGTTACTTTTTTCCTTTCTTTTTTCGAAGGTTGAATTTTTTTTTTTACAAAGTTTTTATAATTTGTTTATCAGTTAGTTTCTTTTGTCGGTTCTATTTTTTGTTAAAAAGAGTTTTTTTAGTTTGTTTGTGGCTTGTAGTGTCATTAGAACTATGTGTGTCAAGTTTCAACAGAATCGGTTCACAGATGAAAATTCATTATTGAACAATCAACCATTCCCTATTTTTCAACCCTTAGGGACGAAATTTTTTTTTCAAATATATATGGTACCAATTTCTAAGTATACCCTATCCAATAAAAAAATAATTATCGAAATCGGACTACTCTGTAAAAAGTTATGCGTGATCATAACTTTTATAAATAGTCAACCCCTATAAAAAAAATAAAGGGGTTGACTTAAGAACTATCTTCGTTTTTTTCGTCGGTTAAACAAACAACTGCGCAAAGATATCGAGTGTTTTCAAATAGTGTTTACACACAGAACGTTTATTATGATATTTATGATATTTTTATTTTTTGGAAGTGCTGGGAAGTCTTATTTTTTATTGTTTTGTGGCTAAAATTTGAAATATTTTTTCAAATTTATATGAATTTATTTTTCAACTTCGAAGTATACCCTATCCAACAAAAAATTAATTATTTAATTAATTAATTCGAATTATCAAAATCGGACTACTCTGTAAAAAGTTATGCGTGATCATACATTAAAAAAATATATACAGGTTGAATTGAGTACCTCCTTCTTTCGTCGGTAAATAATCTATAATTACTCTCTTTTATTAAGGGATGTTCAAAGATTATTTAAGATCTTGGGTAAAATCAAAAATTTTGTTTTTTATTGTTGTATTTCAGTCTTGAAAACGGCGTTTTTTCAAATTTGTTTATAACTCGAAAACAGTTTATATAACTTGAGACCTTTTTTGTTTAAAATGACACAAAAAAACTAAAAAACATTCAATTCAAATCAAAATATTTCGTCATTCAGGTAAGCAAAGTAAATTAGCTTAAACAGTTTGGACAACAATGTGCACCATTTTCAAACTTCCTTTCTGTAATAATAGCATATTTTGAAAGCATTCTAAAAAAAACGGCCCCCGAATAGTTTCTGACACTCATGCGCCGTCTCATTCCCGACTAATTACATTTATTTATTTTTGATTTTTTAAGTAATGCGTGACAAAAAGTTTTGTTTCATACATGTAAAAGTTTTTTAATTTCATTTCTGTTTATTTCAAATTTATTTAATGTATTTTTATTTCTTTTTTGTTCTGTGGAATACATCACCATACATCTTGGGAACTTGTTTGCGTGTCCGAAATTGTGTATGTAATTAATTCTTAGTTGTAATAAACATCCTTTGAAATTTCTACAATGCATGGATAATTTTTTTTTTGTTGGTACTATAATCAGGTGTAACAAATACCGTGTGTTCATTTGAAAAGTTCCATACTGGTTGTCTTTCGGTTATATTATACCAACGGAACTGACTAGCCTTTTCATACTTTGATATTAAAGAAATAAGAACAATGATAGCATTTCGTCAAATGCTTAATAATAATAATAATACACAATGCTTAATAATAATAATAATGCTTAATAATACACATCTAGGACGGGAATCAATCCCATGACCTCTGGCATGTTGGTTGAATCTTGTCATCGACGTCAAGAAGAGTGAAAAATCACATGCATTCCACGGGTTCGATTACCGTCCTAGATGTATATGATTTTTCATATCAACATTACAATTTCTATCACAATTTGTTTTCGTTACAGTTTTTTTGTTACTCTAATATTAATAGATATATTTATTTAATAGAAATATTTATTTATGAGTTAAGATTGAAAATAAAAATCCTCAATATCTTCTGTATATATTAGAATTTATAAAAAAATGACCAGGTAATGAATTGTAGTAAAGTTAATATCCAGCGACTCTACTACTTGTATATCATACGAATTTTCTACTATTCAGTGACATATTCTCTATTTTGTGTTTTCTTCTTCCTAAAATCGCTCCTTTTCGTAACTACAATTCTTTCTATTGATTGGCGTTTCAAATACCAATCGAAATTATATTCTGAATTTGATAACATTGAAAAAAGGTGTCATGAACATTAATTAATATCATAAAAATTAATTAATATCTATTTCCCAACGAGACATGATGTATTTATTCTAAGGAAATTTGCTAGGTTGACGCAGTTCCAGCGTAACATCTTTTTATACCCAGTATATGTAAATACACAAGGTATATTAAGTTTAGTCCCGACTTTGTATCGCTTGAAAATATTCATCCTTGACAAAAATGCTTCACAAAGGTATTCATAAAATGGTCTAATTCGGCCATTTCCGCATGTCTATCCGTCTGTGGTTACAATTACTCAACGAACAAAAAGAGATTACGAATTGAAATTTTTGTGCGTGTTCTAGAGCAAAAAAGTTAGGTCAACTTCGATAATGGGCAAAATTGGAAAGTGTTTCCCCCCTCCAGAGGGGAAAATATACATCCCTGAAACCGTAAGAGATAGAAAAAAAAATTAATAACAAAACATCATCTTCTTTATAAAATAAACAAATTTTGTTTCAAAAATGTTTTCATAAACTCAATCGTTTTTTCATAATTTGTGATTAAATGTTCCTCGGAAAGCGAATTGTTAACAATTCGAATACGCAGAATTGTTGACAATTCAATCACTGATATACAACTCAGTATATACTGAGTATTCAAACAAATAACTCAGTTAGTTACATTACTTGTTTAAATTCATTTATGTACCGTCGGTTACTCTCAATGAACGTAAAATTTTGAACAGTATCCTGTTTGATAAAATGGAGCACTTATTCACATGGGGAATAAATGATCGTTGAAAGTATTACCATTTTATTTTATTGTTTATAGACAAAATCTGTATAAAACCATAGCCATCATAGAAACAATCATGCAATCCATAAACCATTTTAATTTCAATTCGTTGTATTTGCTTTTTTGTAAAATCAATCATATGGGGATATGTTACAGAGTTTTCAATAATGATTGATTCAAACCACAATTTGGTTTATCAAAACAGAAAACAGTTGTATTTAATTAATGAATAAATTAAATAATGCTAAATGTCTATAATTGGTTGGTCAACTATTTTTAATTAATGAATCACATTCTATTTAATTGTGAAATTTGTGCCTCTGATGATAAAGTTACAGTGAACACGAATCTAATTCAGAAAATTATTAGTTCGGGGGCAAAATGGGAGTTTTATTTCGAAGAAGATAATATTTTGAACTACAGGTTTTTTTATTGTTCGTATTTCATATTTAGGATAGATAGATAGATTGTAGCAGCTGTTTTGGATGGTACAAACTTCGATAATAAGGTCCATTGTGATGCCTCATGATGTGAGGATGTGAGTGGAGTGGAAGTAATGTTTTTTGTAGACTAGGAATTGGTAGGTTGTGCGGTTGTGCAGCCGACTTTGATAGGAACTATGCCGATATTCATCTGGAGTTCGTAAAGGAAACTGCAGAAAACCATCAGAAGCATAGCCGGTTACTTCGTCCTGGTCCATATGCCGACAGTTTAGTCAATTAACCGCCCCTTTTTTTTATAATTGACAAACTGACGATGTCGGGAGTCAAACCCATAACCTTCCAGCCCCCAAGTAGACAGAGCGCGATAGACCGTTCGACTACTTGGCTGGTTCATATTTAGGATGTGAAGATTCATATAAATGTGGGCATCCTTGTGAAATTAAAAGACCTCCCAAATTTTTTAGGGGAACCTATCCTTGGTGAAACTCGCTGGAACCGTTATATGTTATTTTTTTTGAGCTCCTGATCAATAGTTCTCATCGTAACACAAAATGGACAGTTTTCCAGATATGGCGGTTGATTTTTCGAGATTTCGAAAGTAGCATTTGACAGTTGACAGCTGCCAATATCACTGTCAACTCCTGACCGTCTGACCATGAGAAAATTTTATCAGGAGCTCAAAAGGAATAATATTTGTCGATTCCAGCTAATTTCACCAACGGCGGCTCCCCATAAGAAAGTTGGGGGGGGGGGGTTCTTTGCGTATAACTTTTTCAACTTGATTAATTAGTTAGCTTGTTTGGATCCAATTGAAGTCAATTAAAACTTCTTTCCGTTGATCTATAAATCTATAGCTGGACATACTTACATGCTTTGACAATATTTTTCAAAATTTCCATAATTAAATTAAAGATTGCGGTTTCAAACAGACGAATTTGAGTCAATTTTTACAATCTAATGTTGCATCACTAAACCAACTTTAAATGTTATTTTTAAAACAGCGGTCAATTTTGTCACTTATTATTTGATTTTATTTAAAATCGATATCTAAAGGTTTATGGAGGATTTTTTTTTTTCAGGAGTATAATTTATAAATATTTTAGGATATAATAATTTATAAAAACTAATTTTTAAAACGTACAAATATTAATGTATTTAAATATAATAATTAGAATATATCGGTCGAGCCTCTAGTCTAGTACAATTTTATTCTTATCAAAACAACATTTCGTATCTGCATGGCATTGGTCATAAATGAGTAGAATCGGTCAAGTGGAAAGGGTTGCTTAGAGAAAGAATAAAATTCAAAATAAAGAATATATCTATCTTAATATAAGCTAAATCGAAGAATGTAGTAGAATTTAAAAATTTGGCCGGACCACAATTCATTTCCTGAGTATAGTTCCTAAAATACTAACATACTCAGATATTAATTTTCAATCTTAAATCGTCAATATTACTTTAAATTTTAGAACAAAAAAAATTTTGACAAAATGGAAAACCGACTTCAAAAATCAAATATTCTAAAACCAAAAATGCACTAAAAAGTAAAAAAATAATTGCATATTCTTATGTCAATTTTAGTTCACCTAAGCAAAAATTTTTAAATATATATGTACAATTATTGTTATTTTTGGAGAATTCAGCATAGAGAAATTGAAAAAATATTGTCGTTTTTATTTCGAAAAAATATTGTATTTATTTAAATTTTAATGTTTCACATAAAATTTGGACACCGCCTCCAAAAATAACAATAATTGTACATATATATTTCAAAAATTTTTCTTAGGTGAACTAAAATTGACACAAGAATACGCAATTATTTTTTTACTTTTTAATGCATTTTTGGTTTTAGAATATTAGATTTTTGAAGTCGGTTTTCCATTTTGCCAAAATTTTTTACATTTCTCGCTTTTTAGTGACTTTGAAGTTCTAAAACTGATTTTATTTGTCTGAATATGGGTAGACCTACTAAACAACCTACTAATTTTTAGTGCATTTTTTTATAACACATTTTTTTTATCCGTTTCTTTATTTTTTTTTATTTTTAGTGCATTTTTTCATAACAGATTTTCAGTTTTTTTTACATGCATCTTGTTTTTTTTTTGTAAAATTTTTTTTTTTTTGGTGTTGGTTTTTTTTGTAAAATTTTTTTTTTTAAGTTGGTTTTTAAAAAAGTTTCTTATTTTTCCATTATGAATGAGTATACCCTTTCAAACAAAACAAAAATTTTCGCAGAAATCGGTGATCACATATAAAATGAGAGTTTTACTCGATTTCCAGAGGATACCCTCATCAGAATGTGATTTGGTGACAATGGGACCAATCGGAAATCAAAACATTTAAAACATTTAAAACAAAAACAAAAAATTCAAAATCGGTTCATAAATAACGGAGTTCTGAGGTAAAACATATTTTTTTTTTAAATACAGACGAATTGAGAACAATCCTCCTTTTTGAAGTTAATAACAGATAAAATGTTAATAAGCCAAATTGTGGAAATTTTATTTTCAATAACATAAACTGTTTTTAACAGCGTCTATTATCCACTGTTATTATGGTTGCCCTTCGGCTATATTATACCAACTGAAGTGACTAGCGTTTACTTAATTTTACATATAAGTAAAATGTCTGAACTTTGATAACATTCTTTGACATCAAATACTTGATATGAAAAATTATGCATATCTAGAACATAGGTGGACAGACCTTGAGTGCACTGAGCTCTGAGTGAGAGGTTGGAAGAGAGATAGAGTAAATATAGGGTACCTACCAATTATTATTATTTTCTTTTTTTAATTAAAACAATTTCTGGAAAAAATATAATAATACCAACTATTTTTTATGGTCACTATTATTCAAAGTATACAATACATTGAATACATACTCTGGAATTTTGGGCTGGTGATTTACCGCTTGTAAATTTTTTGATGATGTAGCTTTAGTTTAGATTTTAGAATTAAATTTTAGGGAATTCCGAATAATTTGCCTAAACTATTCATATCAGAGAACTAATAAACAATTATTTACTTGATTTAATTATTTTTTCTTAGTAGGGGGTATATGTCATGGGAATTTGATGACACTGGATACAAAAAAGATGCCAATGATAAAGCTGGGTAGGGGGGGGGAGGGTTGGTAATTTGTTACTAATTTTTAAATGGTTAAATTTTACATAAAGTGGGAATACATATAGTTGTTGTAATTATTGTTATTGCTATCATCATTATTGTTATTATTATTATTATTATGGTTATTATTATTATTGTTTTTTGGTGTATCTCTCCATATTGTAAAAGATATTTTTTAAATAATAAATATTTTATAAAACTAATTCTTAATTGATTGAATAAATTATTGGGCAATAATCGATAGGATACCCTATATTGAAACATCGTTCCGTCTTACTTCAAAACATAGCTTTATTACTTACTCTCACCCAGCGTATGGAGAGTCCGATCGACTCCGGCTGCGCCCACCTCTGATCTAGAATAGGAATGAAACTCACATCCTCTGACATTCAAGACCAACGCATTGATATTATATATCATAGGATTTTAATTATAAATCTTTACCGCAGATTTAATAAAAAAAATTAATCAACAAAATTTCACTTCATCGTATCAATATGAAAATTACTTTGGAAGAAAATAAAAAAATATATAAAATTTATTAGACTATGGCGTGCGTGTATAAAAGATTAGATAATAATTGGTTTTATAAGACGGTAGGTACAATGACGTGTACAATTTTTTAAGTAAACAAAAAAAGAACTGTTTTTTTGAATATTTTTTTACAATTAAATATTATATTATTTCATTGTCTACAAAATCCGTTAAACGTGCATCAATCCTTTGTTAAATAGTAAAATTGTTCAGTATGGACCTCAATCGCATCGAAAGTTTGTCATATAACATAATCTACAAAGAAATAATAACATCTCAGAGTGTAGAAGAATATTTTTAGTTTACTGTTGACCCCCGAAAACTGAGACTGATTTGCAGACTAAGACTAGCTAACCTTAATTATTGTAAACTATATCACGGCGAACTCTAATAATTAGAGAAGGCGATATCTGTTTGAACTGTGGTATCACCGTTAACAACAACTTCTTACATACTCTAATGGAATGCGCAAAATTTAAAGAAGTTAGAGAATCATTTTTCGAAGTGCATGTGTGTGATATAATAGGGAATATGCGTGAAAATTTTTTTTCACATTTATTTTTCGAATATGAAAATACTGTTAATACTGTAATAATATTTAAAAATGAAATTAAAATCCGACAAATATCAAGGAAGCTATAAGCTTTTAAAGATTATTATCTGTATCTTGCTTGCAAAAATACTAAAAACGGAGTTTTACGTGTATTTTAAATGGTGAAAGTCTAATATGACGTCACATAACATATCAAGAGTGCTATCACACTCTTTGTCTAATCGAGAATTTCAATCATTCATATCTCGCTTATTGTTAAAGTTATTTAAAAAGTAATTTTACCCTGATATTTGTCAAGTAAACATGCTTCAATTCAAGTGATAAAAAATATTCATGCATATTCCCTATTAATCTGCTAACCGTGGGCGCAGAAGATAAACTGGAGATGGTGTACAAGTTTATTACAAAAGTAATAGACCTATCAAACTAAATTCATTACACTCTAAATTTTGTTGTTTTATTAAATCTAAATTCTTAATTGTATTCATAAAGCTATTTTTCTTAGGAAATTAAAATTAAGATAGGTGGCTTTTATTTAATTTAAAAAATTCAGTTTATTGACCGATTGTGAGGTGAGATATTCTTAATCGTGGTTCAGATTTTGAACATTCATGGTATACGTAAACCCTTCGTGTATCTTTTATAATTTTCCGTTTCCGATATATTACTTTTTAAATTTTTTTAAAAGTTTTTAAACGAAATTAACAAATTAATATTTTTTTTAAAATACTGTGACACTAAAAATAATCACTGCCAACACAAGTCTTACATGGTATACTAGATATATTCCATTGGCATAGTTGTAGTGATTAAGTCTATTATATTGTGTTTTATTCTTTTTGCTTCACTAGACTGTCACTAGTGAACCAAGTGACATGAGTGACTTGATTAGATTACAATTTAAACAAAATTTTTGTTTTAAGAAAATGTTATAAGAAAATTAAAGATAAATTAGTGTACCTAAATTGGTAAATCATGAAAATTATTCCACTTTAACATTACGGCCCATTCTACTTCCGCTAATAATTAAGCCTGGCAAGGTTTGCTTCTCCCATATCCTGGAAATAGCCAGCAGCTTGATAATCAGGTTTTCCTGAAAGTTCATATATTCAGAGTGAGATGCACCGAATATATTATGTCTTCTGTAATCAAGGTAGCCGCAGTTAAAGATGATGTGGCTGGATGTTTTTTCCTCCTCAACGCACAGTCTGCTCATAATGGATCCCCATTGTGGAGTCCTATACATAGATAGATAGTATAGGCTGTCCTGGGCGGGACCCACTTCGACCGTAAGGTCCATTGTGATGCCTAAGGATATGAGGATGTGAGTGGAGGACAAGAAATTCTGTGCGTAGGCTAGGAATTGGTAGGATGTGCGGCTGCAAACGACTTTGATACGAACTATGCCAATACTCATCTGGAGTTCGTGAAGGAAACTGCATAAAACCTTCACAAGCATAGCCAGTTACTTCGTTCTTCTCCATACGCCGACAGTTTAGTAAATTAACCGTCCCCCTTTTTTATTCTTATAATTGACAAACTGTCGATGTCGGGATTCGAACCCATAACCTCCCAGTTCCAAGTACACACAACGCCTATACCAGCGCGGCTACATGGCTGGTCGGAGTCATATTGTGTGTCGGTGTTTTTAAATGAAATTAGTTAACAAATCGGAGGTATATAATTGTTTGTTTTCAGATCCTTCAAATAATCTGTCATTAGTTATTATTCAGTTTTGGAGTAACAACCTGGCCATAAAAAAAGCTCTTTCAAATTATGTCTGGATTCAAAAATGATCTTAATATTGTCAATTAAAATTTTAAGGTATATGTTTGATTATCCTAGTGGGATGTGAATACCCCAATTGTATATTCCAAAAACACAATCTGGTAATTTGAGATTTAATTAACTCAATATATAAGGAAACATATGGAGACTTTTGATTAAGAATAATCTTAAATTTAATTTAGACATTTCGGATGTACCTCTCTCTCTCCCTCTGGTATACCCTTGTGTATATTCTATACACCGGGTATAAAAACTGATAGTTTACAAGACCTACGGACCATTTCATTTTTAATATGTATATAGGTAATCTAAGGTTGATTTAAATAAAAATGTATTTACCTTTTCTAGTACCTTGATTTTATAAATAAAAAAAATTGGAAGTAATCATGAGTCATGAAAGCACAAAATTAATCTATATATTATGTATGTTGAATTTCCGATTTTAGCTATAATAATGACATTTCACCGGGATATACGAAATCTGTTTTGTATAGGAAACTTAAAATATGATAGATTTCTTAATTACAATATAATCGCGTGACTAGGCGTGTATATATTCGTACCTAATATAAATATTTCTTCCAAACAACTAGTCGATGTTAGAAGGATTTAATTTTTTTTTTATTTGACGAGTAAAAAAATTTATACTCATTATTTTTATTCAGTGTTATTCCAGTGTTAATAATAGACGTTCAATCGATATCCTCTTTACACGGTGTTTATTTAGTATTGGTACGCCAGTTGTCAATCAGTTTAATGTTTTTTGGTTTTTAATTTCCATTGTATAAGATGGCTGTGGTGCCGTCCATTAAGATATTTTATCAAATAGACAAAAATATTCAAAGCGTATAAAACAAGTGAAAATAACAACTAACTGATTTAATTGTTTAAATACCCGGAATTTATGTAAAAAAAACATATATCAAAAGTTGTTTATTTAAAAAAAAAAAGAAAATTTTAACATTTTTGTTCTTCTCTTACTTACCGTTTCAAAGATGGGGAGTTTTGCTCATTTTGCACAAACATGGTCAGATTTTCTCCATTCACGAACTTGACCTTATCTTTTAGCTCTTGACCTCACATATAAATTTCAGTTCGTTATTTCTTTTCAGTTTTGAGTTATCGTGTTTGCGGATGGACGGGCAACTTTGGAATAATTAGGTCATTTTATGAACACAAATATCAAAAAAAATTTTTCTGCGATCAATATTATCAACCACTACAAACTCGGGACTAAACTTAATATAACCTGGTATATATTATATACCGGGTATAAAAATCCGACAATTTAACGGAAGCCGTTTTTATGTTTAGAATAAAAAGTATTTTCTATGTTCGTTGCAATAGTTTTGGATAATACTTTGTGTGCTTTTATAAGCAAATAACCCTACAATAGATATTCACATCTGGTACAGAAATTTTAACTGACGGCAATACAGTTCCTACCAAAGTTTAGAGCTGGCTAATGGCAGTCAGTGGATGATAGTGGGCGATAGGTTATGATAGGGTGCTTTCGAAGTAAAAAGAATCAATAACACAAAGTAGAGATAATATACTTCCGTTTGCTTTGTATGGTTTCTGAAACATAATCTATCTCAAAGCGGAATGACGAAATGGAAGAGGTGGAAGTGAAGCATCCTGAGGAAAAGTCTCATAATCGTGAATGAAAGTGGGATTTAGTAAACTTTTAAAACCGGGTAATTGAATTGAATCAGTAAAGTTGAAAAGGGGCACTTGGTATGGTTGCATAATCGATAGTTAACGCTTTCTCTTTTGCTATTTAACAGACATTTAAACAAAGCGTTAAAAATACAATTGAGAAAAACCCCAAAATTTAAAAAAATATGGCCAAAAGACTTAGATGAGGATCTACAAAGAAAGGGAAGAAAAAAACGAAGAAAGACTGCAATTACTGTTTACTATTTTTGTTAAAAATAGTTACGCGGTTTAGTTGTATCTTATGCTGCATCCACATACGCGCGCCGCTCGTGAGTATCGAAGTCATATTTGGACGGTGCGCGCGTGCGGCTCACACCGATCCATCTGAAGTCGGTTTTTTCAACGAACACTTTTTATGTCTTCGCTGTTCATATTTGGACGTGTTCATGAAAGGTTCGTCGTTTTTAGCCCGTTTTTATTGCTTTTTTTTTAAAAATATTAATTGAAATGTAGTATTTTAGTTCAACTGGAAGTATTTTTCAAGCTGAACTAAAATGTAAACATTTTAATTAATATCTTTAGATTATTTTCAGGCTTAAATAACGGGTTTTTGTGATTGATTCAACTTCACTGCAATATGAATATATGTTCGTGGGTTTCCTATGGATCGCTGGTCGTTCCCTATGGAACGACCAAAGGCGAGTGGCTAGCGTGTGGTGCGCACACCGATGGGGGTTCGTGGCGCGTATATGTGGACGCACCTCAACGGTAGAAACAAATGGGTAAACACTGAATATGAATATGAAAAAAATGCATGGTTACAATAAATAAAAAATTCATTATCAACTGTTGTTCAAAGTACAAATCGAATTGAAATAAAATAAATGATTTTAATAAACCTGAAATGATTTCTTTTAATTCAATAATGTTTATTTTCTGTTTTTCTGACAATCACATTCAATTAAAAATTTTATAAATTTGCGTAAAATTTAAGATAAGTAATTCTTTTAACGATATTATTATACAGTTATATTAATATAGCTCTAGCAAATATGCCGCGTAGTTCAGAACAGGGATGTTGCAGATGCAAAATTTTTGATTCGGATTTTTTTAAAGATATACTTTATTTAGGTTCATTAAGAAATGAAAAAGATGCTAACAATTTTTAATAATCTTTATATTATAATCAGAAAATTTGGTGCATAGTATTAAATTAAGAGCAATATCGCTGTCTTTTTCAGGTTCCAACCTATTTCGCAAAAGTTCATAGATTAATCCTACGCTGAACAGGCAAAACGGCTCCGGGTGCATCGATTTAAGACGATTCCTGAAGGACGTGGTTGTACGGCCCTTGCGAGAGTATGTTTTATTGCATATTTCAAATGACTGAATTTAACTCAGACATGCTCATCTGGTTTAAAAAAAGATCAAATCACAGTTTTCGTCGGTGGTGGCATTGTTGATCCACTTTTCAAATAGATTATCCATGGTTAATCACTCAAATAATAATGTAAATTGTTGAAATAAATAAAAAACATGCATATAATAACACGTCTAAACACGTTGTGATTTGCTAAACAAAATAAGCAACTTCCGCATCCACAAAAGCTCCGTAAAAAGTTCCGCGATTGCGGATGCGGATACGAATATCCACAACATCCCTGGTACAGAATCCTGATTACTTTCTTTTGTCTTATTTATACCTGCCACGTATAGATGGAAGAACCACATGTACTTTCAATTGACCCAATTTTTTTTACAGTGTACAGCAATTTTAAGTTATAATACTATGAAAGTACCACCTCATCATTTTAAGGAAAAAAGTAAAGTTTTTAAAATTTTTTTTTTCATATAAAATAAAGTTATTGATAAAAATATCAAATTTCCGGCCAATAAAGGAAATATGCTGATTTTCTATACAAAATTATCACTAATTACTTTCTCCTTTATATAAAAGTTACGATATTGTAAAAAAAAAATGTTCGGTTATGATAAAAACTTTATTGCTGTTCTTTTTTCTTTTCTTTTTTGATAATAAAACAAAAAACAGAAAATATTAATTAAGAGCGATAAAATCTAACGCATGTATTTAACAATAAAACAATGTAAACAATTATTTATACGTAAACATCCAATTATTTAAAAGAACGGTTTCTCGTTTTATTTAAGTATTCAACACAGTTAAATTGATACCTACGTGATAAAAAACGTAATTTTTTATCTGTTTTTGACTTCCATAGTGATTTACGATAGAGTTGTCTTGTTTTTTTAAAGTCAACTTTTAGGTCTTTAAAGGTTCCCGGATGAAAAGATTTAATCGCATAATAAAGTCCCTACTACAAAATTTGATGCAAATAACAACAGGAACAACCTTATCATTTAAAGTTGTACGCGCGGCGCTTTTCGAAAACGATCGAGCGAATAACAAAGATAAAATTTGGAATAACTGTCGCAAAATTAGTAAAAGGGAAAAATTAAAGATGCAATAGAATTAATAAATAAAACTGACAGAGAATTAACTATTTTTAGTAACTGAAACAGTTTCTTAGCTCAAAATTTGTTTTCTTACCAGTCGTGAAATGGTATTTTACAACGGTAATAGTTTCTCGAAGCATGCCCCAAACGTTTTATTTAGAATTTAAAAGTATTCATAGAAGTAATGAATAATTATTTATAAAAAACTTGTTTTTTACATAAAAATAATTTATGGGTTGCCGCTAAGTATCGTTAGTTTCAATAATATATTTTGGAAAACACCAACAGTAATTTAACTTGTTTGACTGCTTAAACACGACGTGAAGGTCAGTTCCTTACTGAATGTGTACTTACACCTATATGTATACACCTTATACCTATAGGTATACGTACATATATATTGAATAATAATAATTAGTTTTTATTGCATATTAAAAAAATTTCAATGAATATGGTGAAGTTTGTTTAATTCATTTATCATATTCTGTTAAAAATTTTAATAAACATATAATCAATTTATCATATTATATTTTTTGTCTTCTCATTTTGGAGATGACTTTCTCTGAATGTATTGTATCATCATTTTTCATTAATAAAAAACGTTATAGAAAATAAAAATACAATCAATTTATATAAAACGTACGAAACAGTAATATTTATGTATTAATAAATCAATTCTGTCGAATTTATTTATTTATGAACAGTTATTTTTTGAAGTCAAGTCGACACCAACCGAACAGTTAGAAGATAATTTTTGAGGATGAATATAAAAAATGAAAACAAATATAATCGTAAGGATATAACGGTAAGAGCAGATCCGTAACGAGGCAGGTGCATGCAGTGAAGAACCCGGCTATAAGGGACCTCTAAGACCCAGGAAAAAAAATCTGCTCTTAAAAATTAAGAAACTATTTAGAAAAATAAAATTTTTTTATATTTATAGTTTTGTAAAGTTTATTTTAAAAGGTGTGCCGATTATGGACCACTCAAGCGCCTCGCCATGGGAAAATATATACATTCAATTGTCTTGAAAAAATTTGAAATAAATCTTATATAATTGTAATAGTTCGACGCTTTTATACCTGCAAGGGATTTAACAAAAAAAATTTATTTATCATTATTATAAATAGTTTATTTAATCTAGTACAAATCGGCGCATGAGTACCAGAAACTATTTGGCCAAAAAATTTTTTTTGGTAAATCTCTTTAATATATAGTAATGATTATTAGATTGGTATGTTTCTAGAAGGTATATTGGTGCCATACTTTCTGTTGCAGAAATATAACATTTCTTTTGTTAAACCGTAAACTTGACCATTTTTGCACCGAAATTTTTAACAGGGACTCCCGCGATAAAAACGAAGAAAATTGTACAAAATTTAAACAATAGATATGTACCGAGCCTGAGTTTCATTTTCAAACAAAAATTTCTCGTTTTTCAGTTGCGTGTTTGACATTGGGATTTTTATAGTATTGGTTCCAATAAATATAAGTCAAAAGAAAAGGTATTTTAGATCCTTTGGCAAAATACTTAGCGTAACATAAACAATAAAATTTGAAGAAAAAAAATATTAAGTTTTGCACCTTTTTTCGGTTAAACGGATAAAAATTCGATAGGCTAGATTTATGTACATTAGAATCATAACGAAATTAAGTAAATATGTTAATATTAATATATTACAATTAAGAAAATATGAACAGCAGATAAATTGTAGAAAAATGTATATTCTACAAATTTACTTATTATAAATTTTTCTATTCAGCTAATATTAGAAGGTTTCGATTTTACCCATGGACGAACTTGACCTTTCAAATACGGTAAGCACATTACATACCAAATTGTTGTTAGGGGGGGTAGAATTGTAAAAGAAAACATTTTAATTTACGGGAAAAAAAGTTAATAAAAAAAGACAAATTTTCATATATTTTTAAATTTAAAAAAAAAATTTATTTCGATATTTTTGGAAAGAATTAAACTTTTAACAGTGCATATTACCTTGAGGTAATATGAAAGGGTTAATTCATCTTCTTATGGACTCCCATAGAACATCTTTGGGATGAACTTGCCCGACGTATAAGAGGATGAAATTACTCTAATTATAGCTCACAGGGGCCCATAATAGCTTTAGTGCAGGAAAGGGAGGTAATCACTCAAGATATCGTAGCCAACTTAATTAAAAGTATGCTTACAAGGCTTGAGACAGTCATTAGAGCCAAAAGAAAAGTTATATCGACTGTTAAAAGTTTTTAATTCCATCAAAAAATCACGACATAAAATGTTTATTTTTAATTTTAAAATATATGAAAATTTGTTTTTTTCTTAATTATTTTTTCCGTAAATTAAAAAGTTTTCTTTTACAATTTTACCTCCACATCAACAAAAATACATACAAATCCATAAAAATGTAGTTGAAATGTATAAACATTTCAGAGAAAATAATTTAACTGAATTTTTTAAAGTGCGCCAAAGTATATATAAACGAGTATATATATATATATATATATATATATATATATATATATATATATATATATATATATATATATATATATATATATATATATATATGTATATATATATATATGTATATATATATATATGTATATATATATATATGTATATATATATATATGTATATATATATATATATATCTTTATATATATATATCTATACATAATTAATTTTTAATGATTATCATCTTTGACATTTACGATTGGAAGAAATGTTTCTGAAATTAATTTATCGGTAGAAAACCAATACCAACATTTTTTTGAATATTCGCTTAAAATGTGAGCTACCATTAAAATAAAGTTGACTTGTGTTTCATCTGTTGTAGTGTCAATTAATTAAATACGTTGAAATTTTGAAAGGTTTCCTACAAAGAACATTTGTTTGATACAATATTTATAATATTGACGGCGTATATTAAAATAATTTGTAAGAGTAAAATGAAATAAATAACTTAAATTTAGTACTTCAACGTATCTAAGAGTTAATTGTATTGAATATCCTCGGTTCATTGTCCGATATCCGATGTCCGCTCATGTTCGAATCACTTTAAGTCTTGTGAAGTTTTTAATATTTCATGGGCGTAAGTAGAATCAAAGGATGCATGGCATACTTTTGAACCCGAAATATCATCATACAGCATTAAGGGTACTTAAGGCTACCAATGCTATAAACAGCATTGAGATTTGAGAGATACAATTGTTTTGAACGATGTAATTATCGCAATGGTCCCGAAGATAAAAATCTTGAGTTCGAACTCCTGGCAAGATGTGTATGATTTTCCATTTTTTAACATTGGTGTTAAAAAATGTTCAGACATATTACTTAAATCTTAAACTAAATTAACTCTATTCACCTCCATTAGTATAACATAACCGAATACGTCCATACTAACCATGGATAGATAGTCACAAAATACACACATAAAAAACAATTGTATGTAGTCAATTTTTTTTGAAAGTATTAAAAATGCCGCATTTTTTCCTTGTTTATTTGTCAACGGGCTTCATAAAATAAAATAAAATATAAATGAATTTGTTGATTGACACTGTTTTCAACGATTTCAATAATAATTAAGATGTGAGGTAATCATTAAATTGATGTTTATAATTAGTAATTATAGGGCATCACTATTTAAGAATCTTTTTTAATGTAATTAGTAATTACCGTATTATAAGACGAAACCTGTTGAAAAATAGGTATAGTAACAACTTTTTGACAAAATGACTTATACTCACGACAAAAGTTAAGTAGGAAAAGTTCGTAACACATCTGAGAAGTAAATCCAACTTAAATACTATTTAAACCGATCTTACCAAGTTTAGAAATACAGGTGGGATTGGAATGAGAGTTTTTGCAAAAAGTTAAGAATTTAAAGTTAAATTGCACGTTGGAAAAAGTTAATATGCCCGATACATATGCCCGAGTAGGAGTATCAAATTCTGGAAATATCTCGAAATCTATAAGTTGGTCGTACACATTGTCAGTAACAAAATTAACGAACAACATTAATCTTGTATAGTAAATGGTATCGTTGATTATTTTGTTTAAGTCAACGATTGTGAATATATGGGACGCAATAATGTATACTAATATAATAATATTACAAAGTGGTTGTCAGTAAGCTAGCCGGAACCGCCCAAGTAGCCGAGCAGTCTAAGGCGTTATGTCTACTTGGAACTGGGAGGTAATGGGTTCGAACCCCGACACCGGCAGTTTGTCAATTATTACGAAAAAAAAAAGAAAAAAAGGGTAACGGTCCCTTGACTTAACTGACGGCGTATGGGCAAGAACGGAACCGTCCAAGTAGCCGAGGAGTCTAAGGCGTTATGTCTGAGGCGTTATATCTGAGGCGTTATATCTGAGGCGTTATGTCTACTTAGAACTGGGAGGTAATGGGTTCGAACCCCGACACCGGCAGTTTGTCAATTATTACGAAAAAAAAAAGAAAAAAAGGGTAACGGTCCCTTGACTAAACTGACGACGTATGGGCAAGAACGGAACCGTACAAGTAGTCGAGGAGTCTAAGGCGTTATGTCTGAGGCGTTATATCTGAGGCGTTATGTCTACTTAGAACTTGGAGGTAATGGGTTCGAACCCCGACACCGGCAGTTTGTCAATTATAAAGATAAAAGAGGCGATTAATTGACTAAACTGTCGGCGTATGGACAAGAAGAAAGTTCCTATCAGAGTCGGCTGCAGCCGCACATCCTACCAATTCCTAGTCTACACACAAAAATTCCGACTACTCCATTCACATCCTCACATCCTTAGGCGTCACAACGGACCTTATGGTCGGAGTGTAGCCAGTTTAGGGCAGCCGCTACAATTAATCTACTTAAGTTAGTGTGGAGTAATCTCTGGGACTAGTAATATGATTCAGAAAATTCTTTTAAGTGTAAAACACAATTTGGTAAAACACTAAATTCGGTTGTTTTGACAACTCGAAATTGGATAATAATAACATACAATTACGCCCTGGAGTTAATTCAACAAAAATAGTTTCATCATTTCAATGTTTAAGTATTTGGCTTCAGTGCTATTCATTTACCTGTAGATAGTATCGGCCAACTACCTGACGTTGTTGGGTCCACTATTTTATTTTTTCGTGCTTCTTTCTGACGAAAAAAACAAAAAAGAGATATACGAGATCCTGGATTACAGATTTAATTTATATATTGAATCTATGACTCTAACCTTCACCGCGTGCAGTCTTAAGCTTTGTTTTCATAACAGCGAGAGGTAGTTGTTTTCAAAAAGAGCTCTAATTTATGCATAGATGGTGGAAATAGATTATAAGGACAGATGTCATCGGAAATCAGACGCTCAACAAAATCGTATATATGATGTTTATTCACAAATTAAAATTATTAATTTACAATCTTTATGTTAAATTTGATTTTGAAGGCTACTGTCTGTAAATAATACTTTAAGATTTTTTAATTGGTTTTGAGATTTCAAATAAATTATACTTGTTGGACATAAAATTTAGATATCTGAGTTTTTATTTTTAAGCCTCTTTTGATATAAATATGATCTTAATGTCAGTACCTGTCAGAAAGATAATATTAGTGAGTTATGCTAAAAGGTATGCCGTTGATTTAGAGATCTTCGACACATAAACCTTCTGTGTCATAAACCTATATATCATACTTATATGTCTAATAAAATTTTTTCAAGTATAGACACGACCAAATTTAACATTTTCGTGTACACCCGCTTGGGAACCAATTGAGTTGCCCAATATGGATTCCGAATTGGTATGTAACGTATAGAAGTCTTGGAAACCAACTGGGTTGCCCAATAGGGATCCCGAGTTGGTATGTAACGGATAGAAGTCTTGGTAGCCGATTGGAAAATCCCTATTTGATCCCGATACCATTAAAAAGTAATTATTACCATTAGTATTATTGCAATCACTATAACTATTATTATTATTTTATCTAGAGCACGGAAGTGCGTATGCCGAGTTTAAAGGGGTTATTACTATTAATTAATAATATTATAAATGCGAAAGAGAGTTTGTTTGTTTATGTATTTATTTTATATATTACTGTTTATTCAAATACGTGTATATATACAATTACATAGTTACATGTCATTTGGGAGAGTTTATTCAAAATTTTGATTTATTTTTCAAAAACTATTCAATATCTTAAGTTTTTTATCTGCTGATAAGTAATTTATACAAATTCACACATAATAGCTCCGCCGAAATAGCAAAAAAATTGTACACATTTTTTATTATTTTTTTGGTTTTAATTAACTATTATGTTGGGTTTTCCTAATAATATGCCCAACAGATCTTAGTTAGGCAAAACTTATATCATATTCGTAATTTCCCATTGGGTTTTCCCAATCATATGCAAAATAGATCCCAGTTGGCAAAACTGGGATTTTTACATTGAGATATCCAAGTTGGGTTTTTATTGGGTCCCGATTGGGATAGCCTTACTTGGCATGCCCTTTTGATTCCCTATTGGGTCCGGACATATGTGTAGGGGCAATTTCTAGTCGGGTTGTCTTCATTCTTCCATACTCCTATATATTTACAATTTGAAAATAACAAATACAAATGAATAGGTTAAAAAATCTCTACGTGCTGTAATCACAACTGTACCTAATGGATCAATAATGGTTTACCCATATTTGTAATTAAAACTAATTTATATTTTTAATTTCCTAATAGAAATTATTTTCATTTCCTGTATTGGACAAACTCACTGACAAAACAAGTATGTAATGAAAAATAATGATAATATTATAATAATCACCAATAAATATCATTTAAATATTTAATTAAAATATTTAACACCAATCAGAGACGTTTGTTTTATGTAACTTTATACATCAATGATTTTTATGTAAATTATCATTTTAAAATATAATCGGACGATAACCAATAATATGTTAATCCACAAAATATGTAATTTTTAGCGAAATAAAAATATAATTGTTATTTTATTATCCGATTTTAAATACTATTTTACATTAAAAACTAATTTTTGTGTATGGTTCCGTAGTGGGGTGCGGTTTTATGCATATCTAGAGGTTTTAATGAATACCTAATACGAATTTTCTATGCACCCTTTACAGATCCAATTGTATGCCATAAATTAACTATGGTCAACTATGGCTCATAAATTAGTAGATCCTACGTAGCTATACTATACTATTAATGTAAATTTTTTCATTATTCAAAACAGTAATTTTGCTGCTATTAGGCCACTAGGAAAAATGACCACTTAAATGCTTAATATTTCGTGAATGAATGGTACTGTGTCAAAAATGTGTGATCATGACATTGGCGACTATGATGAAATGATGTGTGTAGTATTTACAAAAAACCCGAACAAAATGACCTGAACCGAACCAGAGAAAGAAGTTATTCTTGCCACTTACTCCTTGGTTACGAGGGTAATTTGCTTGAGATCTGAATCCCAAACTTTAAACAAGGTAGTTAAATCTCTAAATGCATAATTAGCGTAATTTTTGGAAAATATCTTATTCCTTGTCACTTAAAGACACATAGACTCTTTAATCAATTCTAGAGTAATAAAACAGAACCCCTAGTTCCCTAGATTAGAGGTCTTGTAACGTAATAAAACAATTTTGGTACTAAAATTAAATATAATTACAACACCTTTTCAGCCTTGTTTTATTTTTCTGAAATATAAGAAAAAAGACCTCTGAGTGTTTACTTGGAAGAAACTACGAAGAAACCAAGGTTACTTACTGACCTTCTTACTGACCATTGCAAACTCAATAAACATATGTATAAAATCAATCTCACAGATAATGATGATCTCTGTAGATTAGCCTGAATATTTAATTTGAGATGACTTTAAGGTAACTAGAAAAATATCAATAAATAAAGTGATTCTTGATTTCACAATGATCTGAAATTGGAAATGATTAAATTTATGATTATAATCCTAATTGAAATCATACTAGAACTGGTAATAGTACAATCAATAGAGAATATTGCGCTGGATTATACTACAGGAATTATTTTTTTAAATTAGGTTCAGTATCACGTATTGAAAGTAAGTGAACCAAATCCTTACAAATTTTGACCCCGGAAGTGCCGCCATTTTGAAAAAAACCGTATCGGCCTTTATCTCCATTACCGTGCACTTTAGACCAAAAATGGGAATAAGCTTCCTTGTATATAATTGAATTTCCTGTTTTGTTTGTTTACTAATTTTTTTTGTATCACTAACAGTTTACGACTTATACGACTATTACTATTTATTTACTGACTTTTTGACCGATATCTCTTCTAATAATTGTTTATAAAGAAAATTTTTTATTTTATTTATTTTAAGTTTTAATTTATTTTTGTGATACAAAAAAAATTAGTAAACAAAAAAATTGAAAATCCAATAATCTACAAGAAAGGTTATTCCCATTTTTGGCCAAAAGAGCACGGTAATGGAAATATTGGCCTATATCTACAGTTTTTCTAAAAATAGCGGCACTTACATTCAGTACGTGATACTGAACCTAATTTAAAAAAAAAAACTCCTGTAATATAATGCAATGTAGACAAGAGTAAGGAGATGCTCTATTAACTGTACTATAACCACAGAATTAAAATAAAGGAATATAGGTTCAAGATAAATATTTTACAATTTTATGCTATACAAAAATTTTTATAGTTCCAAAGATAAATTAGGTACAGTATTCACTCAATTTAAAAATGCAACTAAAATGGGAATTTGGAATTCAGAATTGAGCTGTTTGAGGTGATTTCGAAATAAAGGCGGTTTTTTTAAGTTTATATGGTTATTTACACGTTACCAAAACCCAAACACGCGTTTTTTTTGTCTATCTGTCTGTTAGTTTGTCCAGAGTAAGCTCCGAAACGACTGAAAGGATTTTGACGGGACTTTCATTGGCAGTTAGCAGACTTCTAAGACAGTAATCTAGGCTACTTTTTATTCCATAAATATTACGGGTTCCTGAGGGGTCAGCATAAATGTCTATCTTTGAAACCGTAGGACATAGAAGAAAAGTTCAAAGACAAAAAATGTTTGTATATTTAAAAAAAAAACTTGCAATGTCGCTCAATGTCCCTTACACCACCCGCTCATGCCAGGGGTGCAGAAATATCTAACTTAGGAAATAAAACCGTAGGAAATAGAATAAAAATGAATATTTCTATAATGAATCTAAATGTTCCTTCTTTAAAAATGAAAAACTTGCAAAATGGCTCATTTGACCAACCAACCCCACCACACAAGAAGGGAGGAAGTATCTATCCATGAAACCGTCACAGGTAAAGAACCATAAAACGTTAATAACAAGAGACTGTCTTAAACCGTACCGATATAAAACCGTAGGAAATAGAATAAAAATTATTTCTATAATGAATTAAAACGTTCCTTCTTTAAAAATGAAAAACTTGCAAAATCGCTCATTGGACCAACCAACCCCCCACCACACAAGGAGGGAGGAAGTATCAATCCTTGAAACCGTAACAGGTAAAGAACCATAAAACGTTAATAACAAGAGACTATCTTAAACCGTACCGATATAAAATTAGTTGCTGTTACCTTTTTAACTTCGAATTCATACAGGTAATATGAACGTCATTAACGTGCGCCATCGTAGTATTTTCAGGTAGTATTTATCAAACTGAGATTTAAATTTTGTTTTAGATAGCGAGATGATGTGGATGACATGAATTGATATTTGATCGGAAAAACTTATACACAATACCTTTGAAAAGTCTATTCAATGATGGGATATTTGATTATATCCCTTCATTAAGATTTTATTTCATAACTTTATAAGCGTTATAAATATGTACGTATAACCATGCCAAATTTCAGCCTTTCGACCAAATATACTGCATGTAAAACGGCTAAAATGCAGACAGACATAGTGAAACTAGAATTTCTGGTTTAACAAGTTAAGTTTGTTATATATGATTTTCTAATTTCGAAATACTCAAAATATAATATTTTTATATTTTTACATATATCCTGAATACAATGGTTTAAAAATCACATATTGAATTTCATTCATTAAAACAAACGAAAATTATTGAACGCAAAACACTTACAATTAAATATATTATGCTTTAATTAATAAAATGGTATGACTAATTACATTTTGTGAATAATAATAGTTTTAATTTAAAAGTCGTAAAATTCGTATATATACCGTATGTGTTGGAAAGCATTGCTAATAGAGAATCAATGTTAAATATTATTTACTATAATAAATATACACAATATTATATTATCGAATGATAATTAGTGAGAACTCTAGGTTTTTGAAATAAAATTTCAAATTCTCCCCCTTTACCTAGATCAGTTTTTTGTATTATAAATACGTATTTCGACTACAATTTAGTCATAAATTAGCTACGTGAAATTTCGTGAAATTGTTACCAAATTAACGACGAGTAACATATCCTTAGACAATATAAGAGCAATTTTAATTCGAGTAAAGTTAATAGGAATAAATGTGAATGAAGGAAATTTTAACAAGGGTAATTTCAATATAATTTAAAATTTATTATATTTTAAATCTAGTATATTTTAATTTAGTTAATTTTCTACTTATTTTTATTTTTATCTGTTGATCTCGACTTTCTATCTATTTCTAATTGTCAAAGAGTAAATTACGACTAGCTAATTTATACTGATGATGACTACATTGTAGTCGAAATACGTATTTATAATACAAAAAACTGATCTAGGTAAAGGGGGCGAATTTGAAATTTTATACACAATATGCTTAATAAAGAAATAAAAATAGTGGGGGTACTCTTCAGTGTGTCTGTTGTGTATGGTTGCTGGACTGTTGGATTGTCGGTTGCTGGATTGTGCTGCATTAACATGTAATGAGAGTGAGTTAAATATATTTATTGTTGTCTTCTGAAGCTTTGCATTACTTCTAACAATTGAAAATTCTTTTTTTAATATCCCTTATTATTTGTATGTGGAATGTTTGAAAATAAATGATAGTATTCTATTAACGGTATAACATAAAACAACAATCTACACAAATTAAAAGAAAAATAAAACCCCAAAGAGAAAAAAGTAAAATTCCGACAAAAAAAAAAGTTTAAACAACGGTTCGAATATTTCTCCATTATTCGCTAAACAATATCCGAGTCGATTGTATAAATCTACCCGGGTATTTTCTAGCACTTGAGGGAAAATATTCGCACAATTGTCAACAATTATTTTGCCTTAATTGTTGCAAATTGTCAGGTCTATTCCGCGAATAGATCTGTGATAGAACAGGCGTACTATCATGGTATTGTGTGCATGGCAACCATCTTGTTGGAACCATACAGATTCCAGGTCTAATTTAGAAAGAGTTCTAACAGTTGGCAAATTATTACTTCATAACAAACTCAAATATTTCAGTTGCAGTATGTATGCATGCATGTATGTATGGTTTTATAATAATAATTATAATAATGGGGTTTTACCTCCGTTTCTGAGACACCACGGTCTATAACAGAGGTCACCCACATCATTATTTTTCAACCTTTATTAATTTTTTAAACTGTACATTTTTTATGATGTGAGTGGAGGACAAGGAATTCATATGCAGACTAGGAATTGGTAGGTTGTGCGGCTGCAGCCGACTTTGATAGGAACTATGCCGATATTCATCTGGAGTTCGTGAAGGGAAACTGCAGAAAACCTTCACAAGCATAGCCGGTTACTTCGTTCTTGTCCATACGCCGACAGTTTAGTAAATTTACCGCCCCATTAATTTTTTTTTTAATTGACAAACTGCTGATGTTGGGATTTGAACTCATAACCTCCCGGTTCCAAGTAGAGCGCCTTAACAAGCGCGGCTACTTGGCCGGTTGTATGGTTTTATAGTAAATATTTTATTTATTTATTTAACATTGATTCTCTATTAGAAATGCTTTTGAAAACGGTCTATATATACATATATATAATATATATATATATATATATATATATATATATATATATATATATATATATATATATATATATATATATATATATATATATATATATATATATATATATATATATATATATATATATATATATATATATTACATAATCGTTTCGTATAATAATTATGAATGATTGTGTGTTGATTTGAGTATTATTTTGTGGAACTCTATATAACTACATATAATTATTATATATATATTAATTTGTGTATGTGAGATGTTTGCCCATTTCATCACACTGATAACAAAATAAATATAAATTAAAAATTGGTAATGAGTAATATCAATGAAAGCATTTAAGTCAATGGACACATTTTTAACAATATTAGATACGCGGATGACACCGTATTGATAGCAAGTTGTGAAGAGGGTTTACTTCTGTTGGATAAGGTTTGTGAAACTTTTGTTGCTTTGGTGTATAATAAAGGCAAAATTAAAGACAAAAAATTAAACTGAACATGTGCAAATAGATCTATTCGACAAGTGTGAGAGTGCCGTAGAAATAAAACATGCAAGCTAAATCCATTTCAATCAACTAAAAAATTATTGCTGAATAAAAATAAACAAGTGTTTAAGTCCAGGTCTGTCCCAGGTAAATGTACTCGTTAACGTATTCCACTATTTGATTGTCTAGTAAGATAGGCTGCTTCAGCGAGTTTTACATGACCTTTGTTTTTAAGGATTCATTTCTAATCCTCTTATCTTGCTGGAATTGTTCAAATCACCCATCATTCCTTCTAGTTCTTGTGGAGAGCTTGCGAAAAGAACAATATCATCCGCGAATCTGAGATTGCTTAGATAAGTGCCATCTATTCAAAGACCACAAATTTCTCAGTTCTGTTCAAGGAAGATTCCTTGTAGGACTGCATTGAATGGATCTGGTGACATGGGACAACCTTGCTTTACTCCCTCCTTTACTTTGAAGTACCTTCCGTTGTTTTCCAATGTTATATACGCATTGTTCTTTTCGTATATTTCTTTAAGAATGGTGACATAGATGTTTTCTATCCGAAGTTCTCGAGAGCCTTCCATAAGTGTTGGTGTTCGATAGTCTATAAATGCCAAGTACAGTGGGATGTTATATTCAGTTGTTTTTTCTATTAATTGATTAACTGTGTGCAAGTGGTCCACCGTGGAGTATCCGGGTCTGAATCCGGCTTGTTCGCTAGGTTGGTTTTCATCCAGTGACCGATGCTTATTGACGGTAAAATATTATGCGTGTATTGATCGGTGGTACCATAATCAAAAGTAATGTAATATTCTCATTATTTGAGGTTTAAATAAGTGACGATTTGAACTTCAAGTCATGTGATGGATTTTTACATATACTAATGAAACATTATACTTATTTCAGCCAATTAATAATTAATCTTTCAAAGATTCTAAAAACATTAAAATTTACAATATAAAAGACAAAATATCCCTTAATTTTTTTCTTAGCGCAAATGAACATACATATGTTATTTTCAAAATATTCGCAGTCCAAATATTCCTATTTAAGGCCAAATACGGAAGAACGGGCAAAGCTTGCGTGCATCGCAATTGTATTATAATTATATCGTTTTGCTAAAAATATTTTAAATTTAACATTTCTAGCTTTATTATTAGTAAAGTTATTCATGATGTCATACTCCAAAATGGCGGCTTTAATGAGGCTACATTTCAACGGTTTCAATAACAAAATATTTTTTTGTTTTGTTTATTTTAACGCAGCTCTAGTAACGTACATGTAGTTATCACCGTTGAGGCTCACTACTCTGCTTCTAAGTATTGTCACCAGATGTCCTAAGTACTAATAACACGAATAATTCATGAATGCATAAAAGTGGCAAAATTAATAGTTGAAATTGGGACTTTATCATTTCATTTGTAATGCGAACTATTTCGAAGATGAATGTCTATTTTGACTGGATAAATAATTGAATAAAGAATTATTTAAAAATCTAAATATAAAGTATGGTTTAAATATTGGAGTTGAATTGTTTTTATTTAAATGTGTTCATGTCTTGAAACGATTATTTTATTAATTATTTTCTGTACACTTACTAGAATTTTAATAACACGGCCCTAGGTCATCATTAAAACAATCTTCAATTTCCTATCATAATTGTCAGACTATAACATATATGTTTTTTAAGATGTGTTAAGACATAATTGATATTAATAACATTATTATTATTAATAATAATATTAGTAATAATTAGGTTTGATCAAAGTAACACGAAACATGAATGTATTATATTATAAAAAATTGTTCTATGTGTATTCACACGCTAGCCCAATAATCAATTTTTATATATCTCATGCGAAAAATAAAAACCAATCTCTAAAAAGTCCAAGTTTAAGCATAGACGCCTACCTACTTTTTTTACAGGAAAGGTTAGAGACAATTTTTAGACCCAGGAATTCAAATGAACCTAACATTTAAAATATAGCCAGACCCATCATCTGACGGTATGTACCAAATTGCAATATTACAGCTTTAATAGGCTCCAAAATGTTTAACCAAAAAATCGAAATGTTGATGACTGACTCACTAATTATCATCAATAATAGGGAACCTACTTTCAGTTTTCCTAGAAAGTTGGTATTTGGTAATGACTACAAAAAAGTAATGAAATCCGACCAAACACAAAAATGTGAGAGGGCCCAAGTTTTCGCATATAAAAAGTAGTCACATGTCAGTAAAAACAAAAATGTTCGCCTTTAAAAGTAGAAAAATCTATGTAAGGACTAAGTTTTTTAACAAAAATGAGAAAATGATTAGTATATATTTATTTTGTAAGTTTCCCAGATGCAAGTGAATTATACATTTTTGTTTTTGGTCGGATATAGATTACCGACCACAAATGGTTTTTTGAGTTTCAGGAAATCGCAAAACATAAAGATTTGAGGAAACCTCAACAGTGATTATCAAAGTCGAACACCTAACAACTCTGTATGTACTTCCTTTTAGTCTGTAAAAAGTGTGACAGAAAACTACAAATACGGAGTATATTTCGCGTGATCAAATGATCAATGCATCATTAACGAACAAAATGCACTGTGATTGTCACGGTAGCGAACGAGTGACCACAAAATATTGGTTAAATGTTTAGTAGATTCACGCTTCCAGAGGTTGCTACAATTAGTGATAATATTATGTAGTAAAAAACTGATGGGTACGTGCTATGAATGCAAATTCCAGTTAAATTGAAATATTTTATACGTAATGAAGTAAAATATATGACTATTTTTTTCATAGCCTATTAAAAATTTCAATAGCGTTTATCTAATTAACAGTGTATTTTAATGTGCGAACGATACCGTTAGACCTTTACAGAATTATTAAATTTATTTAATGATTAATGTAATCAACAACTCACTGCACAATCGTTTTTCTTAGGCCTCCAAATAATAATAAGAATAAAATATTTTAAAATTACAGAAATTCTTGTTGGATGATCCTGATATATTCAAAATTTCAGTTGTTTTGTTTAAAATAATTTAACTAGTTTTACTTCCTTATCACCGACAAAAAACTAAAGCGTAAAATTTAAGAAGTTAAAGCACTTCTTTAAAAACTAACAGAAAATTTAAGAAAATTTTGATTTAAAAATAACAATGATGGCAATACAAAATATCCGCGATGAATTGGTCAAAAAATAATAATGAGTCATAATATCCATACTTATAATATCCACGAGATATTTTTGATTTGGATATTATGATTAATGATTATTATGCTTAAGTAAATCATTCAATGATTCTCAATTCGAAATATGTGAGTATTTGTTTCCATCTCATTAGTTCTTCTTTACTACGCCGAATTATTATATTTATTATTTTTATTTACCCTTTTTTGTACGTTTTCTAAACAGGATATTTTTCAACGTCAGAAATGTATTCATAGAAAATAAGAATAAAATATATCCATAGAAATCGGGTTACACTCAATTTTACCATACATCATACGACCAAACATTAATTAAACAAATTAAAAAAAATAAAATTTGAAAAAATAATCGTTATCTGTTTTGTAAGTCCTTAAAATTACCATTCCCTTCTACCAAATTCGAAGAAATTTTAGTTCCATTAGAATATTGTACTATAAAATCGTAAATACTGAATTTAATTAGGAATAGCCAAACGGAGTGACTTATTTAGAGCGTTCAAAAAATAAGAGGTATCGAACACAACCCAAGTACGCAATCAGAGACACCATCATGAAAAAAGCAAAAATGTATTCAAATCTATTTCGAGTCTCTTGATACTCGAAACTTGGATACTCGAAATAGATATTTTTCATTATTACAATATACACTCCCGTTCAATAAAATTGAACAGATCTGAACCGAATCAGTCTCTCACAATTTTGATTATTCTTGTAGTAAATGTTTTTTTACTATACTTCTATTTCTTTTTTCACACTTAAAATGTAAACTACTTGCCTTTGCTTATAAATGAAATTATACAGAGAGTTACAAAAGTGAGGAGTTTTATGAAATGTAAGAAAATTAACATTTCAGGTCTGTTCAATTTTATTGAACGAGAGTGTACTTAACCTTGAATAGATATGGTAAAGTAAACACACTACCAAGATATTTCTATGAATAGAAATACATTTTAAATACCAAACTAGAGCACACCTAGGTTACTGAACAAAACGAATAACAACCTCCATGTTTGCTTTCTTGACCCGTAACCTACATGTAAGCATTCATGCGAATGATTTGGTAAGCAAGCGCAGGAGTATTTTTTTATGCATGTTTTCAGTTTGATGATTTTTTTCATGAAATCTTATATGTAAAGTAATATGTAAGAATAGTGTTTACTATATGTTTATATCCTACTTCCCTGAGATTAATATACTCTGATCATGTGACTGAAGTGGTTGAAAAAGATAGAAATAGTAAACAAGACGAGAGTAATAGCTGTTAACAAACATGCTATTGATATATTTTTAATGAATTTCAGCATGTAACTTCAGTTATATCAAATATTTCTATTGCGATTGAAAAGTTTCATCAAAACTTTCATATGTAAAAACGGACTTATAATAAACCAGGCATAAATACTAGACTAGGAATGGAAAAGCGGTAGTTTATGAATCTGGACATCTGGAACTACAAAACATAAAGGTTCAAGATTATATACGATGTTGCTCAAGGAAAACTTCGTAGCTGTTTCTCAACGAAAACTTCGAAAAAATATATCCATACACTCAATATCAAATTACTCAAAGATCGTAAAATTAAAATGTCTATTGGAAATCATAGACATCAATTAACTTCAGGAGATTGCAAACAAACTCATATTTTCTATTTCATAAGTTATAATAAATTGTAATTATTGTTCATAAAGTTGTTCATAAAGTTGTAAACAACATTTTTACACTATAAATTCTAAAAACATGTTATCTGCCTGCCAATATAAACCACTTTGTTGCAAAAATATCTTGTCAGGTTTTTTGTAATTTATTATATTTTATATAAGCGCCCTTAGTTTAATAATACTTAGAAGTATTAACTTGCATTGTATGCAATTTGAAAATGTTAAGAGAGTTATTAAGTTGTCTTAACTATGGGATATTAAGTTAAATGAATGTTTTTTGGTTTATTTTATTGATAAAATATATATATATAAAATAAACTTAAGTAATCATGCCAAAAACATTATTAATCAATCTAAAAGTTTTCAGTTTTCAATTCAAGATGCAGAATACAAAAACGAATAAAGAAAATGTCATCAGTCTGCCGTACGACCACCACCTAAGTTAATAAAAAAAGGTTAAAAATTCGATAACACACTCAAGCTAGAGAGTCCATCCATATGAACAGACGAAATAGCATGATTAATTAGCAAATTAAATCAGAATTAATACAAGTATCAGTTCATTCGTATGCGAATTGTTGTATACTGCTATCATTTTTGTGATCCGTCATTTCGATTGTTTGTTTGATTTTTTAAATGTTTAATTTTAGTATTTATTGTTATATATATTTGTTCTGGTACTAATTTGTATTGTTTCTTTTCGTATTCATATTTATTTTTATAACAAAACTAGCATTACCCGTCGCGACTTCGCCTGCTAAAATTTTGTAACGCCTTATAACCAAGTAACATAATATTTTCTACACCACTTATATACACCACTGATATCTTGCCATCTATTGTAAGTTTAATGAACTAATGTGTAGTTTCACTGCCATCTAGCAATGAAAATCAAAAGCTATTATTATACTATACCTTTCTCATTAATCATTTTTATAATATTTAAGGACCAATGTATTCAAAAACTTGACAAATTATATACTAAAACCTTTCTCGAGAACCACTCTATCCATTGGTGAAAACAGCACGAAAATCGGTGCAGTAGTTTTTGAGTAAATCGCGAACACACAGACAGACGCGGCTGGGGGACTTTATTTTATACTATGTAAGGAAGGATAATATGAAAACAAAAAAAACAAAAACAATAGAATGAAGCCGGATCTTGCTCAGTGCATGTATTTGTGTACAACGATGGACTCTTGATATAACGATGGTTTGGAATGTATTAATAGGATGAGCTACAGCGATTTTTGCATGTAAAAAGTGTTAGAAGAAAACAAACTGCGCCATTGTTTGGAGAATAGTTCCATAGTTAGTTCCATAATAGTTCAATAGTTCCATAACTTTTTTATTAACAATTTTATGAAAAAAATCGCTGTTATTTTAGTTTTTGCTTATAAAATTAAAACTATCAGAGTAATCGTGATGGTGTTTATGTTATAATTATGCCGGCTATGCTTCTTCTTGCCAGCTCTCCCCCACCCTTCAACTATTCTCGTGATGTTCAGCTTCATTTCAGCTTCGTTTTTGTAAATTGAAATCGGACCATATTTGTAGCATTCAGACCTGCTGAAAATTGCATAGTAAAAAATTCAAATGGCCACAGATCAAAAACTATGCATCGGACAATGCCTGCCTTGTGCACATATAAAATTTATATTAATATGTAATACTGGCCGGAGGAACTACGCTACAACTCAAAAAATAACCGAGTTATGAATTTTTTTTAAAACTACACTTTGGCCGTTTTTTTCCGATTTCCTCCGAAACTAACCGCCCGATCGAGTCGTTCGACCTCTCATTTTCTTTGCAATTTCTTTAATTCTCTACAATTTCTATAGAAACCATCACGATTACTCGACCATTACGATTTTTTGCATAAAATTGTTAATAAAAAAGTTATAAATAATAAAGTCGAGTGAAAAAGAACACACAATATCATATGGAACTATTCTCGAAACAATGGCGCAGTTGGTTTTCTACTAGCTCTTTTAACACAATATAATTGAATACCACATTGAGGTTATAAGTTTGATACATAAAATAAACGATTGTGTAAGTCATTTTCAGCATTTTTAAATACAAAATTAAACATTATAAGCAATAATACACGATTTTTTAATGAATGCATTATTATAAGAATTTCAATACTAACATTGTTTAACATTCGGTACAGTTAAACACATACCTCAGATTGTCTTAAAATTTGATATAAAAACTCTCTAAAGCCCAAATATAAATTTTCCAAAAGTATTTTTGGTAGGATTAGGCCGCTTAGACATATTAAACTACGAAATTTATAAAAAAATTATCATTTTCAGTAAATTCCGAACAGTACAAAGTTCCAATTGAAATAAAATATGGTAGATTTAATCTAAATGGCAACAATTCTCCATGTAATTTTTATTCACTTAAATACTTTTAGGGACATCGAAATACCATATTTATTTGTGGCTGCTTCTACCATATTTGTTTACCAGTTAGTTTTAACAATTACAAGTTCTTAAAATTTAAAACTTTAATTGTTTAATAAATGAAACAAATATTTGAGAGTTTCGTAACAATATTTTTATTACTATAGTTTCGGAAACGAAGTTCATTCTTCAGAAAATATATAATAATAATCATTATTATTATTATTATACATTTTATAAGAGACTGTGTTTCCGAAACAATAGTGAAAAAATCTTTACGAAAACCTCAAGCATTTGTTTTACTTAATAATTATAATGAGTTTTCGTCAATTAACCCATTCAATATAAAATTTATATAATTTAAAAATGGATAATTGTTTGGTACATTATACTCGGGATGTATATGATATATATACAAGAGTATATTAAATTTAGTTCTGACTTTGTAACCATTGAAATTATTGATTATAGAAAAAAATTTGTTTTAGGTGCTCATAAAATGGTCTAATTTCCTTCCGCCCGTCTGTGGACATGATAAATAAAAAAAATGAGAGATAACGAGCTGAAATTTTGTGTATTTTTTTGCGCTAAATAGTAAAGTCAAGTTCGTGAATGGGTGAAATCGGACCATGTTTAGGTCAAATGGGCTAAACTTTGAAACCGTCAGTGATAGAACACAAATCAAAAGACAAAAAATAATCCTTTTTTAAAAATCAACATTTTTTGTTTTAAACTTTTTTGATAGTTTCAGTATATACCGGGGATTTAAGCGGTTTCAGTTAGTTGTAATTTTCACTTCTTAGAACTAAAATATCTAAAAGAGAAATTCATTCAATTAGAGTATATCACTTTGTTGGACGCTTTTGCCTAATAGTTAACTATAAATTATATTGCTGTAGGTTTTTATATTCTCTACACAAATCATATAGTTCATGACATGTGACCACAAAACGTAAAGTTGCGTTAAAATCCCAATATATCTTAACGTATTACATAGTACGGTTCTGGGGGTCCCATTCGGTTCTTGGGATTTAGTTGATTTATCATTCGGTCGTTGGGAAAATATTTCGAATAAAGGTTGTTACTATAATGAACAACTTTTTCAGCAACCCGATTGAATTAAGCACAAATAAATTATGAAATTTTGAAAAATGATTGCTACTATTGGGCCATGTGTATATAGAGGTTTTAAAAAACAAATATGCCAAATAACTTTAGCCATAAATCTTAGTATTTACTTTATGTAGAGTTGATAATTTTGATCCTAAAGGCATACTAGCATGTAAACATCATAATTTTTGATAAATTATAAGTTATTGTGGATAAAAGGTCATACTGTAATGATGTGTTTATGAGTTTTTATGGATTATTTATTACACTAAAGGCATTACTAATTCAAATTGACTTAATAAATTACTTAAATCATTAATTTTGTCTTGAACCTCTCCTAAACAAATTATTTATTATGTAATTACTTCATTAACATAACTTTTTCACCCACCTACACAATCATATGTTTCTGTTGAAGGCAAACCTACTTGTAGGCGGTAGTGGAATGTTTATGTTCACTTTTTTGTTTAGAACAACACTAAATCTTGAAATTAATACCAATTTTTGGCAATCATTATATTTTTAAATATATTTCAATAATATATCTTTGTATATCGAAAATGCTACGAAAAGAACGAACAATCATAGAATGTTCCTCTCTTAATGCTAAAGCTAATGTAGAAATTTCAAAACGATTTACTAAGCTGTTATTGCAATTTAAACAAAAGGTACATGTATTCTAATGGAGATTTGTGTCTCAATAGATTAAATTCATTTCAACTATCATTTAAGTAGCAACGAAATGTCAAATTTTCAAATTATATAACTTGAATTCTATAGAAAAAAATTTTGCATAATTTTATTAACATTCACAAAACGATTGTTGAAAAAAGCATTATAAAAAGAAAAGAAAAATCTACCTTTGTCACTTATACGTATATGGTATAGACAGAAAAACTATATATGTTTTTGTTGATTTAAATTAAAAGTACATTCACCGCCAAAAGTTTCTCATATTATTTGTTGTTTCTTATTTAAAGTATTAATGTCTTCGATTGTCTCTCCCTAAAATCCGCAAGTACTTCTCAAACTGATAAATTGTATTACACCGTTATATAAACTGTTCTTAAACAGGCAAAGCTGTTCTTAATTATCGACTGCTTTAATCGTTTATAGCTTTAAGAACTGGTTTTCGCATGCTCATTAAATACTTTAGTGTCAAGCTCAATTCATAATGAAAATATAAATTATTTTGGGGATGCTTTAAGTAATATTTAAGGAAAATTTAGTCAAATCAAAGTTATCAATATAATTCACTACATAATTATGAAAATACATATTTTCTTCTTTAATATTCATGTCCTGCATGTAGCCGAAAATTGTTGCTGTCTATTTATTTGTTTAATATATAATATTTGTTCCAAAATATTTTTTTTTTAAATATCGAAATCAGTGTTTTATTTTTAATCACAAACGAACAAAAAAGAACAAAAAAACTCTTTTTGTTTGCATGGCATATAAAAAACTTTAGTTTATCTTACTTTTAATTTATAAAACATGCTTTTAAATTAATTAACCAAAACTGTTAAACTTAATATTCTTAATAAAGTCTGATCCTTCTTACCCTACAATCAAGTGGGTCTTCTTATTACGGGCAGTAACAAACGATGGCAAAAATGACGTTAAAACACAAACGAAGAAAGAAGTCAATAGGATACCCCTTGCTTCCAATGATGAAAAGCAGTGGCAAAAACAAAAAAACACCACTTTATTCACCAAAAATTTCAAAAAAATGACGATAAGAACGATCTTAAATAAATTTAATAAAGAAGAATAAAGCTTGGTTTAAAAGTTATCTATTAAAAATTATTTGAATACTGGGTTCATGAAATTTCGTTTTCAGTAACGGTTGCTAACATCGTTGTAAACGTTTACGAATAGGTATATGTTTACACTGTGTAGGAAAATTTATATGTAGTCACGTAGAAAAGTGCTTACGATAACCTCCTAAAGGAATTAAAGTAAGATCATTTTAAATATCAAAACCAGATGAGGTTGTCGCGGTATCTTGGCTCTCTTTATCGCTTAACAGGAGCGCTGCCCGAACCTGCAACAGATTCCGAAATTTTTATGAAACAAAAACCTGTTTTTATTTGCTTTAAAAGAATTTGAATGTAATTTCTTTTTCAACAATTTTTTTAAATTTTACAATACAATGTCAATTTTCAAAATTTGAACTAATCGTACAAATGCCAACTTTAAACGTAATCTTTATCACACGAATGTTAATTTATAACTTGATCTGAATCGAACAACAGCCAATCTAAACTGATTTTTATTAGCACTGATCGCGGCTTTTTTATACCTGCCATCGATCTTTCTAGAACATAGTTGTTGATGTTTTGAAGAAATATTTTTTTGAAATTATATTTTTGCACGGAGGTTTCTCGAATAATTTAGTTTATCAAAAACCATGGGCGCATTCGGAGGTTCTGATTATTAAGAAAATGAATTTAAAATTATAATGCTTTGATAAGCATCGAACCAGCGCAACACCCCTACTGTTCGATATTTAACTGTCCACTTAATGCACACGGCCAGTGCGAATTCAAAATTTATACACAATTTTACAATACATAGATTACTATAAGCTAGCTTATTCTGTTTACTTAATCATGCCTGTTTATACAAAAATTATTTACTTGTGCGTTTGAACAGAATCATACTTGACTTTTTGATTTAAATTAAATTATATTTGTTAATTTACTTTTCTTAATAAAATAAATTATATCTGATCTTATAATTTTTCCTTTTCAACTTTCGACTTTTAAAAACTTTGTCTAAAGAAAAAAAATAATTCGAAACTAGATCATTTTCTTTTTGCAATAAAAAAAAACTCCTTCCTTTTCCAAGGAGAAAAATATTTTCTTTACAATATTTTTCTTAAACTTTTCTATTTTATAATTATAATATGTGTTGAATCCAGAAAAATTATTCTCAATAATTTTCAATACAACATGGTTAAAAATATCATTATTTTCTAATTAAAATTGAGATCTGTTTTTATAAATTAAAATAGATTGACCCTTGTGTAGATTAAGTATTGCCTTCTATCGTCTTAGCGGATTGGATTTTGGTTTTAATATTTAAAAAAAAAATTAAGGGGTAGACAATGATCCATATTAAAGTTATGACTAGAAAATTGACAATGTATATAGAATATCTAGACCCGTCGTTTTTTCCCCAACCAACTATGTATACCTGTAGAATTTTACATCCTAACATACCACAACATTCAAACTCATGATAATATATGTTTGGCATAAGTAAAGCTTGTTTGAAATGGACAATACTTTTCAAACTTATTTTTTCGGAAGTAAACCACCAAAACTGGATAAGTTCACTTTCCGAAACATAATTCGTAAAATTAAAGAGAAGTAAAAAATAAACAAAAACTACAACGTTCTTCACTTCACAGCTCTGCAAAAGCCGATCGTGGAGCATCATTTCCTCAAATTAGTAATGCAGTCTGGTAATGCTACTTTCGCTTAACATCTATAACGAATTAGGCGTTGTTAAAAGCTAAGTCAACAAGACCTCCAAATGAAATTTACGAAAAACAATTAAGTATCTTTTTGATAAATAGGAATATATTAGTTCAATTTTTTTTTAATTTGAGGGTGCATGTCTTCAAATATTTTTATATACGTTCCTATACAACTTTCAATAAAAAACATAAAACCTTTAATTTTACTACTTAATAAAAAGAATGGAGCAAATAGTAAAACAAAGTTTATGAAATAAACATCTGTGGGGTCGATTATATAAAATATAACATTCGTATAAAATAAAACATTATCTATATTTGCATTTTTATCTTAGGTTTGCAGAAAAAAAAAACAATGAAATTTTTTTCTGTGTATATTTATTCATAAATTCATAAAAATTTGAATATTTTCTTTTACGACTTTTTCAATGCACGAAAATATTCTCAATAGACCTGGTAAATGATAAAAATGTAAACCTTGTTTTTTTTTTAGAATCATAATGTTTGGTCCAGCGAGCTTAAGTGAATTGAGAGAAGACATATTTTTGTCATTGAATGCCATGGTATAAAATTGAATTGCTAATGAACTTATATTCATTAACGCAGGTTGATTCAGATGCCTTATTCTCGAATTGTGTGAACAAACCCTTCTTGACTGTAATATTGCTGTTATAAAAGTTGCCTGAGTATCAATGCGAGTGTGAAGTTACTGTTCTATGATATGCATAAACAACATCTGATGAACGCATTAAATAATGCTCTATAACCGTTAAATAAATAGGGAATTTTATAAATTAAAGAAATATAATTTATGATCGCTAAAAAAATATATGTGGAATACAATTGAAAGGGGCATTATTACCCGAAACCATTGAAAGGGGCTAATAAATATTACTAAGTTTTGTATTTAAAAAAAGTAAGTATAACCTATATTTTAATAAAATTAAATACATTTTATATTTACTATTAGCTGTCAGTTGGATGTCAAAAGTAAAAATTATCATAGTTTAAAAATTTTTTTGATCATTAACTGAAATGGTATTGATTTATAGGTATTATTTTTATTTTCTAAATTCTTAATTATTTTATAAACGTTAGGTTAAAAATTTGCATTTATAAAAATGTCTTTTAATAATTTTAAGACAAACATCATTCAAACTGGATTTGAGGTTATATATCATATATTATTTAAACTTTAAACGATTCACAAAGACCAACAATTGGATTGTTTCGTAAACGAAGATTGACTGTAGATCATATAATTAATCGGATATAAAGTTAAAAAGATTTAAAAAATTATTTAAAGATAGGAAGAGGTCCAAACAGTAGTTTAGTTTCATTGTTATTCTACTGACTGTGATATATATATATATATATATATATATATATATATATATATATATATATATATATATATATATATATATATATATATATATATATATATATATATATATATATACATATTTGTACTTTTTTAAATGTCTGTGGACTCTCTAGCCGGTTACAATTTTATTCCAAGTGGAATTAAATTTGGTATTTGAGGCGCTTTTGGTATTCTAAAGGTCAAGTTCGTTAATGAGTAAAATCGGACTTGGGAAAAAGCGGTTTAAAGAGAGGGGGAAACACAAAATTTGACATATCTCCTTTAATATTTGAAAAATCGATAAATTTATCAGGAATTAAGTTGTAGGTACTAAGTTTTACTGTAATTTTGTTTCTTATCAATTTTCTGTTACACTAAAATTTACAGAAATATTTACAATTAAAGATTGAAAGTTACAATTCTAAATATCTCTGTTCACATTAGAATTACAGCAAACTTGATTTTCTACAACTTTACCCCCTTATACATTTTTTCGATTATTTTTATAATAAGAGAGATTAATATTTGTTTGTTTGTGTATACTTTCGTGTCCACATAACGTTGTTTGTCCAAATTCTTTTCGAATACGTATGACAAACTGTAGAAGACTATAGCGTATACTCCGACAAATTTCATTGTCATTGAATTTATTAATTAAATTAAATACTTATATGAAAAAATTAACTCGTCAACCAGGAATCGAACCTCGGGCCTCTGGATAACTAGTCCAGTGTGCTTCCTGTACACCAAAGACGATTGTGATGTGACAGCCAACTCTTTCATATTTTTCTAATTTTTGTTTTATTTATTAGATAGTATTTTTACTTCTTTCTGAAGTGATTTGTTTATTAATATTTGTTTGTTTGTGTATACTTTCGTGTCCACATAACGTTGTTTGTCCAAATTCTTTTCGAATACGTATGACAAACTGTAGAAGACTTTGGTGTACAGGAAGCACACTGGACTAGTTATCCAGAGGCCCGAGGTTCGATTCCTGGTTGACGAGTTAATTTTTTCATATAAGTATTTAATTTAATTAATAAATAAGAGAGATATTTAATATTTTGTGTTTGTTTGACACGAATACATGAAATATATTTTATTGTAAAAAACTTTAAAAAAAATTCAACCGACTTCAAAAAACAAAAAAGTGATTATATTAAAAAGCTAAAAATAACAATTTAGAGATTTAATCTAAAAGACAATTCTTGCCCAAACCTATTACGTATAATTTAGTATATGTAAATATACAAGATATATTAAGTTTGATCACGACTGTAACGCTTAAAAATATTGATCGTAGGCATGAAGGTTTGGTACATGTGTTCATAAAATTTGGCCATTTCCACATGTCCGTCTGTCTATCTGTGGACACGATAACCCATGAACGAAAAGAGATAACGAGCTAAAATGTGTTCAAAATCGGACTATATATAAACAAACTGCTTATCTTTGAAACCATCGCAGCGTGTTTGTTTTCGCACGCGGAGGGTGGGTAGGGGTATATATACATATTTGAAACCGTAAGAGATAGAAAAAAATTTGTTAACAAAAAATAAATAATTTTTGTTTGAAAAAGATTTTCATAAACTCAATAGTTTTCTTATAATTTTCGCATTTTCGATATACCTCCCTAAGATCCTTAAAAAGTGCTGCGATTTATTGTGCAATTTCAAAAAATATTTTTTAGATGAAATAATTCCAGAAATTGTTCAGTGTAGAACAGCTATTAAATACATTTTGTATATATTGTCTCTCAAACACAAGCCTCTTTTCCTACAGTCTACTCTATACTTAACTAATAAATAACAATAATATCTAGAGCACGGTAGTGCGACAGGTCGAGTTTAAGGGGTTCTTGCCTGAGTTAAATTTATACAAAATATCATAAATATTGTAATAACAGTTTTGATAGTGAATCACATATTTCATGAAAGGTATTATTATTATTAATAAATTAAATGGTATAAGTACACAACCCACATAGATAACTCCTTGTTCTTGAGTTTACACTATTATTGTATCTAACGATAACAAGAATCAACATCACCGACTAACAACAGGTAGACAGAAACCAAGGTGTAGTACGGTACCTAAGGTAATATTAAATAATGTATCTAAGGAACATATACGTACGCATCATCCTCGTAAACTTTCCTTCTAACATATATTTATTATTTATTAGATTTTCCTGGCTGTTGTTATAAGGGTTCCCATTATTACAATCGTATGTGTATTTATTATAAATACAATCGTATGATAAGTATTATCAGCTTAACATTTGTTAGAAATTATCATTATTTATCGCACATAAAATACGAAGAGCTAATTTTTTTAATTTAATTTTTGAAATAAAAGAAATATATATCGGGCGTTCAAAAAGTTTGGACACGGCATAATAAACTTGTTCGTTTCAGGTGGTTCTAACTAAAGATTTTCAAATGGTAGCCACCAGTAATTTATCCCGAAGAATCGAATACGCTAATCAGATTTCGGGTCCAATGGACCCAAAAGGGTGAATCAGGGTCATATATTTTTATTGAATATACGTATTCTACGAAAAACAATACGTAAATTCTACGAAAGAATGAAATGTAATAGAATTTATTGAATAGTGAATTTCAATTTTTAATAAACTTTATTTAATACTTCGATTTTAATAAATTTATTATTATAAATGATAATAAATTTTGTTATTATTATAACAAAATTATTATAACAAAATTAATTATTATTTATAATAATTCAATAATTCATGTTCCGGAATATAATAGAATCATAATGTAATAATTTAAGACATTAAGAGAATCATAATAAAATTGCGTACTTCATGATTAAAAATTGCCTGCGAATAAACGAGTAAGTACTCTTACGTAGGCCATGCAAAATATGCCATAAAAGGGGTGTAGGCAAATAAATTCCCGGATACTCGGGAATGGTTTTAATATCTTCATTTGCATGTAAAAAGAGTTTATTGAAGTTTGCAGCCATTTTCTGCTTGAGTTTCAAAAAAAAAAAAAACTTTTGGTTAAAAAAACTTTTTTTCATGCATTAAATATTTCTGGCGTAAATACAAAATTTACGGCAACATTTACGCCCCGTTTTTGCACCAAAACTAATGTATGAAAAAAAGTTTCAAACAAAATTTGTTTATTTTTATGACGTTAATATTTTTTGATGTGAAAATTTCCTTTATCTCGTACCGTATAAAGTATACGTTAAGATGGATGCATGGACCAAAAAAACTATACGTGTGATCATTTGAAACGTTACCACTTAAATATTTCTTTTTGAACACTCAATTCAAAGCATTCAGACTGATGTGTTAAAAGTTATTAAAAATAATTTTTTTGGATCCCACACATAATTTGGAGTACAAAGTACTCCAAACTTTTTTTTATAAAGAAAAATAATTCGAATGAGGAAAAAAATCAAATCTTAATTTAATTTTTTTCAAATCCAATAATTCAGGATTTAATATCATAAAGTGCATGTTGTCCAATTGACATAGATTTAGTAAACTTTTACTAATATTTTGTGTTTTTTGTGTGTGTCGAATATCAGAATCTGTTGTAGGTTCTACAGCGATTCTTTAAAGGCTAAAGACACCAAAGATACTGCGACAAGACTAATATAAAGTACTATATCGCAGTTTTTGAATTTGAAAAAATCATTGTTTTTTTTACCGTTATTTTCAATAATACCACTCAGTCAAATTCAGTTGGGGTACTCATTCACGCGCAATTTTACGTACTTTAATTTATAAATTTGTAAAATTTTCATTAAAATACATCCTTTAGGAGTTATTAGTGAGGAGCTGAAAAAATTCGAAAATTTTTAGTTCTTTGGGACACCCGTCAAATAGTACAAGTAGAAAATTAGTCCAAACTTCAATAAATTCTGTTTACATGCAAAATAAGAGATTAAAACTGTTTCCAGCTTTCCGTAAATTAATTAGCCTACAAACCCTATGTCACTTGGCCTATAGACATAATGTAACATCTGGTTCTATATTAATTTTGAATTGGCAATTTTCAAGATATTTTAATCTATCAAATAATATCTTCAATATTTTGAATGAGATGAAAAATATCACATTATCCAAATTGTGAAAGAATCTTATAATATTAGAAATTGATATTTGTAAAGATTACATAATCATAATTTCGCCTTCTTATAGTTTGCATATATAAACATAATAATAAAGTTAAATTGAAAATCAATATAACACTTACTTGGTCTATCTAATTCAAAGATGAGTTCATCCTCGGCGGTTGCACGGTTTCCACCCATATAACATTTGATTGTATTAAAATTTAACACAAATATTACAAAATGAACAAAAATTATATTAAGAAGTTTCGATGGTATCTGGCACATTTTTCCACTTAATAATATCACTCACGATAAATTATTATAATTTATTTTTTTATTTTGAACTAAACGTATTTTGTTATAATTCATTTAGTTTGTTTTTCATATTTTCACTCACAATCATTATTGAATTTGTATTGAAAATCTGAAACAAAAAAAAACCATCATTATACTTATATTATTCAAATTCTTTGTTGATAATGTAAACTTTAAAAAAAAAACAGATTTTGTGAAACGAAAATTAAAAACAGTGTGTGAGTACTTATGTATGCACGTAAAAAATTTGAATAAAATTTACTTCGTTTTAAATAATTTATGAAAATAATATTAAATAAGGTCAACACTACTATTAAGACACAAAAGTTTATTAAAATTATATAGTAGTGAAAAACTACTACAATAGAAAAATTATATAATAATATTTTGTTTAAAACCAATACATTTTATCATGGTAGAACAGAACTAGCGTTACTTCTTCCGTTAAAATTAGAATTTGAAAGAGTGACATTAAATCTATTATTTACATTCGAATCAGATTTAGTGAAATTTATCAAGCCGAGGCTACTTTCATCAAATTTAATATATACAGTTTACCAGCTCATAAAAATGATATCATTGATAATGTGTCTCGTAAGTCTAATATTCTTTTTTTACCAAAAACATAGAGTAATAATGATGACGACATACATGTACCTCAATTAAGAGCTGGCGGTGTTGGTATTTACCAAAATAACAACGATCATTTATGTTTCTGTAATGTACAATAATGTCTTGGCTTTCAATATCCAAGAATTATATCACACAGAAAGAAAATTATTGTCCACTGCTTCTATCTATTTTGCTTAAGCATATAATGTATGTACATATAAATTTTGTTTATATACTGTATGACACACATTTTTTACTGAATGCCTCCCAATATATATATATATATATATATTGTTGTGTTGAAAATTATAAAATTATTGAGAATAATTTTTTGTACAATGAAAAATATTTTTCTTTTTAAGGAACGAATATATATATAAATTGTAACGATGTTCATTTTTAACATCTACTAAATAGGATCGATAAATAATTGAAGAAATTTTTTTTAAATTCTATCATCGGTACAAAACTGCATTTCCTTCGGAAATTTTCTAATATGAAAATACAACTAAGACAAACTTTGATATTAGAATGGTAAAATTAATTATTGTATGGAGTATTCTTGTTTATCTCCCTAAATAAAGATAATTTTATGTATCAAGTTAGTTCTAAATGAATAAAATTGGACATAATTATTAATGGTTATTTTAATATTTTGTTATAATTGTTTATGTTATCCTTGTTCTCGCTTTTATATTTATTAATTTTCTTGATGTGGTTAATTCTATAATTAGTAAATCAGGTCATTTATTAATTTATTATTTATTAATTATGTTTTTCTTATTATTATTACAAGACAGGATATAATGCCGGGACAGTGCTGTGCCCTGGCGCACGCCAGTAAAGCTCAAGCTTCTTCAACTATCATCGACATATTTCAGCCAATTTACACAAAACCTAAATGAATTATACACTTAAACCTTCCTCATGAATTGGTAAAAACCGTATGAAAACCCGTTCGGTAGTTTTTATAAGGATTGTATAAGGATTATAAACATTATTATTAAGATAATCAAAGAACTCTAGATTTTTTGAAATTAAATTTCAAGTTTTGTCTCAATTTCTAGAACAATTATTTCTATTTTTTAAATACGTATTTCGACTACAAAGTAGCCATCATCAGTATGAAATCGCTAATCGTAACTATCTTCGGTATGGAGTCAAAGATATGTTACTCGTTGCTCATTTGTTGCGTGTCTCACAATGATTTTAAAAACGTTTTCCTTTGATAGGACTGAGATATTAACTAAGGGATTACATGAGTTATTGGAAAAATTAAAGGATTAAGTATGTGATGAACCCATCAACCTTGATATTCAGGTATTAATTTTGAAAATGGTTTAGTTTTAGTAAACCAGAATTTGGGATTGACCCATTATCTAAATTCATGACTTATTTTCTGAATGAACTTTGTAATCGAAATACGTATTTATAAAATACAAATAATTGTTCTAGGAATTAGGGTAAAATTTAATTATTATTTACTCTTTATTACTTGTCAATTATGTTGTTATTATTGTAAGAACGTTGGTATAAGCTTGTATATTTCCATTGTTTTACTCTAGGTTCCACTTTGATATTACTAATTGTTCAATATCTTTGCTGCATAATGCATATGCTCTATATTCTACAAAATAGTAAAACTTATGAGAAAAAATAAATTTTATTATTCTTAGTTTTGGAATTTATTGAATGATATCATCGACTCTACAAAAAAAAAGAACTTCCTCTTGATGCTTGACGAAATGATTATTGTGTAATAAACAAGATATCTTCTGTTTCATGAAATATTATCAGGAAATCAAATAGTTAACAACCTTAAATTCTTTGGTATATCCGGAAGCGAAAAAAGCATATATTTTATAATCAGTGATTTATAGATGCATTTTTTGATTATTATCTATTTATATGATACCTAAAAAACCCTAGTAATAAATATATGAAGGAATACAGAATGATTCACCAAAGAGGAAACAAATTGTATTTTATATTATTTTAAATCAGCATCTTATATTGTAATAAATTTAGATTTTTGGCCCCAATTTCCTAGATCAAAATTTTTTGTATTTTATAAATACGTATTTCGACTACAAAGTAGTCATCATCAGTATGAATTAGCTAATTGTAATTATTCTCCGAGGAGATGTTACTTGTTGCTAATTTGGTTTCCGGTGTGCAGACCGTCGCACACCGGAAATGCATTTGGAAATTATTATTATTAATTTTGAGATCTTGAACTGTCAAAATCGAAATTTATATCGAAAAATCCCAGAGTTCTCTTTAATATTATTTATATCTTATATTGTGTTTTTACAAACGTGCATAAAAAACTGTTTATGTAACTAGGTATGCATGATTTGTTCATGTGTATGTTTCCAATTCTATACATACATTTCTTTGTATGAACCCTAATGAAAAAATTAAAACACAGGAATGCATATATAGAATATGCATATATAGAAATGCATATATATGCATATAGGAATGCATATATAGAATACATATACAGAATATGCATATATAGAAATGCATATATATGCATATATAGAATATGCATGTACAGCTAGTATTATTTATAAATTTAAATGGGATAAAGATATAAACAATACGTATATAAACTAACAAAAACATAAACTTACTTATAGAGTATATATGATGATGTCTAAATAAATGTTTGTCTTGTAATATACGAGATGTGTTCAAAAAGTAAGGTTTCGCGGCCTACGTACATTCGATTTTCGATTGTTTGTTTTGTTGTGTTGGTAGTCTCGTCCCAAACATATGTTCACAGTTTCATTTATATAGCATTCTTTGTTTATTTGTGAGAGGCATAAAGGTTAGAAGTGTTTGATATGCTCGGCGATTATCTGCTGTCGAAAAAAATGGTTCAAAGAATTTCCTTTAACAGGTCTCTTCAGTTTTGGGAACAGGAAAAAGTCGCAGGGGTCTAAATCCGGGGAATATGGTGGCTGAGGCATGATTGTGGTGTTGTTTTTGGCCAAAAACAACACCAGTAGATAATTAAGTAATAACCTTGAGTTAAGTGCTTAATATATAGATAGACATTGCCGGTATATAGATAGATAGATGGATGTATCCTGCGGTCTAAAAAAGTACTGCACTTCGACCTTATAGCTCATTGGGCTCCCCCTTCTTCTTCAGTCTGAAGAAATTCGCTTCTCCCATATCTTGGCAATAGACAGGAGCTTGCTGAGCAGGTCTTCCTCAAGGCTCATATTTTCGGGGTGAGATGCACCGAATATCTATTATCTTACATGGAAGATTATAGGCAGCATTTTTATTCGAAAAACAGTTTAACATGTCAAAAATAACAAAAAATAAAATTCTTGTCACATTATACACTTTTGAAGAAGGGCACAACTTCTATGCCTCATAGTACATACCAGGGATGTTGCGGAGTGCATTGATTATTGCGGATGCGGCTGCTAAAATTAATTTGCAAGTTCCGCGGTTGCGGATGCGAATATCCGCAACATTCCTAGTATATAAAGCTTTCCTTTTCGTCAAGTAAAAAGTACTTGGCCATCGATCGACTAGAAATAAATTCAAATATAGAATTTCAGAAGTGAATTTCAACAATACTCACAGAGTGACAATGAGCAACAAGAATCGTACTATATACTGTTAAATAGTTGTCACAATCATTTTATATATTTCATTTTTGGCCTTTGACCATCTTGTAGATATCTTTAAAAGTAATCTGAATAATGTTAGGGCCACACTTGTTCAACTTCTAATTCAATTCAATTCAAAAATATAATTATATACCGATAAAATTTATATACTAGTAGATTCATTTACCTAAAGAGATATGCCTCAAGTTATTTAATACAAACTATTTTGTTACATATTTTTATTGATCAACAATTAATTTTAAACATATAATATAATACATATAATTAAAATTGTATTTATAACATCAATACCTTTTCGTTCCACAAGATTGATTTTATACTTGAAATAATATTGATATTTGATACATTACAATGTATACGCTTCATATATAAACTAGGGTTACCATGCGTACATGTGTGATCATGAATTACGTCTCAAAGTAATCATTTAAAAACTGAGAAATTATTAAAAAAAACGAATTCTTACCAATTAAACATATACCAGCTTTAACATAATTTCACTAAGCCCTACTTAGTACAACAAATTTAACTCTTAACGTTAACAAAAATTATAAACAAGGGGTCATTCATTAAATACGTCACGCACAATTCACGCATTTTTGACCCCTGCCTTCCCCTTTGTCGCTGTGCACCATAATTTTGCCAATCTCCTACCGAATAATTTGTCACAAAACCTAAGAACCCCCCCTCTCTTGAATGATTATCTATATATATATAATTATTATAGAATGTATGTTAATACAAAATTATTTTTTTGCACTTTCGGGACTAAAATGACAACTTTACTCCCCCCAAATTGGAACTAAAGTAGTACTTTTTCTGCCATGGGAGAAAAAGTAAATTTAATACGTATCCTAGCAACAAAATCAAAATGACATTTCTATTTAAGGTTGTTGTGAAGAAAATTAAATTTAATGGCAGGTTCTTCAAAATTTTACAGCTTATTATTTCAATAATAAAGAATATCCGAACAAAATTTGAAATAGATCCTGTTTTTAGTTTTTGAGTAAAATAATGTTAAAGTTACGATTTTTACATAGGTTAAATGGGCTCGTTGGTAAAAACATGAATACAAAAAACGATATCTCGACAACCAGATATGCCAGTGTTATGAAAAACTGTCATAATATTTATCAAAGTCTTGTCAATACCTGGGCCAAATTTCAAATGAATCTTGTTTTATGTTTCTGAGATAATTAAATTTGTAGATCGAAAAATGTTCTAAATCAAGTTTTATTTTTAGTGTTATTTATTTTTATCTAGTTTTATTTAGTTTTATCTAGTTTTATCACCATGCAACTTTTTTGAAATACAAAAAAGAATCGAAAATAAATAAAAATATTTAAAAAAATTAATTAATAAAAAAAACTTAAAAATAATTTAAATTAATCGATTTTTTAAAAACATATTTATAATTATTAAAACTCTATGAAAAAATGAAACTTAGGATTTAAGTTTTTAATAATATGTTTTTTACAAAAATTTAATTATTAGAAACGATTGAATTGCAAAATTTTTAATTATTTAGAGTTGGCAATGGATGAGATATCAATGCATTTAGTATAGGACAAACTCAAAATGTAATTAATGTAATTGTTTACAGTTTTTTGCTACCTTGCTGTTAAAGGAATTTTTTTAAAGCATTGGGAAAAAGTATTTACATAAAACAACAATAAAAATTAATTAAACTGTTAATCTTCTGTCCAAGAAGTTGAACACCATAACGCAATGGCAAACCTCAAGATATTCGTGGAAGTAGTTAAATTAGTGAAGTATGCATAGAGTAAAGGTAAGATATTTATTAACAAAATAATTACTATTACCTTCAAAACTAGCAAACTTATTTAATATAACATTATTGGTATATTTAAGGTAGTTACCATGTGAAACGAAATGGGCTGAATTTTTGATAAAGTATTAAAAATATAAGTATCTAACTTCGTTTAAAGTTTCAAAATTATTTATCGTTTAGTTTTGATATAAACAAAAGTAGTAATTTCACCATAATTTTTATATAGTTTAATAATTTTTTAACTAATTTGGATAAAACTCACAGGATAAAAATCCTCCGACATGATATCCCTCGACATAATATCTTTTGATAATGAAATAAAACCTCTTTTGACAAAACGGAAACCCAACTTCAAAAATCAAATTCTTGTGCCAATTTTAGTTCACCTAAGCAAAAATTTTTTAAATATATATGTACAATTATTGTTATTTTTGGAGTCGGTGTCAGCATAGAGAAATTCACAAAACTTTTGGACACCGTCTCCAAAAATAACAATAATTGTACATATATATTTAATAATTTTTGCTTAGGTGAACTAAAATTGGCACAAGAATATGCAATTATTTTTTTACTTTTTAGTGCATTTTTTGTTATAGAATATTTGATTTTTGAAGTCGGGTTTCCATTTTGTCAAAATAGGTTTTATTTCTCGCTTTTTAGTGACTTTGCAGTTCTACTGCAGTTCTACTGCTCTAACTGATTTTATTTGTCTAAATATGGGTAGACCAACTAAACAACCTACCAACTTTTAGTGCATTTCTTTATAACACATTTTATTTTTATCCGTTTTTTTTTTTTTTAATTTTTAGTGCATTTACTTCACAACAGATTTTCAGTGTTTTTACATGCATTTTGTTTTGTTTGGGGTCGGTTTTTTTTTGTAAAAAAATTTTTGAAGTCGGTTTTTAAAAAAAATTTCTTATTTTCCCATTATGAATGAGTATACCCTTTCAAAAAAAATAAAATAAACTTCGCAGAAATCGGTTATCACATATAAAATGAGGATTTTTCTCGATTTCCCGGGGATCTCCTCATCAGAATGGATTTGGTGCCAATGAGACCAATGGGAAACCAAACCCTTTAAAACAAAACAAAAAAATTCAAAATCGGTTCATAAATGACGGAAATCTGAGGTGACACACATTAAGAAAAAAAAAAGAAACAGACGAATTGAGAACCATCCTCCTTTTTAAATTCATATTAAAAAAATACTTCGAGTTGTTCGGGTTCGCGTGTTTTTGGGAGCTGGCACTTTACAGCGTTCTATATATTTCGAATATCGTGGCAAAAACTATCGAAATTAAATAAGGTAACTTATCCAACCGAGTACTACCATTTTTCATTTCATCGTTCATACCCCGTGTTGTTCGGGTTTGCGTGTTTTTGGGCCCCGCACTAAAAGACGTTCTTCATATTTCAGATATCGTGATAGAAACTGTTATGATTATTAATATTATTCTGTGATTTCAAAGTTTAGAGAGATTTCAAAGAGATATTTTGTCGGAGATATTTTGTCCTTGGAATATTTCGTAGGGGATATTTTGGTATTGGTATATTTCGTCGGGGGATATTTTGTCTGGGGATGTTTTGTCCCGGAGATATTTTGTCCGGGGATCAAAACACATAGAACCAAAAAAACTAGGACAATGTAAAATGATGTTATATTTATATTTTGAAAAAAAAAATTGGTCGTTAATTATTGTAACAGATAAGGAAAAGATTGACATTTTTAAATAATCCAAGCGAACACTTATGTGTAGTTACATTCAAGTCAAAAAAATATAATATACCATCTCAGTGTATTCATATAATTGATAAGTGCTTAAACTTTTTAACACGATTACTCCAAGACAACTACCCAATAATACAACTATTGACTGCATACGAGAGACATTCAAGTCATATAAAAGTATAGTGGACAATTTCATTCGATTCATGTAATAATTAATGGGTGTTCAAAACAACTACCTGAATGAAGTATAGAGAAGTTTATTTTATGTTTACCACTGTTTTAATATTGAAATTTTAAGTATAAATAAATTACGAAACACAATATAAATTAATATTGGTTGGTAATTAGTAAGTATCTTTATTTTAATGTTTATTGAAATTTAATTCATTTAAATATGTACCTATTATTTAAATTCTTAATAATTATATTGTAAATATACAAAGTATATTAAGTTTAGTTCCGACTTTGTAACGCTTGAAAATATTGATCGCAGGAAAAAATTTTTGTTATAGATGTTCTTAAAATTACTTAATTAGTCCATTTCCGCATGTCCGTCTGCCTGTCTGTCCATGTGTGAACACGATAACTCAAGAACCTAAATAGATAACAAACTGAATTTTTTTTTCTGTGTAAAAGCAAAAAAGAGCTCTTTTTCTAGAGCAAGAAGGTAAGGTCAAGTTAGTTAATGGGCAAAATCGGACCATGTTTGGGTAAAATGGGCATTACTGCCAATTTGTGAAACCATAAGACATAACACAAAAATTTAATAACAAAAAATCTTCTTCTTTTTAAAATAAACAGCATCTGTATGATAAATTTTTCCATAAACTCAGTATATACTGGGTATTCAAAGAATTAACTGAGTTAGTTGTTACATTACTTGTATATTCACTTTCGCTTCAAAAAAGAATTATAGATGAAAAGTAACAATCAACTCTTATTAATTGCTTGGATCATAAATCATAAGATTGTCTTTATGAATATTTGAAATATTTGTAGTCTTTCATAGTTTATGTCTACTGTATACTCTCTGTAAAGGATACCTGGCCACGACCGGTGTTTTACTCTGAACGTTGATGTGTGAGTTCAGAAGTCCCTTTTTATATTCCAAAAAAGATGTGAAAAAAGAGAGTATTTATTTAATTTTTTGTAATCAAAGTCCATAATTTTATTTTACCGAGTTATTACCTCAAGGTACAAAATAATTTATTTCAATTAATATATACCATAGTTATCATTGTAGACCGTAAGCTACTAAAGATTTAATTTAATGAGAAGAAAACAGATTTCAAAATTTTCGTACAGTTTATACTATTATTATAGTGCCACTAATTTAAATATTATTACTATTGCCAATTATATAAACGTATTTTGTTAAATAAATGTGGTATTTCGTAATTTCCCAACAGCAGAAATATAAGCCCATATTATAACTCATCAAGTAAGTAAATTTATAATATTAATATGTATGAGATTAATACGGCGCATGGTATGATACTAATTTGTCTCTGATTATGATTTAGTTCCCTATCCCTTGGGGGATGTTGGAGACCACTTGTTTTCACCTATCTCTGTTTTCGACTCACCGAATGAGTGGTTCCAGATTCATTGCAACATGTTTTTTTATATTAGAAATCCATGATGTTCGTTTTCTGCCTCTACCTCTCTACAAATCTAGTTTACAAATTAAAACCAATTTCTGCACTTGAAACTTTTCGGATCTCATTAAGTGGACTAAGTATGAAGCTTGTCTTTTGTAAACTGTTTTTGCTAGTGACATTTGTTCTCCGATTATACCTAGCACACGATCGTTAGAAACAAAATTACTCCACTTAAGTTTTAACATCTTTCGATAACACCTGAGTTTGATATATTCTCACATATCCTTGTCTTAAGCTAGTGGTATAAGTCCATCTGTATGGAGGTCACTTACGAGATGAGTTGTGAGCCATATATATATGGAGGTTATTTGCTTATTTATTTTATTTACTTTATAAGTTGTTTTCGGCCTAGTCTTATATAATTCATTACTAACTTGTAAATTTTTGCTAAAACCGATGTGACGTTATTAATAATTATTCTAATAACTTTACACTTCCCGGAGTTTCAAACAGTCAGGTTTAGTTCACCGCTTACTTAAAGTTATGGATTCAATTAATCACGTTTTGACTTGTAACGTCGGCTTTATATCGTAAAAGACTTTATAGAGTAAAACCTGAACAATTCAAACCATTCTTATCTTGGTATGTTCATATTTTTTCACTTTTTTCTGTAACAAGAATTTTGTTCATTTGTTTAGAGAATATAATTTGTAAATAGTGTACATAACTTTATGCATCTTTGGGTGCTTGTAAATAAATTGTTGTTGTTTTAAAATAGTACTTTATTTAATTTCTTTTCATATGAGTAAGGGGGCCTTGAAAAGGCCATTAACGTTAGACGTACCTCTGTGGATAATTCCTGCTCACTATGGTAATGTGTGCCACCTGATCCAATATATTTTTCAGGGATTATTTCATGGGCCAAGCTCGAACTTCTTTACACTCTGTCTTTTTTAATTGATCTTAATCTTACTCTTTAATTTATTATTATTAATTTAACTTTACTCACTCACTTTATTTTTTTTTTCTTTGAAAAAATTTAAATTTAATTAAAATTTTTTCAACAAATTTTTTGTTTCAAGTTCAAACGCATTTATTCTTTTTATGTGTTCTGTTTTTAGTGTCTAAGTTTCACATGCATACAGAAGAATTGGCCATACGTATACCTTAAGAAACCGCAGTCTTAGTTTTTTTGTTATATTTTTATTACAGAGAAATTTTTTTAGATCTATAAATGAGTTGACTTTGCTTGTCCAATTTTAGTTTTAAGTTCATTAATAAAGCCGTTATCACCAGAGAAATTAACACGAATTTGTCTCTACGCTCCCAGAAAATAAATATGCACTCCAAACTATATACTCTGTATATATTGACAATAACAGGCTTTTAAAACAGTGTACCTGAATCAAGGAAGAGTTTTAGAAAAAATGATTCAAATAAAAGTTGTTTTGTATGAAGGGGGGCATAAAATGTCATCCTTGATTTTCACTTTGATCTTGGACTTTATAGAATCGAATATATGAGGAAGGAAAAGATAAAAACTGAGTAATAAAGTCTATTTCGGTTGATAACCAATTATTTTATAGCAGTTTTAAAAAATTGATTTTTAATGATAAGATTGCTTTTTTTGAGAACAAAAAAAGTTCATATAAAAAATTTGTAAGAAAGTTTTAAGTTTTGGCCCATGAATAGAAATCAATCTTGTTTGTTGTTGTTAAAAATTTACTTAATTACTTATTCGTTTTGTTTCCTCCGGAATAAGATTCCATCAAAAATATAAGTTCTCATTTGAAAAACACATAATGACACTCAAAAAACTTAGAAGTCGCAGGTGAAGGTGAAAATCAAGGTCACCGTAAAATGTCCCTCTCCAAACAAAACAACTTGAAAAAATTTGAGTCATTTTATCTAAGAACGCTTCCTTGAAGAAATATTCAGGTACATTAATTAAAAAACACGCTCTGTAAATAATGAGACAAGCATGCCCAGATATTCCTCATCACTGTCATATAGCCTAATAGCAAATCAAATGTTAAAAACCATCGAGCCAAATACAAACATTAACAAATACATAAATACCTAAGAAAAATATTGTCCGTCCTTCTGCAGTCGGATTAGGAGCATCAAAAACGTCGTAATTGTCTGATGGAGAAAATAAATGTAATCTATACATATAAAGTGCTTTGTCCTGAATGACTGACTGACGGATCAACGCACAGCCTAAACCGCTGATCGTAAAGACCTGAAACTTGGAGGGTGTGTTCTTTATATGACGTAGGAATCCGATAAGATGCCGAAATTCAACCTCTAAGGGGGTGAAACGGGGTCAAAGTTTATATGGGACAATGTGATTTCTTGGTCCAATCTACTTCAAATTTTGCATAAACATTGAGTATATTTACTTAAATACTACGTAATATAAGGTCTATAAAATTAAAATTTTCGTGGACGAAGCTGCGACGGGCAGTGCTAGTAAACTTATAAAAATCAGTAGGTACCAGGTAGGCACTTCATTAAAAAATGACGTTTAAATATCGCGTACAAGAAATTAAATCGCACCTTTCTAATCATAGTCATTAAAACTTCCATAAAATACGTTTTCGAATGACACACTAAACAGATTTTTATGAACGAAGCAATCAACCAGTAGAGAATATAAAATTAAACAATACAGTAATGAAGTAATAATTTGTGTAATTAAATATTTTAATTCCATCATAAATATATGTATAAAAAAGGACCAAGTTCTCGTCTATACTCTGAAAAAAGAAGTCGTATTTTCGTGTGAAATAACCATATACACACACACATATATATATATATATATATATATATATATATATTACTGTATTGCAGTACTGTATTACTGCATTCCTGTATTGTATTAGGTTGTAGGGGCAGCCCTAGACAGGCTACACTTCGACCATAAGGTCCATTGTGATGCCAAAGGATGTGAGTGGAGTGGAAGAAATTTTTTGTGTATACACTAGGAATTGGTAGGATTTGCGGCTGCAGCCGACTATGATAAGAAGTATGCTAATTTTCATCTGGAGTTCATGAAGGAAACTGCAGAAAACCTTCTCAAGCACAGCTGGTTACTTCGTTCTTATCCGAACACCGACAGTTTAGTCAATTAACCGCCCTTTTTTTAATATTACATCAAAATTAGGCACCAACAGAAACATTGGGGAGTTTCTTATTTTTAGCATTCTTCAATTTTATTTCAGGGTAGTGTGCTATATAAATATCTCGGAACATGCCAAGTAAAATTTTGAGTAGCAACTAAGAAAACACATGCAATAGCCAAACTCTCTTAACTACCTAACTATTTTATTACAATAAAATATATTATTGTACGTAAGCTACAAAATGAATGATTTATTAAGTTAATTTTACTATCACAATTTTTCGTTTTACAAGCAAAATTTTGGAATGTTTCCTTCAGTTGTTCCCTATTATAAGACTGTCATTTCTACAAAATTTGAAGATTCTACTTCTTCTGATAGCACTACAGATAGAAACTTTCAATTTGGAGTACTTCATGACTAAGTGTTTATTATCCCGAAGGAAAATCAGACTGTTGAGACAATCTGAAGGTGAGATGCCAAAATAGCTGCGAATCAATTTGGGTAAAGAGTACTAGTATGTCTGGGAACTTGGCGGTACACTATTGTGTACTCATACATATGGTCCAGCACATACAAATTACACTAATGGATTTTCTAAAATATCCTATAGGATAGAAACTTTTCGCATCCTCTCTCTCTTACATATTTTATAAAGTACATATAAAATATTAAGTTCCAGAAGACTTTCTCTACATCTTTCCGATTCACATATACAATTAATATTCCCTAAAGGCGTTACTTTCGTATACACATCATATTGTATACGGCATACCACATCACGGAAATACACCAAATTCCACTATATATCATTGTCACAGTAACACTTGTTACACTAATATTGAAAATTTGTTTTAATAAGTTTTGAAGATCCTAAAACATTTAACATATTCTTAAGTTTTCATTTAAGATATAAAATAAAAGCTGGCTCATGAGTATAAGTTCAAATGTATTCAGTTTTTAAAAGATATAATGTTAACTCATGTGTGCAACTCCCTATTACCAAGGTATGTAGATTTTACATCGAAAACAGTAAAAGATAGAGCAACACTTTACATTAAGTTAAAACATTACACAATTGTTCGGTAAAAACATTTTTGTTCGAAACGTTTTACCGAATGGAATTATAGGTTCAACCGAATCCATTCGATTTTGTAAAGAATATTTCGAAATGTTATTAATATTTTTAAAAAGTAGCTCTAATTTAAAGTTTTGCTGTATTTACCGTATACTTTCTAAATAAAATTTATAATCCTCGTTCAGAGAAGGATTGATTGGTAATAATAAAATGTCATTTATATTCTTTTATGAGTAAAGTCAAGAACAAAACTTTTAAGCTGGTCGAAACCTTCAATCAAATTTCCAAATAACAGCGAAATGGAACTACACTTCGACTTTAATATTGGATATATGTGTAAAACTGCGAACGCTTATTTCCAAATGTTACCAGTATATAAATATTTTCAACAAAATTGCACTGGAGCAATTTTTTGCTTTTGTACTTCATAAATCCGGTTTTAGTTATAAATATTGCAATACCTTGTCAAAAACTAAATACTTAATCATAAAAAGTGAAACTTCCCTCTCAGGTGCATCTCAATAGCGCTTCAAGTTAATCGAAAGAATAACTAATTGGAAAGAGTCGATTTGGTATTTTAAAACAATGTTAAAGTGAAGAATATTTTGTAAATATTAAAAAAACTTATTATTAAAGACTTCAGACATCAAATTAATGCATTCATTTATTGACTTTACATCTCTACTATTAAGTTTCGATTTTTGCCCCAATTGCCTAGATCATATTTTTTTGTATTTTATAAATACGTATTTCGACTACAAAGTAGTCATCATCAGTATGAATTAGCTAATTGTAATTATTCTCCGAGGAGATGTTACTTGTTGCTAATTTGGTGACGGTCTGCACTACCGCAAAAGCTAACTAATTATGAATTAGCTTAGCTAATTCATACTGATGATGACTACTTTGTAGTCGAAATACGTATTTATAAAATACAAAAAATTTTGATCTAGGAAATTGCGGCAAAAATCGAAATATATTTCGAAAAATCCTAGAGTTCTCTTTAATATTATTTATATCTCTACTATTATAAAATTGTAAATGTCTGTACTGTATGTATGTTTGCTCGAGCATCATGCAAAAACTTCTCGACCAATTTAGATGAAACTTCTCTTGTTTTAAAGCTTGTGATTGGATTTAAAAACTGGTATATATTTCATCTTGCTACGATAGTATCCGGAAATATAACAATAAATGTGAGCGTAGCTGTGGATATAAGCTAGTGTTAAATAATTATATACATTAACACATAATTTGAACCTATGTTATGGTTTCCAGCATAAAGAACTGTTTCACGACAAAATATTTCTTTTGAATAAATGTAATCTATAATAAAAACAAGTGGAAATAACAGCTGATTTTATTTTAATTGCTTAAATACCAGGGATATACTGCGCTCATTATGAATGCGTGAAATGTATATTTTAATTTTAACACTTGCACAAATGTATAAAAATACAAAGTGGAGTGCTAAAGGTGGTACACGTATTATATAACAATGTAATCAATAGCACTTACAGATATTTGAGCTGAAATTTTGACGAAACTGTTCAGTTCAGGAAAAAAGTAGTTTATTCTTAACAAAGTAACATTTTTGGTGTTTAGAGTTTTTTTTAAATCTTTTACGATTTCAAAGATCTAAATTATCCCCTCCCCCCACCTTCTAGAGCAAACTTTAGCTCTAGAAAACACACATAAAACTTGGTCTTATTATCTCTTTTCGATTTATTATATTTTCAGACAGACAGGTGGACGGCGAGAAAATGGACTAAATGGAGCTATACTAATAACTATGTTCTGTGATCAATATTTTCAACCTTTGCAAATTGAGACTAAACTTAGTTAAAAGAACTTTTGCGACAGTAACTTGGTTTGACCCGATACCGTGACTTGCTATTGGTTTAACAGAAAAATTAAAGTTATAAAATTTATTCAAGATTTTCCGCCCTTAAAGTGAATAATAACTACCAAAGTAGTAAAATGAAACAATTTTGAGATATTTAAAAACAAAAACATCAAAAGTCTACAAATTTGGTTCATCAGTAAAAAACCAAGACCCGTAGTGCTGTCCTCTTACACAGGTATTTATGTTGAAAAACGTAATTACAATAACATGAAGTTAATATCTTCGAATAATTTTTGGAACTTTTGGACAGTAGGGTGAATTGTTGGTGTTTTGTAATAACATCAATACAATATAATAACAATTGTATAATATATCCAAAACAAAATATTCAGAAACAATGAAGAAGAACTCTTAACATACAATAATTTAATTTAACAATATAACCCAAATAATATTAAGTAGAAGTACACTATATCTTTGATAATAATATAGTTTAATAAAGTTGAAAACATTTTAAACAGTCACAATTGTTTTGTAAACTATTCCAATTCTCATTTATTGGTCACCATGATTATTATTGTTTGTACTTAACAAGGAAGCCACCAAGCACAAACTACACTGAAAACTTATCATTTTGTAACAAGTATAGGTACTCTAGTTTATTGAGGTCAACATACATATCTTCATAAAATACATATTTGAATTTGAAATTGAAGGGTTCTCCTGAATGATAGGTAACCCATCGACTCGCATATTACAGTTTGAGATAGGTACACTTAAAAGAGATTTTGGAACAATGTATTTATTTTCATGGATTTTGTTTTTCGATTTTATATGATACTTCAAAAAGACTTGCCGTGCAACTTAAAGGGGCAGAGGTATAACTCCCAAATGAAGTGAAAGTTTTATTCAATGTTAATATGTTTATTAATTTTTGTAAGAACATAAAATTTAGTTTTCAATATCTCTGAAGAAACTAAAAAATTAAATCGAACTCTCTGCTCTGTTCTGCTTGACCCCCGGATCGGCCTTTGAGTTTGGCTTCGCATCCTAGAAAGAGAGCATAGTATATCCCGTAAGTCTGAAGTTATTCCGCGTCGTATGCAAAAAAACCGCATCCTTCTAGGATGTCTAAAAGTGGGTTAGATTTTCTATATATGAGTGAATCAGTTACAGAAAGGGCTGTATATATTATAAATTCCACCAAAAACCTATCTTCTCTTAGTTGAAACCGAGACGCATTAAACAATATAGTTTTTATTTCAATCTTTCTCGACAATTATTTTTGAGATACACTGACATCGGTATATAATTTGTAGTTGTATTCATTCCGGATAAATTTTCATAATAAAAGTGAAAACAATTATTTCCCATCGACAACTTTCCAGATTATTCCCGTATTTTATTCTTCAAGACGTTTCTTGTTTAGTGTTCTAGAACAATCACATTTTCAATCACTTAAAAACTTTCATTTGTCTATAAATAAATTATATTAATTATACATCAACTAGGACTTCCAATTACTATAGAAAGAGAACTATTATTTACTATCACCCGGCCCGTTTTGCTGAGTGTAACTTAAAACTTAGTAATAATTTAATGATTTTAATGTTTATTCGATTTTAATGACTTGATGTGAAATTATTTATACTATAAACAATTTGTCGTGGTGTTAGGAAATGCTCACGTTTTAAAAATACATTATCTATATTATTTTTTCTTCTCCACTTGGATTCAAATTGGATGAAAAAATGTTTCAAGCTAAAGTTATTAACCCGACTTCAAAAAAGGAGGATGGTTCTCAATTCGTCTGTATTTTTTTTTTTTATGTTTGTTACCTCAGAACTCCGTCATTTATGAACCGATTTTGAATTTTTTTTTTTGTTTTAAAGGGTGTGATTCCCGATTGGTCCCATTGTCACCAAATCGCATTCTGATGAGGGGATCTCCGGGAAATTGAGGAAAATCCCCATTTTATATGTGATAACCGATTTCTGCGAAATTTATTTTTATTTTTTGAAAGGGTATACTCATTTATAATGGGAAAATAAAAAATTTTTTTATAAAACCGACTTCAAAAAAATTTTTTACAAAAAAAAAAACCGACCAAAAAAAAAAAAATTTTTACAAAAAAAAAACAAAATGCTTGTAAAAAAAACTGAAAATCTGTTATAAAAAAATGCACTAAAAATTACAAAAAAAAAAAACGGGTAAAAAAAATGTTTTATAAAAAAATTCACTAAAAATTAGTTGGTCGTTTAGTAGGTCTACCCATATTTAGACAAATAAAATCAGTTATAGAACTTCAAAGTCACTAGAAAGCGAGAAATAAAACCTATTCTGACAAAATGGAAACCCGACTTAACAAAAGATGCACTAAAAAGTAAAAAAATAATTGCATATTCTTGTGCCAATTTTAGTTCACCAAAGCAAAATTTTTTAAATATATATGTACAATTATTGTTATTTTTGGAGGCGGTGTCCAAAAGTTATGTGAATTTCTCTATGTTGACACCGCCTCCAAAAATAACAATAATTGTACATATATATTTAAAAAATTTTGCTTTGGTGAACTAAAATTGGCACAAGAATATGCAATTATTTTTTTACTTTTTAGTGCATCTTTTGTTAAGTCGGGTTTCCATTTTGTCAAAATAGGTTTTATTTTTAAATCATTTTTTTTAATTTGCAGATTTTTCCTATCTTACATCGTTTAAACGATAGTGGTAGTACATGTGGTTTTAAAGTTAGATATATCCTGCAGGAACTTTAGGTAGTCCCAAGGAACTTTAGGTAGGTAAGTACACTATTCCGTGATAAGTATCCAGTTTTATTTCAGAATGTCCACTTACCCAATACGCTAAAATGGTAAAAAATCCGTTCAGCAATTAACAGCGTAAACCGACAGTTTATGTTGTTTATATGTTTCAGACCACATCCATCAAAATCAGAATATGGTAACGTAAACAGACGCAGTCATGTCAGACTTTCAGTATGTATCACAAAATGACTTAACTAAAATAGAATAAACAGGCAAGCTCAATCATTTATCGTAGGATTATTACTTTCATTCTTCATAATGATTTTTCCCAATATTCTTAACACATTTTATTCCATAAATTATTATTTAATGGTAAGTAGTACAATTTTTTTATTAATATTGTTTTCCTATCCTAAGTACTTACAACCGTATATTTGTTTAACACCAATAACACACGTGCATGGACTTCGTAGTCATTGATGTTTCTTCAGATATCTTACTCAAATAGTTTTCACTGTATGTATGTTTGTATTCATTACAAATACTATAACTGAACACTATTTGTTGAATACATGGTTTCTATTATAAAACACATTGTAGTACTAAGGCTATAGTATCATTTTAAAATAGCACATTCATATACAACACCCGTGCAATCAAATTGAAATAAAATTTATATTACTATTATTATTGCAATGTTAGAGAATATTGTAAAATACCATTAACTTTTAAGGATGTACGAGCACTGGAGCTTCAAAAAGATTAAGGCCTAATTTTTTTTGCAAGTAGTTGAAGTGCATATAAATTAACTATAAAAGTTTTAGGGGTGAGGGGGGTTACGGGGGTCTTGAATTAGTTATTTAATGTTAAAGTTCGAGTTTTAATTCATTGCTCTTATGGAGAAACCCATATTTTTCCACCCATTTTGACATATTTTGATAATTTTCACTTGGAATAAAATAAGACGAATAAAAAAAATAATTCGTTACGCAGGAGCTACTTCCACTTAGCGAATTTCCATAAAGTACATAAATCATTTTCTATCGGTCACAATTTTAGTCTGATCAAAATTAAATGTCGTATATGATTTTAGTATTTGCAAGGCCAATTTTATTAATAAATGACCTACGTCAAAGAAGAAAACACAAAATATAAAACATCTCTCTTAATATTAGAATAATCGAAAAATGCGTGAGGAATAAAGTTGTAGAAAATCATGTTTGCTACAATTCATTACTTCATCTTTGTTGGTCAAACTCTAATGTGTACAGAGATATTGAGGAATTTAATTTTCAATCTTAAACCGTCAATATGTCTGTAAATATTAAACAGAAAAAATGATAAGAAACAAAATTACAGTAAAACTTAGTACCTACAACTTTACTTCTTAAAAATTTTTCGATTTTTCGAATACTAAGAGAGATATGTCAAATTTTGTGTTTCCCCCTCCCTCTACACCACTCTTTCCCCTGGTTAGATTTTATCCATTAACGAACTTGACCTTTGGAATACCAAAAGCGCCTCAATTACCAAATTTCATTCCAATCAGATTATTGTGACCGCTAGAGCGATTACAGACACACATATATATATATATGTATATATATATATGTATATATATATATATAAATATATATATATATATATATATATATATATATATATATATATATATGTATATATATATGTGTATATGTATATGTATATGTATATATATATATATATATATATATATATATATATATATATATATATATATATATATATATATATATATATATATATGTTTTGATACTATGAAAATATGGAAAAAAATCCATAACGAAATCTCGTGTGCAAAAAAAGTTATTGATGCCGTTGGATAATCTACACGAGTTTTTTTAAAGATAAAAGTACTATGTGACTGGGTTATTATCAAATAGTTACGATCCACAAATTTAGTAAAATAGGGTGTGTGCAAACAAAAAAGCGTTTTTTCTTAATATCTTTTTTAAAACTAAAAACTTTAAAAATGTCATAGAATATTATTCAATTTTATATAAAAAAAGAGAACAAAGAAGCCCATAAACATTAAAATCGGTTTATTAGAATTCGAGAAAAAAATTCCCAAAGTTCGAAAAACGCAAAAATTTTAAATTAAAATAAAAAATCTAAAAATTACTTAATTTTTTTTAAACAATGGCAAAGTATGCTTTTTATATGTTAAAAATAATGTGCCCAATTTTAGCCCTTAAAAAAAATTAGGCCCCCGACAATTATTTAAATAACGAGTTACCGTATTATAAATAAAAAGGGTGCATTCCATTTTAGATCAAAATTTTTTTTTTAAATGAAAGGCCATAAAAATATCTATAAAATGAAACGAAAATAATTTTTTTAACTGTATTTTTAACCATTATTTTTCATTTTGTTTATAACGCGCTATAAACAAATTTTTTAAAAACAGTTAAGAAATGACTTAAATAAATTTAATTTTCTTTTAACTTGTAGATTATTTATGGACCTTTAATTTAAAAAAAAAAATATTCCGATACGTTTACTTTTTAGCGAGTTATCATATATTTTACCTTTTGCTAATTTACTTATAAACAAATTAATATTTTTTAGGTTTTATAAGGCTTAATCGAAAGCTAAACACTAACCTATCTAACAATAAACTAAAAAAAAATTTCCGACCAATATGGTATGTTTGTTAAAGAAAACAAGTTTAATATCTGTCGGTTTTTAATTAGAAAATAATATTTTTATAATTAAAATACAGCTTGATTAAATTTATCGAAAAGAGACACAAATATGTGTGTCCCTATATAGTGTATATGCTCGTACATCCAATGTTTCAATGATTGCACAAGCATAAAAATATACATGCATAAAAATATACAAATATTGGTACAAGCTTGTTTAAGAGTTGATGCTTGTCCAATCGATTGAATGTACGAGATAAGCATATATACTATATAGGGACACATATATTTATGTCTCTTTTCGATAAATTTAATCAAGCTGTATTTTAATTATAAAAATAATATTTTCTAATTAAAAACTGACAGATATTAAACTGGTTTTCTTTAACAAATATACCATATTGATCGGAAAATTTTTTTGAGTTTATTGTTAGATAGGTTAGTGTTTAGCTTTCGATTAAGCCTTATAAAACCTAAAAATCTTTAATTTATTTATAAGTAAATTAGCAAAAGGTAAAATATATGAAAAAAATATATAACTCGCTAAAAAGTTACCGTATCTTTTTTTTTTTAAATTTGTTTATAGCGCGTTATAAACAAATTAAAAAATAATAGTTAAAAATACAGTTAAAAAAATAATTTTCTTTTTCGTTTTATAGATATTTTTAAGAACTTTCATAAAAAAAAAATTTATTCATCTAAAATGGAATGCACCCTTTTTATTTATAAAAATCGGTGACTCGGTATTTAAATAATGGCCATGATTTTTTATATAGAATTGAATAATATTCTATGTCATTTTTAAAATTTTTTGTTTAAAAAAAGATATTAAGAAAAAACGCTTTTTTGTTATAAACAAATTAAATTTTGACCCTGTTCCGTCACGAGTCGGACCGTAATAATTTAGGGTCATATTCAGGACGTCAAGATGAATCGATTAAAAAAAAAAATTGCGGTTCCGAGCAACCTGCCTGAAACCGGCTTTTTGAACCAAATTTGACTGTATTATTATTGAAAAAATAATAAAACAAACGTTTGAAACATCTACTCTTAAAAAATAACACACTTTTTACAAGCTTTTATTTAACTTCAACGGTTAGTTAAGTATGTGTGGGTCAAATCTTGCAATCAGGATTGTAACCATTTCTAATTGAGTTAGAGCTTTAAAATTTTGTACACGTGTATAAGTCACGAGACAATGTAATCTTTTATCGTTCTATATGGAAGGTACGTCGAATTAAGTAAAGTATACCTAGCATTTGGCATTGAATCACCTTAATGAAAACCTAAACGTATTTTATTGGTTATGGTACATAGTTTAAACAAAAGCATGCTTTTAAAGTTTTTATATATATTTTTTTTTAAAACACCCTGTTACATAATACTAAACAAAATGACAAAATGCAAACACAAAAATTTTTTAATATAATAATTTTAGAGAAGAGAATTTTATAATAGGATTCAATAAATAATGTTATTCAGCTCATAATATATATTTCAGATTAAAATGTTTGCTAAATTAGGTTAAACAGTTTATGAAAAATAAAACTTTTTATCAAATTCATATTAATTAAAGTGTTTATCGTACAATTACAATAAACTAAATAATTTAGCTTTTCTCTATAAAATTGGGGCATTTTTTTATCTCTACGTCATCCATAAAATAACAACACCTTTAAATTAGTGGTTAAAGTATGTCATTCCGCTTGTTCTGATTTATTTGGGAACTTAGCCTTTACTAAAAAGAAAACACATTGTTCAGCGATGAAATCATGATATTCCGTATAACGATTTTTAATTTGCATGCTTGTCGAAACAAGGAATACCATTTCCTAACATCCTGGCCACTAAGTACAATAAATAAAATAAACAACGAATTGGAGCAATATGATTCGAAAGGAAGATAAGAATTGGATTATAAGACGATGAGTGAAACATTTTCTAAAACATAATAACCCATTCTTTGTCTAAAAATGTTTACTCTGGAAATAACTGAATTACTTAAATATCCTGTGCATACTGGGTTAATTTTCATAGCTTGAACCGTTTAGTTAAATTTTTAAACACGAACAGATATATAAAAACACATTGTAATGTATAAAGCTGCTATGTGCACATATACTTCTCTTCTAGAGTAATTACAGATGTTTGAGTTAAAATTTTGACACTTATATTTATTTTAAGAAAAAAAGTTGTCATGAATAGATTTGTGACGGTTTTTCCGGATGATTATCCGCATATCGAACGGATTATCGAATTCCATATGATTATCGGCATAATTCGTATCAAAATTCGCTGCAGTCGCACAACCTACCAAATTCCTAGTGTGCATACAAAATCCTTGTCCTTTAGGGGTTGGTAAAAATGGCCAAGAAAGGTCTACTTGCAAGTCTACGTCCTCCCCTCCACTACTACTACCACCTACATCAATAGACAAATATTTATTGTAAACAAGTACTGAAATAACTAACTGAATTAATTGTTTGAAATCTTAGTATATACTGAGTTGAATATCAATGTTCGAATTGTTAATAACATTACTGAGTATACCATAAGATGTCTGTACCTACATGTATCCGTCTTCGTTCGACTGAATAGTATGTCATTTGCTCTTTGAGCACAAATTATGTGAAAACTATTGAGTTTATAAAAAAATGTTTCAAACAAAAGTTGTTCATTTTAAATAGAAGAAGTTTTTTGGTTATTAAATTTTTTTCTATCTCTTGCGGTTTCAAAGATGTATATTTTCCCGGCGGGGAGAGACACATTCCGATTTTGCCAATTAACGAACTTGACTTGCCGTTTTTATTATAGAACACACACACAAAATTTCAGCTCGTTACTTCTTTTCGTTTTTGAGTTATCGTGTTGACGGACAACGGATTAGCCTAATCAGCCGAATTAGGCCATTTTATGAACACCCATTCCAAGCATTTATGTCAAGGATTAATTTTTTCAATTGTTACAAAGTCGGGACGAAACTTCATATACCTTGTATATTTACATATACTGGGTATAGAAATATGGTTAGCGGAATTTATTTTTCTTCATTATCATATGTAAAATTTTTGGATTTGAAATCTAATAACACAAATATTACGTATTAATTGATAAAAAATTTATCTATTTATATTTAACTAGCTGACCCGACAGACGTTGTCCTGTCTTAACTATTAATATTGAATTCGAATTGGTATAATTAATAAAAAATAATTATTATTTCAAAAACATATTGTTTATTATTCTAATGCTTTATGATACACAACATTCTTAGTTTTATTTTCTAGCGACTTCATCAATTGTTGGCGCATTAAAACGCCTTGCGTGTTGTCCTGCAGGCGTCTTATCGGCTTTGATGACATGCGCTCTAATACGGTCGTGAATAGTGCAACCAATTCGTTGTGCTGATGGAAAAACATTTGGAGGTGTTCCACAATTGGTCTTATCACCGAATTGTTGTGTGTACAACGCTGATCGACTTGTCTTGCTGAATCGCCCATAAATTAAATTTGCAAAAATTTGTAGTCACTATCCCGCGTTCGCAATAAGGAACTTGTTAGACGATATATTTGACCCTGAATCTACAAAGGTATACAGATATTAAATAGATGTAATATAGGATATTGTATAGCGAATTGTTTGTACCACTTCATTATGTCTCTCCCATGTTGCTCTCAAAATACTTTCTCAGCACTCCCATTCCCCCATCAACTTTTTTAAAGACACTCACTTCTTTCTGCTTTTGACAATTTACCGAGCTACAAACGTACTGTAAGCCATTTCAATTGATACACCATTTCAATTGAAAGCTGCCATAGTATTTTGCATCAAGCACGTGGTGGTAAAAGTTTATCGTTTTTTAATACACTTACCTTGAAACTTGGCTTAAATTTTTCTCGAATAACTTTTGTAGCGCCAAATGACGTCATTTGAAACCAATTATTTTATTGCACGATATGGGTCAAAAATGTATAGAATCTGGCCCATTTCCCGAAACTAATGAATGTAGTGGCTCTTCTGGTGGTACCAATCGCGTCAATTTGACTTGACCGCTCACGCAACACAGTCTAGGGGCTTCATTTGTAAACTTAAATGCCTTTCAATATTGACACACAACGTTGGTCCAAATTGATCCAATAGCAACCATTTGCTGTGAACTGTAATCGATTTCCACATTATAATTACATGCAGAGGTTAAACGCAACATTTCTATGTTGTTGATTTCGATTCCATCAATTCCGTTCAACTTCATTCCGCTATTCGCTCGTCAGTTTGGTTTGCTCTTGTATATCTTTCGAGTTCGGCGACTTAAGTTTGTACGTCTAATTGCTGGCATTTTTAAAAACAAAAATTCATTTGAAAAAAAATATTCGCTACGCAGGAGCTGCTTCAACTTAGCGAATTTCCTAAGAACACATAAATCACTCTCTAGCGATCATAATTTTAGTGTGATTAAATTGAAATATAATATCTGATATGATTTTAGTATTTGCAGAAATTAAATTTATTAATAGCCAAAATAGAACGATATCTAACGATTGATGTTTATAGTTACAATGGAAACGACAATCAAAATTGACATTTCAAAATTAAAACAAAATTTTAATAAAATAATTTTTATAGAATTTTATCCAAATCGGTCCAGCCGTTTAGGACCAAGTCCAATTGTGTTTTCAAACCATCCAGAAACCCATTAAAAACAAACACATCTACCCTATTGTATTCATTTACATGCTCAAATATTACATTTATAAGACTTTGTGAACATTAACATATGTTTGAAATATAATATGTTTGTCATTTTTCTTGACAATGAAGTTAATACTGTTATATAATGTTCTGTTACAAAATTTTGAACTATATTACATTAAATATTTCACATTCACAATAGAAGAAACATGTACTTATTACATACAGTATAGTATATAATCGACAGGGAATAATTTTTGCATTTTGGTTTTATGTATAGTCCTTTCACAGAACACTCATTATGTACACCCCTTAGCATCCGAGCACGTACCTGTATAAAATGGCTAGATATAGACCAGATTCTCAAATAAATTCTAAACTTCCTAAAATAAATAAGCCTGGAAGGAATACTCATGCCCAGAATCGTCTCGGCCAGCATTTGATAGACGAGATACAAAAGATCTATCCTGTCGTAGCGTGATATCACCCCTCACCCATTCATTTTTTCCAGGTAATCCAAAATAAAATTCAGTCCATCAATATCAATATTAGTGCCAGTGAATATCTGTAGCAAAATTGTTACTGAATAAAGTAGCTATCTGCTCAATACCATTATACTCCAAAATCTATACGATTATTTCAGGAAAAAGCATCGTTTTAAATACATCATATGATTGCGCCGAACGATTTTACATCAGTAAATAAGAAACTAGTCTACCGAAAGACAAACTCAAATTGGTATAAAAATTAATTTATGATTAACTAGATTTTACTCGTGACTGCGAAGTCGTACCTACTCGCCTGAACATCCTGCGTCGTATTCATCTACGCCCCTCCACAATCTCCAGATCCACGTATAATCAATCAACCAGCTATATCGAACTTTATATCGTCCTTACTACTCCCTTTTTCATGTCATATTTGCTAGAATTTACTCTAATACATGGCCAGATAATATACATACTACATCGGATGAGTAGTTCCTGGGTTGTAAGCACTATAACGAACAGACAGGCAGAAGAACGATGCAATTTATAATATTTATATAAAGACGAATTAGATGTAACAGCAATTTAAATATGAAAAATAGTATGTTCATCTTGTCAATTTCACCTGAGAACCTGAACAGGATCACGAATAAATTACCTATCGACATTTAGAAAATACCTTGTACAATGATGCTTCTTTCCAAATCAGATTGTCTTTTGTCAAACTTGATATAATATGGCATGTTCGGACCCACAGAGAAACAAAAACCTGTTGAAATTTTTTACCAAGATAGGGCGTCAAGTGATGGTTATCGGAACAAAATGGAACAAATGTTAGAAATTCTTGAAAGCATCAAGTGTGAAAGCAAAATGTTTTGAATACAGTGTGTAGTCATCCATGAACAATTGTGTTGTTCATATGGGTGGCGTTATGTATGGGTTCAACCCCACACACAATTATAACATGAATATTTGTTGATATTTCTGGAAAATCTGTATTATATAAGTTAGAATTGACAATATAACAACTATACATGTTACAATAATGGGTTTAGTGAATAGTGTTTATCTTACAAAATTCAATGTTGATTCATCTGACGACATAAGAAATAACCAAGAATCAAGTACATTTTATGTATGTGATATGACTAAAACAATCTACTGCAGATTTTATTATGATATGGGATAATATGTGAAATACCTCCACAAATTGTTCTAGTACAGCTATCTTAACCCCTGTGTGACCCAGTTGTAGTACAAGTAACATATAAGAGGATATTTGCACTTGTATTTAATATATGCTTGACATTCTATGTTGCAAATAAATGATGAAGAAACGAATCATATAACCAATATCAGTTATGCCTTTACATTATTACTATATAGGAGCGGCGACCGAAAAAAAGTGCCCATAGAATTGGGGGATGGAACGTTCACAAAAGATCCCCAACAGGAGGTTTAATCTTTTATCAATAATAATTGCGAGAAAAACACATCAATACTTTTTATACCCGGTATATAATAAATACACAGTTATATTGAATTTAGTCCCGATTTAGAAAATATTGTACGCAGAAAAAAAATTTACACAATAAATCAAACAAAGATACCGGGCTGAAATTTTATATGTGTATTCTTGAGCTTAAAAGTAAGGTAAGGTTTGACAAAATCGAATGGGCAAAATGATCAAAACTGTCCATATTTGAAACTGTAAGAGGTAAGGCAAAAATTTAATAATAAAAAGTTCCTTTTTAAAAAATAATAACTGTTTGAGAAAGATTATTAATATCATTGTGAGACACGCACCAAATTAGCAACAAGCAACATATCTCTGAATCCATATCCTAGAGATAGTTACGATTAGCTAATTCATACTGATGATGACTACATTGTAGTCGAAATACGTATTTATAAAAATACAAACAAACGTTCTAGGCAGTTGGGCAAAATTTTAAATGTAACTGTTTGAGACTTCCTGTCATAAATTCAGTATATACCTACCGGTTATTTAAGAAATTAACACAGTTGGTTGTTACTTACACTTTCATAAAATATTATTCCAATAAATTTTGTGTGAAACTTCTTGTAAATTAGATTTATTTTTGATTCTGAACATCGGAATCTTACTTAAATACTAAAGAACATTAAATTTTGAACAATATGATCTTTTATATTGTTTGCTAATTCCAAAGATGTCGAAAATATTTGGTATGTGCGTATATCTGAAACAAAGCGAAATATTTGTATTTTCTGGCTTTCGTACGTATTGTTGGGCCAAAATGTAGAAGATAGAAATTCATTAAATATTTTATATAAATCAGTCTATTTCATAAATATGAATTAATGAATTTAAATTTTACTTATCCACTTAATAAAAAATATTGAGAACTGAGAAAATTGTGGGAATATGTTATACAAACCCGTCTATACCAGTTTCCAGTTTGTTTTCTTTAAATGTTCGAGTTGAACCACAGGTTATACTCTGGTCAAATATGAAAATCAAAACTTCTTGTTTACTTGATTACCATAATAATCCAATTGTGTTAAAAATTCATGAATAACATAAGATCAATTATTTATAATTGCGCCGCGAAACACAGAAACAATAAACAACGGGATAAAATACTAATCAAGTACGCCAGTAATTTAATCAATATATGGATAAAACTATTTTCTAAATTGAGTTATTATTTTAATAAAATCAGTTATTTTACTAATATTTTTACGTTATACATTAGGATATAAATGCAATAACAAAAATTAGCATTTAGATGAAATTTCTAGATTTTAGTATAGTGCTTTAGAAAATTAAACATCGAATAAAATAATATCTTTAATTCTTTTAAATCGTATAAAATATTTATATATTCTATGTATTTTGTACAGTGAGAGTTGAATACAACGTCTCTAAGACGGTTGAGAGTGGATTTTTCATAACCATTTGTTAAACCCACTTAATTATTACAGAAGAATGAAAGAATTTTAAAGGAATGAGATAAATAATATTCATTTAATTGACTTTTTAGTTTTTTTTAAACTACTTCGATGCGGCTGAAGTAATGTGACGCTAAGAGTCCAATCCAACCTACGGCTTATTAGTTTTCACTTAATGCATCCTGCCTTCACATTCAAATGTTCAATTTTGACATATAAACACTTTTTATTCATAGAAAAATCACTTTACTCTTATTTAAGGATATGCTGAACTCACTTAAACGATTGTGACAATATAAATAATTTATCAAGTGTGTTAAATTCATAAACCATATTTATAATAAATAATATCTTCTCATTATACGCGAATAGTTCAGTAAATAAGCCGGAAAATACTGAACAATCTGGAAAAGCGGTGGAACAGCACTGATTTTCAAAATTCTTTTTTTCCTGGATTCCTTAGATCTTCAGAAATATTCATCAACACTAACCCCTGCATTACCTCGAAAAATGAGAAAATTAGGGTTATTTCTTATTTTTCGAGGTAATATTCCTGAAGGTCTAAGGAATCCAGGGAAAAAAAACTTTTTTAATCGGTGCTGTTCCGCCGATTTTCCAGATTTTCCGGTTTATTAAGTGGAATAGAAGGAGTTATAAATGTCCGGAACTGTATTTATTGTTGGTAACAAATATAGATATTTACTGAATAATATAATAAGATTATATATTTTTATATAATTTAATTCATTTCCACACATATTGGTATGTTTTATTACGACTTTTGATTACAAATCAATATATTAAATTCTTATATATATTTTGTGATATATTTTATAAGTTCTTTCGTTCCACTCCTACAAATTTTTATTGTATAATCCATAGAATAATAAAATTACTAAATTAAAACAGTTACATATTTTGCTACAATGATATCAGAATAGTTTTTGTTGTGTATATATATGGTGTCCTAAAATTCAAATCTCAGCAAAAATATTGTATTGGTACACTTGGCACAAATGCAGCGATCATTTTTCAAAATTTTATAATTGATTTGTGCCTTATTCGTTTAGTTTTTGTAAAAATGTCTCGAATAAAACTTGTTTAGTATAAATATATTAACAACTTCTATTCCAAACATTTAGTACTTAAAACAAAACAGAACAGAACTTTGTTTTCTGTAGAGATAAAACAAAACAGAATCGATTTAATGTACACTTCCGTTCAAAAAAAATGAGCCAACCTGAACCAAATGAGTGTCTCACAACTTTGATTAAGCTTATAGAAAACGTTTTTTACAGATACAACATATTATTTAATTTTTATATGTAACAGGAAGATATAACATGAATTTACTTTACATATATTTTTTAAAGGCTTTCTTTGTCTATCACTCACACGGATATAGAATTTATGTTTTCTAAAAAAATATAAATACCGTTTTATAATTCCATTTCTTTTTACATACTTAAAAAATATACTAGTCATCTTTGTTAAATTTTTTTCGTTCGAAAACAACAATGTTTTGAAATTATTTAAAAAAATTTTTTGTAAAAAATTTGGACAAAATTTCTGCATGGCAAAATGCATATCTATCAGTGCAGCATGTAGAAATAATTGATAAAAAAATTGTGACAGAACAGTTTTTGATACTCATCTGCCAATTATACCTGTACTAAACACTATTTTTTTATTCAAAATTAAAGAAGGATATATATATATATATATATATATATATCAGAGGTGGGCAGGAGATGACTCGGCCAAGCTCTGAGTGAGAGGTAGGGAAGAGAGATAGAGTTAATACAGGGTAACCTACCAATTATTAATATTTTCTTTTTTTAATTAAAACATTTTCTGAAAAAAATATAATAATACCAAATCTTTTTTATGGTCACTATTATACAAAGTAAATAATACAAGCAATCATTCAATACATACTCTGGAATTTTGGGCTGGTAATTTGGGTTATAAAATGTACCTTTTTAGTATATATCATATTTGTGTATGAATAAAATAAAAATATATAAAAAATATATATAAATCTTTTGAACCTTTAAGTTTACCGCTGGACCATTGTAATAAAAGAGGGAAATTTTTGCAAAGGATAATTTAAATAGAAATATAGTTTTGGAAATTCCAAATAATTTGTCTAAATATTTTACTATTCATATCCGAGAACTAATAAAGAATTATTTACCTGATTTAATTATTTTTTCTTCGTATGGAGTATGCTCAGTATAGTGTCATGGGAATTTGATGAATTAAGTTAAATTTTACATAAAGTGGGAATTTGAGTTCTTCGAGTTAGTCTACTTTGAATTGAAAAAGTGAAAAGTACTTTTTGTAGTAGTGGAAATTATTTTTCGCATAATTTGTTTTTCAAAAAAAATAAAATATTGACTATACTATAGACGATACTATATAATTATTGGGCAATAATCGGTAGGACAACCTGTATTGAAACATCGTTCCGTCTTGCTTCAAAACATACCTTCTTTACTTACTCTCACCCAGCTTATGGAGAGCCCGTAAGGCTCAGACGAGCTGTCTGTGCCCACCTCTGATATATATATATATATATATTTGTATATATATATATATATATATATATATATATATATATATATATATATGTATACATATATACCGATATCAATACAATAAACAAGGTACACTAATATTGGGATCAAATAAATTTGGGGAATATATTAAAATTATACATTATACAATAGTGAGGATTTTTATGAAATGTAAGAAAATTAACAATTCAGGTTGGTTCATTTTTTTTAACGGGAGTGTAGTCCAGAAATAATTCTTTTAAATGCGTAACAAATTTTTCCATGCTTTTAGATTATTAATTTTTTTTCCAGAGTAAAGTATTTTCTGTTTAGTTTAAAAAAGCTCACAGAAAATCATATTCAGAAACTTTTATACAAGTTAGTATTATCTCAATAAGGTGTTTTGAGATATTGCTATCACCTTATATACCAGCCAAGTAGCTGACCGGTCTAACGCGCTCTGTCTACTTGGATCTGGGAGGTTATGGGTTCGAATCCCGACATCGGTGGTTTGTCAATTATTTAAAAAAAAGGGGCAGTTAATTGACTAAACTGTCGGCGTATGGACAAGAACGAAGTAACCGGCTATGTTTGTGAAGGATTTCTGCAGTTTCCTTCAAGAACTCCAGTTGAATATCGACAAAGTTCCTATCAAAGTCGGCTGCAGTCGTAAAGCCTACCAATTCCTAGTCTACACATAAAAATTCCTTCCACTCCACTCACATCCTCACATCTTTAGGCATCACAATGGACCGTATGGTCGAAGTGTGTCCCGTCCAGGACAGCCGCTACAATCTATCTATCTATCACCATATATTCTAAAAGAAGATAGCTTTTTCCTGAATACGTTTTTAACAGTAGGTGTAAAAAATGAGATCGAATCCATCTCCGTATAAAATATAATATACCACTATCCTTATTCGCCGGTTATCAAAATAAATACATGGTTTGTGGAATATGAAGTTTTGCTAAGGACAAGTTCATAGATAAAAATCTCTATATATTATTTAATCTTTCGACTGGATTAATATTATACTTCTCTAACTAAGAATACATCAAACCAAAAATTATTTGTTATTATTTCCGATAATTTTCAAAATGGGAGACTGCTTTACGGTGGCTGTTAAAAACACTGTGGTTTAACTTATAATACTGCAAGTACCTACAATTTTTACAGATTATAGTAGGTGTAAAACTAGTGTTATACAAATTTGCATCTTCTTGTACATTTTAGTATCTTATAAATAAATTAACATTGCAAAGGTCAAAATATAGTTCTATAAAACCAGAAGAATAAAAAAATTTAGAGTTAAAAAAAACTAAAAATCATGCTTTTATTGGGTTTCTTCATAATGGCTCTACTTAAAAAGGAAGTTCAGAGCACCCCGTGCTTTTGTTTACATTAAAGTTAATTTTGTTGTCAATCTCTTTATCTACAGCACGGTAGTGCGCAAGACCGAGTTTAATGGATTCTAATCTACTATAAATTTTATATCTACTATAAATTTGCATTTTATAGTTCATATTCCAATAAAAGCATGTTTTTTAGTTTTTTCAAACTCAAAATTTTATTTTTTGTTTTTCAGTTTTAAAACAAAATTATTTTTTGTGTTATAGTTTCATTCTTCATTATTATTCCCACGAGTAATGGAATGAATCCAATTCCTCCCAAAGAAAGTACATATCGAATAGGAAATTTAGGTCAATTAATTATTTCTAAATTTTGACAGTTGGAAATGTCATTATTTATTAAGATTTTGTTGATAACATTTCTATGGAAATAATAAACTATACTAGCACACTGTAAATTATTATATATAAGTTAGAAATATGCAAATTTGTGCTTTGGCTATTAGTAAATTTAAATTTTTATTTTCTATTTTGTCTTTTTTTAATTTTTTGATTATTATTGTATTGTCACCGGTTCTTAACACGTCTCCAAAATTTTAGATTGTTCAGACGATGGAAGTGGGTGAAAGCTCATTTACAAAATTCTATTTTCTTGCAAGGTCGCGGGGGATGATTTCTGCTATGACAGTCACTGGTAACCTTTTTTTAATCAACATCGAAGAATTGGAGGGGTGCAACTTATTACGAATACTTATACGTATGAATACGATTGTTTTTTTAATATCGAAAAATTGTCTGATAGGGCTCGTGTAATACTCAATTTGTCTGATATCAGTTTATTATAAATCTGGGCAAGTCATTTTGTCATGTCGAATAGTTTTCAGATGTTTTGCGATAATACCGACCGGTAGAATTTTATTACATTTTTGAACAACTTTCAAAATGTCCGGCAAGTAGATTTTTGTCTGAAAATAATTTATTTAGCATCAATTAACTCTAACTAACATATGAAAATGATTTTCAGACGCGGTGCTATGAATTATTTTTTTGTCTCTTTTTTTTTAAGTTTCCTGGACAGGCGCAACGCTATTTTTGTCTCAAAACCATGTTTCCGGTATCTCGAGGCTATCATCTAACTACATTCCGTAAATCAGACGTTTTACTATGATACGAGTCTCTAAATTTTATGACATTTTTGAAAATGCGCTCAGGTCAGGCACAAGATGCAAAATTTCTGAAAATCGCATTTTTGGGCTCAGAGTCATCTAAACTATTGATTCTATATAGTTTCATCCTTGGTGTGATGTCAAGCTAAAAATACTACAAATTTCTAGTATGCACAAAAATTCCGTTTCCGCCGCTCACATCATTAATGTATCGTCAGAAAAAAATGAATAAAGCTTATAAATAATGATGCAGATGCCATTTTTTTCAGAAATATCGAAATCAGCGAACTATACGTCATGACAAACATGTTACTATATCGTTCGAAAGTGCATAAAATAGCTCAGAAATGCATTTATTGCATGCAGAGGTTATCGTTATTTATTTTATCATAACACCAACCAGCATTATTTATCTGAGTTAACATGGTTCAACTAACTTGCTTGCGCATTTAAATGGTTTTACTTAACTTAACTCAGCTACAACTTGAGCCAAAGCAATCAGACGCTGTTAAGCAAAGAAATACGTAATGAAATCAGTGGGTCGATTGCTTACTTGTGACTAGCCACAACGGCACCTATCCAAAATATCCAAATATTCGAAAGATAAGGTGTAATAGTTACTTATAACATTTAGAAAGAAGGATTAAGAATTTTACAATCTCAATCTATACATGAAAATTAATTTTGTTGCTTTCTTCATATTCATTTACTAGTGGTATCAATACTTAGAACTTATAAAGTGTGGACAACTTTGTTAGCTATTAATTGTCAATTAGTCGCCAGCGGTCTTGAAGCTGCTTGTTCATCATGTATTACCTTTTGTCTTTTTATTAACTGACACCACTCGTTGCTTAAATAAAAAAAAGTTATCTTTACTTAACTGTTTTATAAACCTTACTTGAGTGATGATTTGAAAACAGGAATCAATTTTTATCAACAGTTACATGCATAATACTACCACCCTCCATAAGCTGGGTGAGAGTAAGTAATAAAGGTATGTTTTGAAGTAAGACGGAAGGATGTTTCAATACAGGTTGCCTACCGATTATTGCCCAATAAATTAATCAATAAATTTAGAATTAGTTTTATAAAATATTTATTGTTTAAAAAATATCTTTTACAATATGGAGAGATACACCAAAAAACATAATAATAATAATAACAATAATAATAATAATAATAACAATAATGATGATAGCAATAACAATAATTACAACAACAACAACAATATGTATTCCCACTTTATGTAAAATTTAACCATTTAAAAATTAGTAACAAATTACCAAACCTCCCCCCCCCACCCAGCTTTATCATTGGCATCTTTTTTGTATCCAGTGTCATCAAATTCCCATGACACTATACCCCCTACTAAAAAAAAATAATTAAATCAAGTAAATAATTGTTTATTAGTTCTCCGATATGATTAGGTTAGGCAAATTATTCGGCATTTCCAAAAATCTGATTCAAAAATCTCAACTAAAGCTAAATCATCAAAAAATTTACAAGCGGGTAATCACCAGCCCCAAATTACCACCCCAAAATTCCAGAGTATGTATTCAATGTATTGTATGTATTGTATACTTTAAATAATAGTGACCATAAAAAATAGTTGGTATTATTTATTATATTTTGTTGAAAATGTTTCATTAAAAAAAGAAAATAATAATAATTGGTAGGATACCCTATATTTACTCTATCTCTCTTGCTACCTCTCACTTAGAGCTCGGTGCAGTCAAGGTCTGCCCATCTATGCTTTAAATTGAACGAAAAACAAGTGAATGTAACAACTAACTGAGTTAATTGCTTAAATACCCGGAATATAAGAATTTCTGTAAAAAAGTATAACAAAATTTATTGAGCAGTTTTGTGCATTTTACCCAAACATGGTTTAATTTTGCCCATTCACGAACTCTACCTTATCTTTTAGCTCTAGAACACTTTTACAACATGTCAACACGCAATCCTCTTTCGTTTTTGAGTTATCGTGTTTACGGACGGAGTGGCGGACGGACAACTATGCGGAAATAGATTAATTAGGTCATTTTATGAAAACTTATTCCAACATTTTTTTTCTATGATCAACATTTTCAACTTTTACATAGTCGGGACTAAACTTATTATACCCTGGTATATATTATATACCGGGTATAATTAATAAATTCTGATAACTATTTACCATGTTTTTTTTTTGGAATTAAAAACAGTAATCTAGAGCACGGTAGTGCGCAAGGCCGAGTTTTTAATGTTTCTTGTGACAATTTATGGACGACGTCGTATTTGTTCTTCTTTTTAACCCGACTTCAAAAAGGAGGATGGTGCTCAATTCGTCTGTATTTTTTTTTTTTAATGTGTGTCCCCTCAGAACTCCGTCATTTATGAACCGATTTTGAATTTTGTTTTCGTTTTAAAGGGTTTGGTTTCCCATTGGTCCCATTGTCACCAAATCGCATTCTGATGAGGGGATCCCCGGGAAATCACGGAAAATCCTCATTTTATATGTGATAACCGATTTCTGCGAAATTTTATTTTTTTTTTGAAAGGGTACACTCATTCATAATGGGAAAATAAGAAAATTTTTTTAAAAACCTACTTCAAAAAAATTTTTTACAAAAAAAAAACCGACCCCAAAAAAAAAAATTTTTACAAAATAAAAGCAAAATGCTTGTAAAAAAAACTGAAAAACTGTAATAAAAAAATGCACTAAAAAATAAAAAAATAAAAAAAAACGGATAAAAAAAAAAGTTATAAAAAAATTCACTAAAAATTAGTTGGTCGTTTAGTAGGTCTACCCATATTTAGACAAATAAAATCAGTTATAGAACTTCAAAGTCACTAAAAAGCGAGAAATAAAACCTATTTTGACAAAATAGAAACCCGACTTCTAAAATCAAATATTCTATAACAAAATATGCACTAAAAAGTAAAAAAATAATTGCATATTCTTGTGCCAATTTTAGTTCACCAAAGCAAAAATTTTTTAATATATATGTACAATTATTGTTATTTTTGGAGGCGGTGTCCAAAAGTTATGTGAATTTCTCTATGCTGACACCGCCTTCAAAAATAACAATAATTGTACATATATATTTAAAAATTTTTGCTTCGGTGAACTAAAATTGGCACAAGAATATGCAATTATTTTTTTACTTTTTAGTGCATATTTTGTTATACAATATTTGATTTTAGTAGTCGGGTTTCCATTTTGTCAAAATTGGTTTTATAACTTATTTTTTTATATATAAATGATCAAATATAGGTACTGAATTCTTTTCATTTAGATTTTTCACATTAAAAAGAATGATTTTATATACTTTAAAGTATACAATTCCACAGCGATTCATTGCGTTTTTTGTTATCCTGTTCATTTGACTTTTTTTATAAAGCCCATATTGTTGTGCTTGAACAAACTTTTGTTTTCACTACTTTTTTACCATGTCAACTATCCTATGACACCAGGACTGTCACAAAGACTGTAACGATACATCAATAATTAAAATCTATTCAGTTTTTTTTGATGTTACGCGGGAATACAGAATCCCACTTAGATGGGAACACGCGTAAAACATAAAACCTCTTTGCAGTCGGGAAAAACGTTTCACTCAATATATTTTGATGGTTATATAGTGGTTGTAACCACAACTACTATTCACTAGTCAAATAATAGTGGTACCTTGACAATGTATATACATGTATACAGCAATAATAAAATACTAAATGTATGTATGATATAGTGATATATATGTATAACACATACAATATATCTTCAATGGATTTTTCACAATCATATAATATAGAAAATAAACCAACGTCACGTTCTCTGGTGCACTAAAATGTCACCTAGAAAGTAGCTGTTATATTATTTGTGTTAGTATGCCTTCTACCATAAATATATATACAGAGGGATAGATAGACATTATATGATAGGAGTATTACATTGTGAGATGAAAACACCATATGTGGTAGAACATTTTTGAATAAAATGAAAATGAATTCTTTATATGTACTGTGACCAACTAAATTTTGTCTATACGATTGAGTTATCCTAGTTACTTTTATACCTTGTTTGCAAACAATGGGTGTCTTATTTTAAACAATGCGCCAGAATATTTCTTCAAAAAAGCGTTTTTCGCACAAATAACGCGAATGAATGTTGTTTTGTTCGGAGGGGGGCACATGATTTGATTTCCAACTTGCCATTGGCCTTCTAGGTTATTTTATGGTCAACTTGTGTTTTTCAAATGGAAATAGTTATTATTTGTTTATTTGTGTATACTTTCGTGTCAACATAACTTTGTTTGTCCAAATTCCCTTCGGTTACGTATGACAAACTGTAGAAGATTATAGCGTATACTCCGACAAATTTCATTGTCATTGAATTTATTAATTAAATTAAATACTGATATGAAAAAATTAACTCGTCAACCAGGAATCGAACCTCGGGCCTCTGGATAACTAGTCCAGTATGCTTGCCTCTACGCCTCTACATTTGTCGGAGTATACGCTATAGTCTTCTACAGTTTGTCATACGTAACCGAAGGGAATTTGGACAAACAAAGTTATGTTGACACGAAAGTATACACAAATAAACAAATATTAAATAAATATCACTTCAACAGAAGTTAATACTGTCTAATAAATAAAAATTAGAATAATATGAAAAAGTTGGCTGTTGCATCACAATCGTCTTTGGTGTAGAGGAAAGCATACTGGACTAGTTATCCAGAGGCCCGAGGTTCGATTCCTGGTTGACGAGTTAATTTTTTCATATCAGTAGGAAATAGTTATGTTTAAAGAATCTGAGGAAAAAAGAACATAAGTAGCAACCGGCTATGCTTGTAAAGGTTTTCTGCAGTTTCCTTTCTCAAACTCCAGATGAATATCGGCATAGTTCCTATCAAAGTTAGCTGCAGTTGCACAACCTACCAATTTCTAGTCTACATACAAATTCCATGTCTTTTAGAGGTTGGTAAAAAGATTTAGCAAGGCCTTTATACAAAGGATTTATACAAAAAAAAATAATGCTTATTTTTGCATTTCAGTTAATTCGAATGAGAATGAAATAATCAAATTTATAATATTTTTGTTAATGTTGGATTTTTAGCGAATTTCCTCCAAAGGAAATGCAGCTATTGTTTTTGCACCAATGTTGGAATTTCGTATAAATTTCTTCAAATGTACATCGATCCTACCTATTAGATGTTAAAAATCACTATCGCGAAAATTTGTATATATGTATATATATATATATATATACATATATATATATATATATATATATATATATATATATATATATATATATATATATATATACATATATATATACATATATATATACATATATATATATACATATATATATACATATATATATATACATATATATATATACATATATATATATATACATATATATATATATACATTATACAACATTTTACATTTTATATATATATATATATATATATATATATATACATATATATATATACATATATATATACATATATATATATACATATATATATATATATACATTATACAACATTTTATGTACTTTTTTTAAATGTCTGTGGAGTCTCTAGCGGTCACAGTTTTATTCCGATTGGAATGAAATTGGGTATTTGGTTCACTTTTGGTATTCTTAAGGTCAAGTTCGTGGGTAAAATCGGACGAGGGGAAATGGGGTTTAGAGGGAGGGGAAAAAACAAAATTTGACTATCTCCCTTAATATTTGAAAAATCGAAAAATTTATCAGGAGTTAAGTTGTAGGTACTAAGTTTTACTGCAATTTTGTTTCTTATCATTTTTCTGTTACACTAATATTTACAGAAATATTTACAATTAAAGATTGAAAGTTTAAATTCTAAATAACTCTTTTCACATGAGAGTTTGAGAAAAATGATTAAGTAATGAATTGTAGCAAACTTTATTTTCTACAACTTTACTCCTTATACATTTTTCGATTATTCTTATATTAAGACAGATATTAAATATTTTGTGTTTGTTTGACACAAATACATGAAACAAATTTTATTGTAAAAAATTTTGATTGTCGTTTCCATAGTAACTATAAACAATATTGTTACACATCGATTTTACATCCTCCAAAGGAAATGCAGCTATTGTTGCAAATACTAAAGTCATATCAGATAATATATTCCATTTTGAAGACACTAAAATTATGACCGCTAGAGAGTGAATGTATTCTAAGGAAATTCGCTAAGTTGACGCAGCTCCTGCGTAACGAATTTTCTAATTAATTTTATCAGCAACCTTTTGAGTATCAAATCGAATTATTTTATAGTGGTGGAACAGGAGAGAACAAACTTTCAAGCGTGGAGTCCGTATTTTGTCACGTGAATATCAAATACAAATGTTTATCGATATTTAGTTTGTGAGCAATATTATAATGGTTAGAGAATAAGTTTGAAAATTTGCTTGAAAAAAGTTCAATTGTTTTACGCATAATTGATAATTAACAATTTTATAACTCAATGAGGTGAGGAAAATGTTCTTATACTACTAAATTTTCACACTTATCCATCGTTTTTTTATACTTACATTGTATTAATAATAAAGTTTTGTTCTAATATAATTATTCTAAACTAAAAATCCTAAAAGAAATAAATATTGTTTTTTTTTTCCGTATGGAATCATGCAATCGTTAGCTTATGAAAAAATAATCGTCAACCATTTTCGTGCTAAGAATTAAGGTGATTCGTAGATATATATTCCATCACAATAGATTTTCATAAAGTTTTATAAACCTCTCTATTATATTATTTTAATAGCTTGAACATATATTTGTATAAGGAATTGAAATAGAAATAAAGGTTTTGGTGATTTATCAATATGGATACGCGATTATTTTCATACCTGGTTCATATTATATACCAGAGTATATTTAGTTTAGTCCAGACTTGAGAAAGATTGTAGCGACTGCACTGGACGGGCTACACTTCGACCATAAGGTCCATTGTGATGTCTAAGGATGTGAGTGGAGTGGAAGGAATTTTGTGTGTAGACTAGGAATTGGTAGGTTAGTTCTTGAAGGAAACTGCAGAAAACCTTTACAAGTATAGCCGGTTACTTCGTTCTTGTCCATACGCCGACAGATTAGTCAATTAAGCGCCCCCTTTTTTTCTTTATAATTGACAAACTACCGATATCGGGATTCGAACCCATAACCTCCCAGTTCAAAGTAGACATAACGCCATATGCCTTAGACTTAGACTGTAATTGTACGACAAACACTTTAAACCAATTTATTAATGTGAGTTTGTATGTAATATATATCAGGGTATACTCGTATTAAGTTTAGTCCAGACTTTGTAACTGTTGAAAACATAGATCGCAGAATAAAAATTTCATAAAATTACTTAATTTGTCAATTTCCGAGGCGAGGCAAGGTTTTGGTATCACCTCGACTCGCTTTAAAACACGGAATATAAGTTGCTTAGTCTCAATTTTTTTGACACAATCAATTTTTTTTGACTCCTCCAATGAAAACAGTAAATTCAAAAAAAATTTGGCGTAAAAAAATAACGTAAAGAACTTCGTTCCTGACGGGGTCCCCCGATCGCACAAGTTTTTTTCTTTAAAATAAGAACATATTGGATCAACAAAATAAAAATAATACATTTACTTTTCTCTATAAAATTTTCAAACCGGCGATGAACAAATTTATGATTATTATTATAAAAAGTAATCATGGTATAAAATTTCTTTTTAATTTAAAATGCATATTACTTCCTGTTTTTTTCTAAACATACATGTTACTATATTATTTTATAAAAAAAAATTACCTTTTTTAAATTTGTCTCGGCCGAGTCGAGGTTTTTGGGACAATATACCTCGCATCACCCCGGTTAGTAACGAGGATTAAAATTTTGAACCTCGCCTCGTGCCTTTTAACCGAGAACAGAGACGAGGCGGGGTTACCTCGTAGTTTCGATGAAACGCTATGTCAAATACATAACAACGGTCTCTTTGTGTCGAGGATTAAAAAACAAATTATTCTCATGGAACTATGCATATAAATATTTGTCTACGGACCTAAAAAAGTAATTATCATCCCACTGTTATAAAACATAAAAACAATATAAAATTTATTTGTTTTAAGTGGTTTGCATGTTTACATATAATATGAATCTTAAATATACTTTTTCCCATATTATATATTATAAAGTCAATGCAAATTGACTGTAATATATAAATTGCTATACATTATAAAAAACTATGCAATGACTAAAACTAGAGTTTATTTGATACGCCATACCAACGTAAAACCGTCATACGTCATACGAACTTCTCTCTACCCGAGTCGGTTATTTTTAGCATACCTCTTTCACCTTTCGAATAAGTTTATAACATATCTTAACAATTTTTCAACTCATTATATTCAATACCGTGGAAGCCGTACGACAAAAAATTTTCCAAAACCTGAAATTGTCCAACTTTGTTATCGTAAGCTATGAGTCCGAATTGAATGAAAATTGTACAATGCATTGGTATAATGCAATTGCCATTGAAGAGAGCTAAATATTTCACACTCACTCACATCCCCTTTATTAATTTTGACTTGGTCGTTTTAGAAATTTTGATCATCTAGCCTCAAGCTGACTATAAATTTTCAACTCAATTGATTCCATAGTTTAGGAGTAATCTGGACAAGAAATTTCGGACGGCATGGAGACGAAATTTTTTCTGCTTTGACAGTGAAAAATTTGGAACGGGGTTAAATTGATTTTTTCCAACTCGATTACAAAAGTTATTTTATATTCATTCCACGCCAAATTGGATACCATTTAGCTTTTGCATCTCCGATTTTCTCCATAGTTTTTTCTCTTTTAGTATCTATTGAGAAAGGCCTCAATGCAAATTTTCAGCTTTTTTTGTCCAGTCACCTCCAAGATATGAATTTAAAAAAAAAAACGGTACTTGTTTTTTGAATGCCCATAACTTTGCCTAAAATGATCCGATTGGGATTTTGTTGTTTTTTGCGGTTAACTGTTGATAGAAATTTCACGCGCCCCACGATTTTACTTTTGAGTCTGATCAATGCCCTAAATTGATGAGGAGAGTGGTGTGATGAATGGTACCTAGGACCTACCTAATTATTTTTTATTTTTTAGCTTTTTGTTCATCTACATCATTATTATCATCTTTCTTTACAAAAAAACCGAACTTAAAAATTTGTTTACCTATTTTATTATGGCTATAAATCAACATCTCGTCAAAACAAATTTAATGTGTGAATATGACCTCAATTAGTCAACTCGTTCAGAAGTTACACGATCAACGATTATGTTCATAGACTCGCTGTACTCGCTTGACCACTGAAGCGACCTTTGGCCTTCTAGCATGGAAAAATTAAAATTTTACGAGTTTTGTGAGTCAGTGAGTGAGTGAGTTACACAAATTGCTGTATATATTATAGGATTTGTTTTTGAAAGAAAGGAATACGTTTTTTTTTCAGGTTTTATAAAACATTCGGTATGTGCGAAACGTTTACGTATGCCATGTACATTAAAAAAATTATGAGTATCCATCACAAAGCTACAGAGCTTAATCAGTGTCATAAAAGTATAAATAAATAAATTGTATTGTGAACTAGCTTTAAAAATGTAATTTTTAGTATTGAAGTTACCTACGGGTAATACATGATCAGAATTATTACATGTAGGTACTATTAATACAAGTACTTCATTCAGACAAATAAACTGTGTATTGTTGTTCAAAGTTGTTCGTGGTTCGTAACAATACAATCAACCACAATAGAGAAAATCGAAATTATTATAGTTCACTTAACAGTTTCCTTTTAACGTAATGCAATGTTACCATAATTTTATTGCGGTATTGTAACGTTTTATGGTTTTTCATTATTATATTTATATAAATAAATACTAAAATGCACTTGGTGTTTGTTTGTGTTTTTTTTTCATTAAGACTAATAAAAGTTTTAGACGGAATTAGTTGATTTATGCTTATCTACTTGGCTTTATGTGCTAGAGCTAAAAAGTAAGGCCAAGTTCGTGAACGGGAAAAACCGAACCAGACTTCCCCTCGCCAGGGGGGATATATCCATCTTTGAAACAGTAAGAGATGGAATAAAATTAAAGACAAAAAATGTGCCTTTTTTAAAAATAAACAACGTTTGTTTGAAACTTTTTCATAAGCTCAGTATATATCGGGTATTTGAGCAATTGACTCAGCTAATTGATATTTTTACTTGTATATAAATAGAATTAAAAATACATCTCAATAAATTCCGTTTAAATTTACTTCAATGAATATATTTAATTATTATGCAATATGGAAAATTCTAGTCCAACCATGATGAGTTTGGTTACACAGAAATTGGTTTAGGGTTCCAAGTGTGAGCGGCATGAAGAGCTTTAAAGCTATTTGGTTGGCTGTAAGTTATTGCTGTAAGTATTGCTCAAAATAATAATTATTTTTCTATTACAAAATGGGTTGTATTATCAAATTTCATTACACTTCTAGCGATCGAAATACTCGATCAATACTCAGCATTCTTTTTAATTGTTTCCATCAAATTGGTTCTCATAAATGCAAACTCAAAAACTAAATTTTTAAGACAACCCCGGAGGAGTTTATCGAACTAATTAAAACCCAAAGATCCTCGTATCCTCCTATCTTGAGCCTTAATTTGTGGAATTCCATATATTCATACACTAATAGAAGGAATTTCTTTCCTCAAGAAAATATTTTTTCTTCAATATATTTGCTTCAATAAAGAAACCCTTGTTTTCAAGACTATGCAGTCGAACCAAAAATATATGTTTAGTTGAGCGAAGAAACTAAAATTCTTGTACGGTGTTTTTTTCAAGCCTTGGCCTAAGAGAGTCTTTATTGGGCAAATACTCTAGTGATTCTTTAGCCAAGAAAATGAAATTCAAGTAAAAACAACTATTTTTCTTATTAAAAACTCAAGAAGAGAAAGTTTATGCAGGCAGCTTCTTTGAAGAATAATTGTTTTTTTTTTCATATGAATGAAAATTGAAATAAATATTGAAATAAAGTGGATTTTTGTTAACAAATCTCATATGTTTTCAGTTAGAGAAACTTATGAGTTGCAATTAAAAATATCGTACGCAATGATATTTTATTAATGATATAATAGGTGAAGATTATAATAGGTGATATAATAGGTGAAGATTTTTAACTTTCCGCTGAGAAAATTGAAAATTCTAATACTCTCTAATGAAAACTTTTTTTTGTTAACTGAAGTATATCATTACTTCTTTAAAAAGTTTCATTTGTTTGGATTGAGCAAATATTTATTTTGGGCCGAAATTTTATCTCGGTCCAAAGAAATCATTATTTCAGTTTAAGAATTTCGAGATTCTTGAGTCAAGAGTCAGTTTATCTGTAGTTATGATAATTTCCTCAAGTCAAAACTATAGATGTCAATATTACTTATTAATTATATAATATTACTTATACTTATTTTCTTATACCAAATATATATTATCTTCCCTATATATGAGAGTCAGAAATTCTTGGTTTAAAACAGTTTTACTTACAGCAAGGAATTACTTCTGTCAGTGTACAGTAAAAAACTGCTCACGAAGATAATGTTTACACATTGAAACAGTTACTTATAATAAATAAACTAACAAGTGGATTTGCTAAATAAAAAAATGTTTTATTTCTGTATATAGATAATTACATTATGAGTCTGCAAATACTTTTATAGGGACTACAGACGTGCAATCTGTGCAGGAACATTTTAAAGACAAATGAATGTTCGGTAGTAGGTTGCTAGTCTGTATAGCTATTGCAGAACAAAATTACCTGTCCTTGATCTGGTTGCTGTAAAAATCAAAATTATTTGAAATTTTGTGGGAGGAGATTAATTTTGTTACACAAGTTCCGCGATATTTGCAACATATTATCTAAAATTTTATGTTTTCCTAAATTTTTTTTATATTTTATTACATTGTCAAAAAATATGTGACAAAAAATGTCACACAAAAAACTGGAAAAAACTGTAGAGATATATACAAATATACTAGTAGATAAATAAACTACAAATTAAATGAGATAGAGACAATAGATGACAAGTGATGGAATTTTTAAGATAGAGTAATAAAGTAATAATTTTATGTTCCCAATTTTTGTGGCACGTCTGTAGGCAAAATATTTTGTAGGCGGAGTTCAATGTTGCTGCACAATGTTCCGCGTTTGTAGCTTACTTTAAATACGGGACATTCACATATTTGTGAATGTCCCGTATTTAAAGTAAGTACTTTCTTTTCCCGTACTTTCTTTCGTGTTTCTTGTCAAATACGGAACCGATTCAAATAATCTGTTATATATTTTGTCATAATTTTTTTATAATAAAACTCTATATAGTATCAATGCTGTACATAGAAAATATTTTGAAAATAATATTAAATTTGGGTAATGATAATGATGATCGATGATAAAAACCGATTTTAAAAATTTATATCTACCTGCCTGTTTGTTTGTTCCACATCACGTTAAAACGGCTAAACCGATTTAGATGATGTTTTCACCGGTAAGTATATAATATTGCCGGGAAACACATGCCGCATGGACCGTGAACGAAACGTATCAATAAATATTTATCTCATAACAAACATGGAGCGACTATGTTTCAATAAAAATATGAAGCGTAATATTGATTAGAAATATATTTACACATGTGCAAACAAAAAATTGTACCATTTTTGACGAACAAATAACAAATGAATAGTGATACTCAGCGAATATATTGGTAAGATATGCCTTTTGTCATTGTTTTACCCTAGGGAATATCATGTCTTTCTTTTATATGATTAAACAGTCCTCAGGCTTCAATGTGTTTTGATCTTGTTATTATTAAGTATTGAAGTTTTCAACTTCATTATTTCAAAACTTCTGGAAACTGAAAAATTCTATTTATACTATATACAGAGTGTTACAGAGAACAAAATACAGAAAATCAATGGAACAACATTGTAAAGCTCAACATACGCCCATAATTCATAATCACGGTAGTGATTTTTTGTGGAACTCTATAATATTTATACTTCGAAAAGAATTTTGATGTGTTGCACCATTATTATAAACTGTTTATGAAAATGATCTAATAAGCTCTAACATATCAATACAATAAAATTGATAAAATTAAATATGCAAAATACTCTTTGGAAATAAAACTATCTTACATCGTTTAAAAGATCGATTTGATGAAGTGTCACGCGGACATGGATTGATGATTAAGAATTCAAAAATAAAGTAAGGTTAGGTTCCAGGACCAGTCCAAGTGGCCGAGCGGTCTAAGGCGTTATATCTGCGCAGTATGCCTACTTGGAAACTGAGAGATTATGTGTTCGAATCCCGACATCGGCAGTGTGTCAATTATTAAAAAAGAATTTTCAGTATATGTGTGTAAGTAATTATACTATGAGCCACAATAGTTGGATTCTGTTTTCAAAATTTCATAATCTTAGTGCTTTATTCTTTTGGCTTTTGAGAAAATGATTCGAATAAAAGTTGTATGTAAATTTATAATGAACAATTTTTAACCGAAACATTTTTTCGAGTAAGGTAACAAATCAGTTATGAACTTTAAAAAAAACGCTCCTTTTCAAACCCAGTATATGTAAGTATACAAGGTATATTAAGTTTGATCACGACTTTGTAACACTTAAAAATATTGATCGTAGGCATGAATATTTGGCATATGTGTTCATAAAATGGTCTAATTCGGCCATTTCCGCATGTCCGGCTGTCTGTCTGCCTGTCCGTGGACACGAGCGAATTTTTATGTGTTCTACAGCAAAAAAGTAACGTCAAGTTTGTTCATGGGAAAAATAGGAGCATGTTTAGATAAAAGGTGCAAAACTGCCTATCTTTGAAACCGTAAGAGATATAACAAAAGTTGAAGAACCAAAACTCTTCTGCTTTTTAAAATAAACAACTTTTGTTTGAAAATTTTTTTTCATATACTCCATAGTTTTTCATAATTTTTGAATAATGTTCCTCGGAAAGCGAATTGTTAACAATTCGAATACGCAGAATTGTGAACAATTCAATCATTGATATACAACTCAGTATATACTGGGCATTTAAACAATTAACTCGGTTAGTTGTTAAATGATTTGTTTGTATCGTTTCTCAGCTACCAAGAAAGCTAATTAATTTTCGTGGCGGAGACAATTTCTTGAAACATATTAATTGTTATCGCTTAATTCGTTCTCTGGATATCCACCTCCAAAATTGACGTTTTTGAGAAACACTGACTGACCCGCTCACTCTGTTTTTTAAATTTGATTCATTCGGTTTTCGTAATAAATTTCGACGATAAGTTGTTACTTTATTTATAATGAACAGCTGTTATTCGAAAACAGAATAAATAAGACTACAAAGTTTAAAAAAATTACATCCACTTTTGTGGCCAATTGTACTTCCAATAACCTATAAACTTATAGTTTGGTACAAATGTAGGCCTTAGGGCACATTTAAAGAGAAAAAATCGAAATTTCAAACATTTTTCATCCAAATTAACAAAAAATTTTGTAAGAAGTTTAAGAAAGTATCACAATGGGTCATATGGTCTAAGTATGTCCCGCCTGGCAGCCGCTACAACATAACCTAACCTTACCGTATTTTTGGATTCTTATTCATTAATCCATGCCCGCGTGACACTTCATCAAATCGATCTTTTAAACGATACAAGATGGATTTATATTCCAAAAATTATTTTGCATATTCAATTTTATCAATTTTATTGTGTTGATATGTTAGAGCTTATTAGATCATTATCATAAATAGCTTATGAAAATGGTGCAACACACCAAAACACGCAAAATACTTTTGAAGTATAAATATTATGGAGTTCCACAAAATACAGCTCTGTATAATAAATCATACAAGAGAGAGTATCTATCACTATTTTTTTTTCTATAAATTGTTAATGATGAACAAACAAAAGCTTGACATTAAACCTTTCGCACAAATACTTTTATAATTTTCACCATCAATAAAACTACGTTTTAAGACAAATAAGAAAATATATTAGTAAATAGGCTTCGGATCGAAATTATAGAAATTGGAGAAATACTTGTTCTAAACTTGTGTAAAGATTATTTAAGGCCAACATTGCTGAATTCAATGTAAACTCTACGTTGAACCTATTGATGCCGCGATACGAAACGAGAGTAGCATGTATTTTACTAAGCATGTATTTTATCTGGTATTTTACTGACAATCGTCGCGTCTCGTTTTTACAGTTGAAAATTTTCTTGATTATATACAATTGATTATATACAGTACAAATAGTTATTACGGGTCGGTTGATATGTTTAATATGAATTCGGAAAATTTAGAAAAAATGATTACTCACTCAAAATGATTTATTTGCTGTTTTGTGTAGTAAACTTGTAAATATTCAAATGTACAGATTGAAAGAGAGTACTATCGTGTGCCTCTACCAGTCCAAGTGGGCGAGCGGTCTAAGGCGTTATGTCTGCGCAGTATGCCAACTTGGAAACTGGGAGGTTATGGGTGTGAATCTCGACATCAATTATGAAGAAAAAAAGTAGCGGTTAATTGACTAAACTTTCGGCGTATTGACAAGAACGAAGTAACCGGCTATGCTTGAGAAGGTTTTCTGCAGTTTCCTTTACGAACTCCATTTGAATATGGGCATAGTTCCTATCATAGTCGGCTGCAGCCGCATATCCTACCAATTCCTAGCCTAAATTCCAGCCACTCCACTCACAACCTCACATCCTTAGGTATCACGATGGACCTTATGGTCGAAGTTCAACCGTCTACGACAGCCTCTACAAACTATCTATCTATCGTGTACCTCTAGAATATTTAACTCGGGATAAAGTTCGTCTCATCACTTGCTGACTTAATCTCGTCTCGCCTTGTTTTTCTCGTCTATCATGGCATCACTAAATTATACTAGTGATCACAAGAAATAAGCGCACTTAGAGTACCCCTACATTGCAAACTTTTGATTGGCCGATAGTTTAGTCTATATCGGGCTATAATGAATTGTCTATAGTAATTGTTAACCGTTAGGTGTGCGCGCTCCCATATACCTACATGTCTATTAATGAACCGATTGAACTATCGGCCGATAAAAAGTTTGTGGTGTGCGGCCGGCCACTCTTAAACTATAACTTGCGGATTCATAGACATTTTGACTGCACTTGAGTGTACGTACATAATCAAACATAGATATGTTATTAAAACTCAAAAATTTGTTTTATGAATTTTAACAAATTTTCCATTTTTAACCCGACTGCAAAAAAGGAGGATGGTTCTCAATTCGTCTGTATTTTTTTTTTTTTTTTTTTATGTTTGTTACCTCAGAACTCCGTCATTTATGAACCGATTTTGAATTTTTTTTTTTTGTTTTAAAGGGTTTGATTCCCGATTGGTCCCATTGTCACCAAATCGCATTCTGATGAGGGGATCTCCGGGAAATTGAGGAAAATCTTCATTTTATATGTGATAACCGATTTCTGCGAAATTTTTTTTTTTTTTTGAAAGGGTATACTCATTCATAATGGGAAAATAAAAAATTTTTTTTAAAAACCGACTTCAAAAAAATTTTTTACAAAAAAAAAACCGACCCCAAAAAAAAAAACAAAATGCTTGTATTTATTTATTTATTTATTTGATTTGCCAATAAATGGCTTATCACTCTTTACATTATAATAAACATAAGTGCTTTTACAAAATTCAAAATAACAACATATTATTGCTTCAATAGCACAGAAATTTAACAAAAAGACAGAAAATAAAAAGATACTGTGTTTACTACTACTTTTCTCCTTGATTAGCTCATAAATTTGCTTTACGCTTTTTGATGATTAAATCCAAGTAATCGCATATCGCCCTTATATCCTCTTTACTGTTAACCTCCAGCATAGCCATCGCATTTTCGTATCCTCTTTGACTGATTCCCTCCCTCTCTTTTCCCTCAGTTCCTTGGCAGTGCTCAATCATGTGCCTTATGGATTCAATGCCCCATCCACATAAAACGCAAATTTTTTCTCCGTTAGTGTTTATTCTTCTGTTTTCCCAACCGAACCTATACATTCTGAAGTTTGCAAGCATTCTTCTTTCGCTTCTATTTGCTATGTCGATGTACATTGCGCCTCTATCATAATGGTTTAACATCATGAAAAATTCCAAAGAATTTTTTGTTTTGGCTTCTGCTAAGGTGTTCACTAGGCATAAATCACTTACTTTACTTTTAATTAATTTTTGAACTCTTTTGTAGCTCCCTTCTTGCATTTCATTTAAATTAAGGCCCAGTTCACAAAGTTTAGCCTTAATTATGCTGTCCCATTCCCCCTGCATGCAACTTTTTTGTAATGCTTTATTTGAAAATGCTACTCTAAAGTAAAAGTTGATTGCATGTTGCAGCACAAATCCTTCAATGGGCATTACACCTAATTCTAAATCTATTGCGCAATTAGGGGTTGATTTAGATACTCCGAGGAGCTCTTTGTAGAAGTTGTAGGTAAAAGAAACCAACTCTTTTGAACAACCTTCAATTCCCCAAACCTCTCTTCCATATGTCAGGATCGGTGTGATAATAGAGTTGAACATTTTTAATATCAAGCTTACTGGAAACTGTTCATATTTGTATATAAACTTTCTTAAAATCATAAGTGCTCTACTGGCTTTTGTTATCATCTCGTTTTGGTGTAATTTCCAACTGCCATTGTATGCTATCATTACTCCTATATATTAAAAGCTTGAGACATTCTCTATTAAATTGCCATTGATCCTAAAAACTTCGTTCCGATTATACTTCCTTCCCTGACAAACTCTAAGCACTTTTGTTTTTTTTACGTTGATGGTCATTTCCCAAGTAACGCAGTAGTTTTCTATTGCTGCTAAGGACCTCTTCATTCCCCCAATAGATTGTGAGAATAAAGCTACATCATCGGCATACAGCAATATCTTCACTTCTTGGCCTTTTATGCATGGAGAAAAGGTTTCAAAGTTGTCAAGGCAATCTGGTAAATCGTTTATAAACAGAATAAATAAGATGGCAGAAAGCTCACATCCTTGCCGGAGACCTTTATATGTTTTAAAGGTTTCTGTAGCAAAAAATCTATCTATGCGCACACAACATGTAGTTTCCTTATAAATTGATTTCAATATGCTTATCATATGCGTTGACATTTTTAGTTTTGATAGCTTGTTCCATAAAATGTTTCTGTCAATTTTATCAAACGCTTTTTCGAAATCAATGAAGGCGCAATATAGCTTATTTCTTTTAGTCTTTAGTGTTTTATTGATCAGTGTTTTGATGACAAGTAAATTATCCATAGCCTCAAACCCACCTCTGAAACCAGCTTGGAATTTACTAATGATGTTTTCGTTTTCAGCCCATTCCTTTATTCTTATCGATAGAATCTTTGTATAAATTTTACTTAAACTAGGTGTTAAGGTTATACCTCTGTAATTATCAGGGTTATTTATTTCTCCTTTTCCTTTATATATATTGCAGATTACACCAGTAACCCACTTTTGAGGAAATATTTTATTTGTCTGCAATTGATTAAATAAATTTGTCAAAAATTCTATGAAAACAAATGAATATTTTGCTGCTGCGCTCACAAATTCATTTATAATTCCATCTAGTCCCCCCGCCTTTCCATTCTTAAGTATGCTTAAGACAAGCATCACATCAGATACGCTTATTTCACGATCGAGGATTACATTACTTTCATTCACTGCTACATCACTTACGTCCATGAAACCTTCTTGCTCTTCGCCATAGAGATTTTGATAATGCTTAACCCAAGCGTCCGGATCTATGTCATATAAATATTATAAACAATTTATTAAAACAAAAAGAGGGGGTTTTGTTTTTTGCAAATATCTCAGAAACTATTGCAGATATCGGAATTCAAAAAAAGATTCTTAAAGAGCAAGAAATTTCCAAAAAAAAAAGTCTCACCTACCAAAACTGTACCACTAATATTTATGATAATAGGGCTTAAAACGGTTATCTGCTTGATTCCGACACTTGAACACAAAATTTTTTTAACCCATTACATATGAATATTATGGAAAGGAAAACTTAAGGTACTTATTGGATACTTAAACAATAATCCGTAGGCAAAAAAAGTTTACTCCAATTTACTCGTCAACTATGCTTTTGTTAATTAAAATTTTTTCCAATCTGGATAGCACGGATAATTTTTGAAATAAATATCGGTTAAAGATGTGAGATATCAGTCAAAAAGTCAATTAATAAATATTAATAGTCGTATAAGTCGTAAACGGTAAGTGATACAAAAAAAAATTAAGAAACAAAAAATATAGAAAATTATCTACAAAAAAGGTTATTATCATTTTTAGTCTAAAGTGTACGGTAATGGAGATATAGGCCGATACAGTTTTTCTCAAAATGGCGGCAATTCCGGGGTCAAATTTTGTAAGGGTTTTGTTCATTTACATTCAGTACGTGCTACTGAACCTAATTTGAAAAAATCTTTAATTTAGTGCATTGCGGACAAGAATACCGGACTTCTACATTGAGTGTACTAATTTTTTTATTTACCATTTACATATTTTTTTTTTTTTTTTTGTAAACTAACGTCTATTTATATCCATTGTGGGTATGGTTGCCTTTCGGTTATATTATACCAACAGAAGTGACTAGCATTTACTTACTTTGACATTTTAAGTAATATGTTGCTTTTAAGTAATATAGAACCTGAGGTCAGAAATAGAGATTTTCAATTGAAAACATAAGTTGACTTTCAAATGACCTTGAACGTCTAGGTTAAAGTCATCAATGGATGTTATCAATAAACTTTTATTCCGCTATGCATACTGTAATTATTAAAAATACTTATTGTATATGTAATATTTTATAAAAAAGATTATAATTTGGCTCCCAAGTTTTTAGTGGTAAGAAATATTGATCGGATATATGAATAGACCTAGTGGAAAGCAAGCCACGTAAAAAGAGTGCCATATATTTGTGGAAAGTTACAAACAGTCAATTGTGACGGATTTTCTGGTGCATGTGAAATGCGATATTATTTTCTTATTGATTAAACAAAATGTAAAATATTGATTGTAAGTCACTCGTGGATTTCCAATTGGAAATTTTCGTTTTACTTTTGAATATATTAAAATTTAGAAGAACATTTTAAGTAATATGTCGCTGAGCCGCTGAGCTACCTTTGATGTCATGATGGAGGAAGCTTGATATCAAGTCAGAAGAATACATTTGAGATTGGATTCTTGACTAAATCCAAAAGCACTAAAATTACAAACAAAGCACTAAATTAGCACCTAAGAAGCACCGAATAATGGAACTATGTAAATGCATTTTGTAGACTTTTCTCTGCTAATTTGTCGAGGGTAATTAATAGTATAATATATAAAAATTAATGTGCCGGTTAATTAATTAAACTCTCGGCATATGGACAAGAACGAAAGTAACCGGCTATGCTTGTGAAGGTTTTCTGCAGTTTCCTTCACGAACTCCAGATGAATATCGGCATAGTTCCTATCATAGTCGGCTGCAGCCGCATATCCTACCAATTTCTAGTCTACTCACAAATTCCTTCCACTCCACTCTCATCCTCACATCCTAAGGCATCACAATGGACCATATGGTCGAAGTGTAGCCCGTCCAGGGCAGCCTTTATAATCTACCTACCTATCTCTACATAAAAATTACCTTTCCTTAGGATCGATAAAAAAGGCCAGGAAAGTATACTTGCTAGGCTACGACTCCCCCCCCCCCCCCGCTACTACTACTACTAACAGTATAATATAATAACTATTGAACCATTTATAAAGCGGTCAATTTCAATATTTGTTAAATTTTTCTGCTATTCATGTCAATACATCATAATAAAAAAACAAATTTTTAAATTAAAAAGAATCCAAGTGTAGGTTTTCATGTAGTAATTCATGTAGAAACTTTTCCTAACCTTCTTAATTTAAGATAATTATAGGTATGTTCCGTTTTTTCCTTGTATGTGCATTGTGTTAAAATGTTTGAGGTCTTGTTATAACCATTATTATTATTATAGACCGGAAGGTACAATAATATTATACCTTGCATATACGTGCGGTGTGTAATAATCTTATAAATATGCTGTGCGACTGCCTACATAAAAACACACACACATATTACTTTCAACATGTCAGATATTTTGTAGTTTTTATTCGTCTATAAGTTATACCCGGTATATGTAAATATACAAAGGTATATTAAGATTAGATTAGTGCCGACTTTGTAACGCTTGAAAATATTGATCGCAGATATAAATGATTGGCATTGGTGTTCATAAAATTGCCTAATTTGTCCATTTCCGCATGTCCGCAAGTGAACTCTCTAGTGGTCACAGTTTTATTTCGATTGTAATCAAACTTGGCATTTGAAAGGTCATGTTTGTTAATGGGTAAAATCGAGAAAGGGCAAAATGGGGTTTAGAGACAGGGGGAAACACAAAATTTGGCATATCTACCTTAATATTCGAAATATCGAAAAATTTATAAGAAGTAAAGTTGCTTTTAATCATTTTTCTGTTACATTAATATTTACAGAAATATATACGATTTAAGATTGAAAATTAAAATTCTTAATATCTCTGTTCAGATTAGAGTTTGAGAAAAATGATCGGGAAGTGAATTGCAGCAAACATTTCTATAACCTTACTCCTTGTACATTTTTTGATTATTCTAATATTAAGCGAGATATTTTATATTTTGCCCTCTTTTCCCTTGAACCTTCCCTTAGACTATAATTGTAATCGCTAGAGAGTAATTGATTATTCTAAAGAAATTTGCAAATTTGACGCGGCTCCTGCGTAACGAATTTTTTTTTAATTTTATTTAGTATTTTTATCATTGTTTTCGAAATTATTTCTTTGTACACTTGGCAAATGTCAAAAAAAATCTAAATTAAAAATAACCGTCAGTCCCCTTTAAAAAAATAATCAATTATGTTTTGTTGGAAGGGGCCTTTCCGTTGACCTTTATGGTTATTTGAAGGTTACATTTGATTTTCAAATACGATCCTGTATTTTTTTTTAAGACTCGCCAAGGAAAATATAACATAAAAACTGAGTAATAAAGTTTGTTTATGTTAATACTTCTAGATATTTATAGCCGTTTTAAAAAATGCCGTTAATATAGGTTTCTATTTTAAAAACACAAATTGGCCTTCTAATAACTTTGAAGGCCAAAGTAAAGGTGAAAATCAAGATGATCAAATAATTTTATTAAATACTTATTGTATATGTAATATATTATAAAAAAGATTATAATTTGGGTCCCAAGTTTTTAGTGGTAAGAAATATTGATCGGATATATGAATAGACCTAGTGGAAAGCAAGCCACGTTAAAAGAGTGCCATATATTTGTGGAAAGTTACAGTCAATTGTGATGGATTTTCTGGTGTATGTGAAATGCGATATTTTCTTATTGATTAAACAAAATGTAAAATGTTGATTGTAGGTCACTCGTGGACTTTCGTTTTACTTTTGAATATATTAAAATTTAGAAGAAAGCATGGTTTATCGTCTGAGTCGAATATACTATAAAGCTAGAAGTGAAGCTGACACACTCACTCACTTCTAGATAAAACCTAACCCACTTCTAGACATGCTAGAAAGATGCGGTTTTTTGCATTCGACGCGAAATTGCTTCAAACTTCAACGAAATTTTTCCATTGCACCCCCCCGGAAAACCGAAAAAACACCCCCCAAACTTACGTTTTTCAGTTCTATACATGCCGAAAACATGGGATTTTCACCAATCGACCAGAAATAAAGTCAAATTAATAGAATAATTTCAAAAATTTCATTACCTGCATCGCGGTTTTTTGCATTCGACGCTTAATAGCTACAAATTAAGAAGGTAATTAAAAAAACTTAAAAGTTTTCCTCACCACTCCCTAAAAAAATGGTAAAACAACCCCCTAAACTACTCTTTTAACTTCTATTCATGGTAGAAAGATGGGGATTTATGCATTTGGTGGAGAATTTCTTAAAACTAATGGAGTTATTCGATAAACTTTAATTTTTTCATCGCCAACCCCATGAAAATGGATAAAACGCTCCCAAAAATCACCCATTTACGACTTTACATGCTAGAAAGATGCGCTTTTTTTGCATTCAACGCTGAATAACTGCAAATTAACAAGTTAATTCGAAAAATCAAATTTATTTCATTGCTACCCCTTGAAAATCGTAATGTGAGACCTATCTATGCCCAGTCCCCCCAAACCCCTTATCCTAAACCCACCCCCAAAAAAACCCTTAAAATTATCCCATAAAAATTCAGCTTCCAAAAAAATTAGCTCCCCCATTAATTCTCTAATGCTATGTACTTTTTTCAACTTTTTATACAATTCATGTAATATTATTTTCTGTGACGTGGAGCCAACGGGTCAAGGGGGAAGCCCCTTGCGAGCAGAGCGAGTATTCTAATAAAACATTAATAATTATTCACGCGAGACACTAAATATAATGATTACAAACCTTTTCTATGCTAAAATACATACACTAGTCATAATCGTTTTACATTATGTTTATCTCACTTCATTAATATTATTCGTAGTGTTCCGTATCAATTGGAATTAGTACCATGGTGTTTGTTTTATCTAAAGATTCCAAGTACATCTAAAGATTTCTAATTTACCTCACAGAGTTATACGTAGGTACCTAAATGTTAGGTATTATATTTGTTAAATTTAGAACACCTTTCGATTTGTAAATTTGTTTGCTTAATGCAGAAGCAACTAATTCTTACAACCATTTCTTTAATATAAATAAATTTTGTTCAGTAGACGACTGAATTAACAAAAAAAGTTAAAAACTATTTAACAAATAACTTCAATTGTTTATAGCTTACTCTGACGAATATTTTTTTGGATGAAATTTTTGCGCGCTCCACCAAGAAAACTAATTGACAAATCGAAACGTATACCGAAAGTTTCTTTGTAGGAAATTTAAAAATTGCTTCAAGTATGTTATCCTTAACGTTTTAGGTATGTCGTACTAACTTAAACAAATCCGCTATTAAAAACAAATGTAGCTGTCCGCGCTTGGAGTGTTCATGTGGGTTTAACAAAGAAATGATTTAGAGAAAAATAAAATAGATAAAAATAATCTAATCTAAGACCAATCTTTATACCAAAAATTAACTTTCTGTGACCACTGCAAATATTATGATAATTATGATGAGTAAGAAGTAGTGATGAGCAAAATCTGTCTTGGTCTTGCAGTCTCGGTCTTGGTCTTGCGATTTTGCAAGACCAAGACCAAGAGCATACATATACTAGCAAGACCAAGACCGAATGAACAAGAACAAGACCGACACCAAGACCGAGAATGCAAGACCCAGACCAAAGTGCAAGACTAAACTAAAAATTATAACTTCCGTTAATAGGATACATGAGAATATTTGTCGTAACTTCAATATATGTTTTTGTAGGAACAAAACATTTTGTGTGTTTAAGTTTTCCAGTTTACTCCACTAAATTTCATCATCGAATATAAAAAATGGTACTGGTAAACTTTACCATTGTCTGAAAAACAGGATCTACAAGAATATTCTTGAAGTAACTATTTTTTTCCGATTTCTGGTTAACACATGGTTGATGTAGCGCTAAGCTAATTTTTTACTATTATAACCAATAGAATACGGTAATATTTTTTGATTATTGTAAAATAAAGCTTAATTAATTATAGATATTAATTGTTGATCATTTATAATTTATACCCATAAAAAGACTTTCCAAAACGGCGTAAGTAACAGTAAGTAATACGCAAGACCAAGACTACAAGTATTTGATCAAGACCAAGGCCAAGACCGGACAAGCAAGACCGAGACCGATACCAAGACTGTCTTGGTCTTGGTCTAGCTTTGCTCATCTCTAGACTTAGTAGGTCAGTACTTCACCAAAGTACGCCAATTTTTAGGGTTAAATGTTTTGGACACAATTAAAGCTGAAAATTTGGTACGCACCGTTAGATGATGGGTCTCACGCTTCGTGTTAAGTTTGAGATTCATAGCGTTCCTGAGATACAGAGATCCAAAAACCGTCTCTATGCTTTCGTGTAAAACATAGAAAGGTAGGCGTCTATGTTTAAACTTCGGCTGACGCACTACTAATTATTCCTTAGTCAAATTTTTAGCGATAAATAAGTGGTTCGACCATATCATAAGAACATCTATTGAACTATACCCAACACAATTTATTTATTTCATGTGCTTTATTCAAACGCCAAATATCAGCGACTTGTGAAATAAAAAATCTCCGAATAAAGTAATGAAATTTCACATTTGAATGAAAAAGTAAAATTTTTTCAAAATTTGGCGTAAGCATCGAGACAAGACGAGATTTGAAAGAAAAGAAAGATTCCACATTGTTCGAGGCTAAATATTTTATCTGGTAGGAACATTGATTAACGGCAATAACAGAATGAATTCATAACTAAGTTTGTTTCATACTTTACAGTTGATATTCTTCATTAGATATAATTCTATTTTTATATAAAAATTCATAATATTAGTATGACAAAACGTTATTGTATATAAGAAATGATGATTAATTATTAACTGTGAACTGAAATCCATTAAGTTTTATTACATCAGTCTGTGTGAATGTTTGCTGTAAGTATAATCATGAAAGAATCATAATTTTACTTAACAAGGTCGTTTATTTTTCATCACTTAATACACAGATTTTTTATCTATTTAGGCAATGAGTGGGATATACTTTCATATAGCAAGTGTAAAAAAGGCACATGTGTATAATGATAATAACATTTAATTAGTGTTAAACTTTTAAATTAGTTAATTTTAGGGAATTTACGAGAGGGTTTGAAGTAATTCTTACAGAACAATTTTCAATTCAAAATGCTATACAGCCCGTTTAGTTTACATCTTCGTATCATAGATCCCACGAGTATGAGAGAGAACATATGTACATATACATTAAGCAATGTGTATGAGAAGGAGGTTTTGTAGGTGTGTGTTGGTTGTCTGTTGTACGATATACTTTAGACGACGCTTGTGGAGTGGGGTTTGTGATGTATGTGCACTGATGCAATCATTAGTATGTGAATGCTTTTGGAAAATACGTGTTATTACACAAAAAAAGAAAAAGTGCAAATTGTTAAAGGGTACTATTCCGGACAATCCGCACAGGAATGTGTCAATTTATTTATTGTGGCATTTGAAGGTAGACAATCACCAACCACTCGAACAGTTCTGAATATTATTCACTGTTTTGAAAAATATGCTTGTTTATCTGATTGTAAAAATTGCCACAAAAAAGATAAGGAAACCCCACCATAAAATGAAGAGAGAGATATAGCAGTTTGTAGTGTACTATCTATTGACGATAAAAAATCGACAAGAGAAGTTGGTGAAAAACTGAGCCTAAATAACGCTACAGTTACAAACATTTGGAAACAGAACAGTTTCAAATATTTTAAATATGAAAAACACCAAGAGATTTTGCCTGAGGATCCTTATCGTAAGATGGAGTTTTGTGAAACTGCGATGGAAAAGGCAAATCAAGAAGATAATTTTATCAGAAATATTTTATTTACTGATGAGTCGTCTTTTCCATTGCATGGAAAACATAATCCATCTGCCTTGCGATATTGGTCTCAGACAAATCAACAAAAATATTTTTATTGTCGGATTTCTATTTTTTTTTCTTTTTCGGTTTTTATTTTTCTTTTAATTTGTGTGGATTGTTGTTAAATGTTATACCTAATAGAATACTATCATTTATTTTCAAACATTCCACATACAAATAAAAAAGGATATTCAATAAATAATTTTCAATTGTTAGAAGTAATGCTATGCTTAAGAAGACAACAGTGAACATATTTAACGCACTCTAATTAGATGTTATAGCATACTAAACAACAGAAGTTTGAACAACATAACATATCATAACAACTGATCTGTTTATTTAAAAAACCCCACTCCACAAGCGTCATCTAAAGTATATCGTACGACAGACAACCAACACACACCTACAAGACCTCCTTCTCATACACATTGCTTAATGTATATGTACATATGTACTCTCTCATACTCGAGGGATCTATGATACGAAGATGTAAATTAAACATAGTGTATAAATCGTAGGTTGTATCATTTAGTGTTATAACCTTTAGTTTGCTACGGACTGGTGTAGTTCTTATTTTACTCATGACAGCAGATTTGTGGATGCAGCAACTTGATTGATTGGTGACTAATTTAAAACTCCATAGCCAAAGTTCAATGTGTGGTTTAACGATATCATAAGGCATCTACTGAACTATACCCAACACAATTTAATAATGTATAAAATTTACTATTTATTTATTTCATCGATTTTATTGGTATAAATTAAATAGAATAATTTATATTTTTATAAAACTTTTTTTTATACTTTGTTAGTTTTAAAGTTAAACGATTAATGTGTAAACATTTAATGGAGAGATCCCTATCAGTTTATAAAGAAATGCCTATTCGATACTTGAAAACTTTAGACGCAATTATTTTGAAATTGTTTTAAAAAAATCTATATCGCCACTGTAAAAAATTCAATTTTAAAATGTTTACGGTGGATAGTAATAGTAGTAGTAGTAGTCTTCTATGACTTTTTACCGTCCCGTACCCCATCTCCTCAACCACCTCTATCCTCTACCACATTCTGCGTTCGTTGCAAAACCTACCTGCCTTCTTTGTGAACGACAGGGCAGAGTTATAATTTAGATGTTTTACCTCAGACTCTCCCATTTCGTTTGAAACTCGTATCATCCGACCGTTACAGCCCGCACACACTGCTCTAACCTGAAACCTCATGAGAGATAGATGCCTCTTGAGTAACCCGAAAGTACCCCAACCAGAAGATTTATCTCTTTCATTAAGTCTGGTTGACCTCCCGATGTTGTACCCAAACAACCAACAATTTGCATGGCTTTTCTACAGCCTGCTGTATATTTGCATTTCTTGTTCATAGACTTTTCCACCGATTCGTTTAGAGCATATATGTAATATGTTTACCAGTTATTCCTAAGATAGGGTTCCGGACCCTAACATAAAAATGCGGCTCCTTCACGGGCGAGTTCGTCAACCGTTTCATTGCCCTCAACCCTGCAGTGTCCTGGTATCAACATTAAAGTGCCCTCTTTTGTCAGACCTTTCAATGATTCTGCGAGTGCGAGAACCAGAGTAGATGCTATTTTAGCGGAGTAGAGAGCTTTGATCGCAGCTTGTCTATTTGACCAGATATATTTGGCGGATACATTAAGTGGTATAATGGTCTATCTGCTTTGAACTGCACAGTAGAGAAGTATGTTTTCGTAATACCTAAAAAAATTTGTACATAGTAGCTTAAACACGTTTAAATAGAATGCAGCCTGGTGAAGGAGTGGAATATTTAAATAAAATCAATTCATTCGCTTCGCAGCAGTCCCGAAGAAAATTTTTGAACTTACTCATAAAATGAATGCTTTTTATAATTATAATTATAATTCTAATATTGAAATATCGAACTTTAGTAATATGTGCCTCTTTAAACTAAATAGATTGATGTATTAATTAATCTATTAATAATTTATAGTTATAATAGTGTATGATTTGATAGCCAAGAGGGCGGATAGTTTAAACAGCCCAGGGTTGTTTGTATTCTAAATATGCCACTTACATAATCTTTCTTTATATGCATTATTAGGTATATAGAGATAAAAAAATAATAATTTAGGTACGTCATAAAATCAATTTTGAGAAATTATTTGTATTCATTGATTTATTGTGACTAATTATATTTGACCTAACAACTTTAACGTGTCTTTGACTCCAGATATACGCACATGTGTAAAATAATTCATAAATGTTCGGTAAATTAATATTTAAAATAAAAGAATATTTCAAAATCCACTTTCCACATAAAAAATAACATCTGTTATCTAAATTTTATAAGAATAATGAAGTTTAGTGTAGGTCGTAGGACATGCAACTTTTAATATTATATGCCAATATAATTTATACCTTTTGTTGTACAGGCTGTAATCCTGAAGAATGGGCATTGGAATATAAAACATGCAACACTAAATATGTTATCATATATAACAGAGGTGGGTGCAGACGGGTCGCCGGAGTCGAACGACTCGCCATACTCTCAATTCGTATTGAAACATCGTTCCGTCTTACTTCAAAACATACCATTTTTATTTACTCTCACCCATCTTATGGCGAGTCGTTCGACTCCGGCGACCCGTTTGCGCCCACCTCTGATATATAATATTTAGCAGAGACATAAATTTATTTGTAAAGAGACAGACATAGACATATATATTATAAATGTCTGCGTATACAGACCGTTTTCAAAAGCATTTCTAATAGAGAATGTTAAATAAATAAATAAAATATTTACTATAAAACCATACATACACATACATACTGAAACTGAATATCTGGGCTGGAATATTGGGTGATCATATTATAGGACCATTCTTCATTGACGGATCTTTAGATTCGCAAAAATATTTGAGTTTGTTACGAAATAATATTTTGCCAACTGTTCACAATGCCAAGGCTGTTCCAGGAACGTCAAATGAGTGGTTTTGCAACCTTCAAGTGGCCAACCAGATCGCCAGATCTATCTCCTAACGACTTTATTTTGTGGGGTTTTCTCAAAACACAAATCTATTCGCGGAATAGGCCTGAAAATTTGCAACAATTAAGGCAAAGAATTGTTGACAATTGTGCGAATTTTTCTCCTCAAGTGCTAGAAAATACCCGGGTAGATTTCTATAACCGACTCGGATATTGTTTAGCAAATAATGGAGGAATATTCGAAACGTTGGTTTAACATTTTTCATTTAATTTGTGTGGATTGTTATTTTATGTTATACCGTTAATATAATAAATACTATCATTTATTTCAAACATTCCACTTACAAATAATAAGAGATATTCGGAAAGAATTTTCAATTATTAGAAGTAATGCTAAGCTTAAGAAGACAACAATGAACATATTTAACCCACTCTCATAACATGTTAATGCAGTACAAAACAGTCCAGCAAGCATACACAATAGACACACTATAGAGTTTAGAGTACCCCCACTATTTTTATTTCTTTATTAATCATTTGTATATAGTTATTATAGTAAAATATATTTAAAATTGATTCTCTATTAGCAATGGTTTCCAACACATACGGTATATAATATGTATTATACCTGTTAATAGTTTAACTTTTAACAGTTTAAGTTAAGTAAAAAAATTGTTGTTTTCAATATTTGTTTGTATACCAAATAGTTTTTTACTTGAAAAAAGATTGTAAGTATACTAGTTGGTGAAATTTTTTCAGAAAACAATATATCAGAATCTAAATACTAAGTGCTGAGAAAAAATAATACCCGCATAAAGTTTAGGTTGCAAATCACCCTTGACCTAGAATTTTAGAATCTAACGAACGAATATAAGTATAAAAGAATGTGAAATCAATATTGAAGGATGTATTCTATTGCATTTTTGGAATGCTGAATTGATTAAGATAAATAAAAGTTGTTAGTATGGACAGTTTTTCATAGAATTATATTTCTGAGTTTTTTTTTTTTGAAAATCACAAAAATAAAAATAGTATGTGTATATTATGCACGAGTGTGATTGTCTTTCTGCACTACGTCTATAACACTGAACCGATCAATCTAGATAAAATTTCCTATTAAGTAGTTTTTCCAAGTAGTTTTAAAACATTTTCTAGTGAAATATTTGTTCAGAAAAATATAATATTCTCTGAGGTAATTGTTTTACCTACAATACAATATGTTGCTAACATTTATTTTCCAGAATAATACTTGTAATGGTAACATTATTTACTTAGAAATTTATAATATGTTAACTTTGAATTGCAATATTTCAAATAACAACTTCCATCAACTTTTTGGAAAAGTTCTTCAATTATTTCATAAAATTTATTTTATGGTACACATTTTAGTTATATTAAATTAAGTATAAGTGAAAACACATGGGCCGATGGTTAAAGTATAAGACTCGAAAATTATAAACAAGAGTGCTATATGCACATGTGACAAGGTAAGATTAGGTTGCAGTGGCTGTCCGGGTGGGACACACTTAGGCCATAAGGCCCGTTTCGATACTTGAAAAAGGGGAACGTGTTACAAGGAGGCACTATTCCTTAAACCATTTGGAGCTATATAAGAACAGTCATAGAGATTGAATGTCGACCTATTCGTTCAGATAGATCGTCAAAGAATGGATGACACAAGTTTGTGTGTCTTATCCTAGCAACAGCTGGACAGTGAGAGAGAAGGTGGGTTATCGTTTCCTCTTCCTCCTCATTGTGGTAGATCCTACAATAGTCGTGGTAAACTGGTAGACCCGCAGCATGTTTGCCTCCCAGCCAGTGCCCCGTAATAGCAGCTATTGCATTGCTTATAGAGGACCTTTGAAAGGAGATAATATCTTTGGAACGCCTCCGTTTGTATTGTGGACATAACTATCTTGCAGTTCCTCTCTCCACTTAATATTGCCCTTTCTTAGAACGATTTCATTCAACAGTAGCTTCCAGTTCGCTAAGGGTACACCTGAATGTTTAGAGATGCATGCGTCTAATAGCTGTGTGTCATTTCTGGTGAACTCGTCGGCTTTGCAATTCCTTGGATGTCCCAATGGCCCGGCATCCACATGTGGTTTACTCTTACGTATTATTTTGTAACATAAAGTAATTGCAATTCAAATTGTAGTGATATTATTCAGTATATGAAAAAAAATTTGAACTTTTTTCTATCCCTTAAGATTTTTAAGATAGAAATGTTGTTCCTTTACGAACTGGATGCCATTTTTTGCTTTAAAATACAAAGTTAAACACACACACACACCTCATTTTTTTATACAATTTCGTCTTTCATTTATCGCCCTGACTGTTTATGCGTTATCGTATCCAAATAATATTTTCTATTTCCAATAGCTACAAAGCCTGGATTTATCATATAATACCCTATATTATATAAATTGTCACGGTATCTTGGCTCTCTTTAGTCTTCAAAAGGAGCGCTGTAGAACCTACGACAGATTCCAATACTCGACACAAAAAGAAAACACAAACATTAGTAAAAGTTATCTAAATCTATGTCAATTGGACAACACGCACTTTGGAAAAAAATTAAATAAAACCAAATCTGTATGCTATCTAAACCTGAATTCATTTAATTTGAAGAAAAAAAAATTGAATTAAATTTTGTTTATTTCCACAATTTAAAAAAATCTATCTCGTTTTAATACAACAATGTACAACTAACTTTATTTGAACAAATTTTACTTTTAAACCGACTGTTAATCCCACAATAGTTTACTTTAAACTGAACTTAATCGAACAATAGATTACTTTAAACTGATTTTGAACTGGTGAAACTGTGGGATTATATACTGCCAGGAACAATGTGTTTAAACGAATAAAATAAAAAAATAATGGTTTTTTTGAAAATATATTTTGTTATAGATTTCTCTAGAACAAATAATTACTACTATCCCCAATTCAACATCTATATACCGGTTGTTTAGTTTACATCTTCGCATAGTAGATCTCCCACGAGTACGAGAGAGTACATATGTATACATTAAGCAATGTGTATGAGAAGGAGGTCGTATAGCTTTGTTTTCTTACTTAAAGTTAAACTGTTGTGTTGTCGCGGTATCCTGGCTCTCTTTATCCTCAAAGGAGCGCTGCCCGAACCTGCAATGATTCCGATACTCGACAAAAACAAAAAAAAATATATTAGTAAACGATATTACTAAATATTTTGTAATTGGAACAACACGCACGTTTTTGTTTTAAAGAAAAGAGAAAAAAAAAAATTAAATTAAACACAAGTTTTTACGAAACAAAAAAAAACCTGATTTTATTGCTTAAAAAAAATGATTATCCAATTTCTTTTTCAACAATTATTTTAATTCTTTTTCACACAATGTTAAACTTTGAATTACTTGACCAAATTACTTGTACAAATTCCAACTTTTACTTTGATCTGGATTGAACAACAATTATATACTTTGATACTAGCGGACAATAGTCGATATTAAACTGATCAGACACGATTTAAAAAACTGATACTAGTCGCACAATGGTCGATTTTAAAACTCATCAGACACGATTTAAAACTGATTTGAATCGACACTGGTTACGGTTTATATACCCGCCATGGGTCGTTCTAGAATATGATTGTTTTTTTGAATAAATATTTTGTTTTTGACAATATATTTTTGCATGGAGGCTTCTAGAATATTTTAGTATATCAACACCCATGGACGTAGTCGGAGTGTTCAGACTATTCATAAAATTAATTAAAAATTATACCTCTCCTTGGGTTTGACCCATTGTCACACCCCGCTTGGTTGATATTTTAATATCCACTTATCACACACGGCCAGTGCCCATTCAAAGTCTATACACAAATTTTATTATACATTCATTACTGTAAGCTAGCTTACTTCTGTTTATTTGTTTTACAAAAACTATCTTGTTTTTACAAAATTATTTATTTGTGATCTGTTATTTTGAAAAACATTCAATTTGTATGATTTTGAATTTTTTTAAATTAAATTATATGTAATAATTTTTTTTCAATTTCTGATTTTTTTCAAAAATAGAAAACTTTAAATCAAAAGCATCTTATTATCTTTTTTTCGACTTAAAAAAAAACTTAGTTTAAGAAAAAAAATAAATCGAGCTATATTATTTTCTTTTTGTACTTTCAAAAAAAAAACTCCTTCTTTTTGCAAGGAGAAAAATATTGTTTTGTTAAATATTTTGCATAATATTTTACTTAATATTTTTCTATTAAAATGTGTGTTGGATCAAAAAAAAATTATTCACAATAATTTTCATTACAACAGTGTGATGTATGGGTTTTTTTAAGTGAACAGATCAGTTGTTATGATTTGTTCTGTTGTTCAGGCTTCAGTATGCTATAACAGAGGTGGGCAGGAGTTGACTCCGCCAAGCTCTGAGTGAGAGGTAGGGAAGAGAGATAGAGTTAATACAGGGTAAACTACCAATTATTAATATTTTCTTTTTTTAATTAAAACATTTTCTGAAAAAAATATAATAATACCAAATCTTTTTTATGGTCACTATTATACAAAGTAAATAATACATACAATCATTCAATACATACTCTGGAATTTTGGGCTGGTAATTTGGATCATAAAATATACCTTTTTAGTATATATCATATTTGTGTATGAATAAAATAAAAATATATAAAAAATATATATAAATCTTTTGAACCTTTAAGTTTACCGCTGGACCATTGTAATAAAAGAGGAAAATTTTTGCAAAGGATAATTTAAATAGAAATATAGTTTTGGAAATTCTAAATAATTTGTCTAAATATTTTACTATTCATATCCGAGAACTAATAAAGAATTATTTACCTGATTTAATTATTTTTTCTTCGTATGGAGTATGCTCAGTATAGTGTCATGAGAATTTGATGAATTAAGTTAAATTTTATATAAAGTGGGAATTTGAGTTCTTCGAGTTAGTCTACTTTGAATTGAAAAAGTGAAAAGTACTTTTTGTAGTAGTGGAAATTATTTTTCGCATAATTTGTTTTTCAAAAAAAATAAAATATTGACTATACTATAGACTATACTATATTAATTATTGTGCAATAATCGGTAGGCCAACCTGTATTGAAACATCGTTCCGTCTTGCTTCAAAACATACCTTCTTTACTTACTCTCACCCAGCTTATGGAGAGCCCGTAAGGCTCAGACGAGCTGTCTGTGCCCGCCTCTGTGCTATAACATGTAATAATAACAAAAGAAACTTATAAGACCTCCTTCTCATACACATTGCTTAATGTATGCATATGTACTCTCTCATACTCGTGGGAGATCTACTATGCGAAGATGTAAACTAAACAATCGGTATACAATTTATAGTACAACATGATGCTCTGTTATTTGTTTTTGAACAAAATTCTTCCTTGTTTTTATTTAAACGATTTAACAAATTTTATTTGTGTAAACATGAATTCAGTATATATTTTTTTCAAAATAATTTATCTTTGATTTTATAATTTTTGATTCATTTGAAAAATAAATTAAGATTGATTTTATTAAAAAAAAATATCTTTTGAAAGAAAAAAAATTTAAAATCAATTAGTAATTTCTTTGCAATCATTTGATTTAAAAAAAAAAACTTTGTTTTAAAGATAATAAACAAATAAATCAAAACTTCATCTTAATATTTTCTTTTTGTAAATATATTAAAAAAAAACTCGTTTCTTCAAGGAGAAAAATATTTTCTCTTAAATATTTTTCTTTTATACTTTGAACTTGAACTTATAAACTTTAAACCTGAACTTAGAACTTTGAATTTACATGGGATCCAGCTTAGAGATCATTCCCAATATATACAGAAAATTTTTATCATTCAGATCCACGAAAGTAGAGGGAGTTATAAAATATATGTAAGATTACTCACGTCTCAATTCAGTTGGAACATATGATTTTGGTTTATTGTGTGTAGTCTTTTTGTATCTAACACCACCTGAGTACAGTTCCGTATAATTTTGAAACACATTGTAGAGATAATCTCTTTACTACCATTAATCGGCATCTAAAATACATATATTTATGTTAATTACTAATATAATATATGAACAAAATAACTGATATACATAGATAATTCTCATAGATAGTTCTTATATTCACACTGTGAATATTATAAAATACGTTTAATCACTTACGAGTTTCTTCTCATCTTATTCCAAAATATTATTTTATTAAACAGAGTATTTTATACTTATACGGTGTGTGTCTTGAATTAGCAGGGATTGGCAAAATTATGTTACATGACTTTAGGAGACGAACAGATAGAAATCATTCAAATAATAAAGAAGTGCGTGTGTGCATTGGTATAGAAATGCTTCATGTCTAAATTCAAACTTTTTCTTCATTCGCTACTTGTGACGGTTATGGGATTTATTTGGATTAATGAGAATAAATAGCTGTTAACATTGTGATTATTGGGAGAATATACCGCAACAAAAATTGAATAATGTTTCGGAATGCATCCAAGAAGCTGTCTCTCGTCTCGTTGTACTTGTAATGTACTCGATTCTAATTATTTTCTTTTCTTTCATATTTAGATACCTTTAATACCGCTTGATTTTTTGTACATGTAGTTGAAGTGCATATGAATCAATTATAAAAGTTTCAGGGTGGGTTACGAGGGTATTGAATTAATTATTTAATGTTAAAAATCGAGTTGTAATGCATTGCTTTTATGGAGAGACCCACATTTTCACAAATTACATATTTGATATATTTTAATATTTACTCTTGGATTAAAATAAGACGATTAAAAAAAAAACTACGCAATAGATAATAGAAATATGAATAAAGAGATTGATCCAATAAAATTACGGTTTGATGGGCCTAAAAAACGATATAAGAAAGCAACTGAGATTTCGGGTAGATTTTATTTCTGTCGGCGGTAGCTTAATTGCTCGAAATCTCAGGTTTCTTAGGCCCGGTATAACGGGCCTAAATTAAATTTTAATTTTAACTTGTGGACTTTTACCATATGTACTATATACGATTTTGAAGCGCAGTGCATATTATTTTGAGTTACCACGGTAACTACTGACAAACTCATAATCAATTATTATTTATCAGGCAAAATAAACTTTTGGTTTAAATCCCAAGACTAAAGAATAATTTTTTTTTGACAATCTTTATGAGATAGTCCCAAAGTAGCCTAAAGACTACTTTTAAAGACATCCAACCTAATTCACTCAACCTGAACTGAATACAACTTTGAAAGGGTACCATCCGAAAGGGTCCATTATCGGGCATTATCACTTTCAAAAGTTTCTGCATAATGGACTCCACAATGGATCCATTATGTGCAGACTGTACGGCGTGGAGGAAGACATATCCAGCCACATTATCTTTAACAGTGAATCTTTCGGTTACTGCAGATATAAAATATTCGATGCATCTGACTCCAAATATATGAACCTTCAGGAAAACCTGCTAAGCAAGCAAATCTCATCAGACTGGAGTATAAAGGGGAGCACATTGGATCATAAGGTCGAAGTGCAACAATTTTCATTTCCCAAGATATATCTATCCATCTATCTATCTAGCTGAGTCTTTCCGGCTTCCCTCCCAAATTGTATCTAAGCTATTACTTGTATAGCATAATGTTTCAAACAATGTTATTTGTTTTTGAAATAAACGTTTTTTGTATTGAAAGGTTTTTTGTATTTCGCACCGTTTAAGATTAAGATGTCGGGCAGAGCCAGGAGAGACGATATCATTTGATATATAGAACTGTCGATTTACATTTGAAAAACTTTGATCCAAAAATATGTTTCATAAAGTTTTTAAGATGTTTTTTTTGGAGTTTGCATACTCAAGAAAAAAACTCGGCACCTATGTAGACTAGCGAAATTTCTCAAAGGAAGGAATTGCAATAAATATACTTTACTACTAAAAATATTTGACTCTGGCTAAGATAAGAGACGCTGGCTAAGTAAATATTCTCCGAGGAAGGAATTATGATGAATATGAAATTATTTTTCCATGGTGACACTTTTCAGGTTCATTATAAAAAACATTAAAATCATAATTTTTTTTTACATGAGGTCTAGAGAAAATATGTTCAGTATATAGACTGAAGTAAAATTAATGTCTTACAATTTTACTCGTGTTAAATTTCCCAGGATTTTCAATATTGAAAGAGATATTCCAAATTTACCGTTCCAAATTAGACTGTGGTGATATGACTGTCGTAATAAGTAAATATGGTGGAAATCTTGTTTTGATTTTGAGAACCATCACAATAGTTTCTCTGTACAGTTGAACCTAGATGATTCAAGGAACAGGAAACTTTTTTTCGTCATGGAATTTTTTCATTTAACCACTTTTCTCACTTATAGAGGTACAGGTGCGGTTCTTTTCGCTTTAAGAAAACAGTGATAGATATGTCAATAAATTTTTTTTAAATTTGTTATTATTGCACGAAATTTGGAAAGTCATAAACTCTCGCTTCTAGAATATAGGGCAAGTGGATTATAGATGAATAGGGTAAGTGGCAGTCTCAATAATAGAGGTCTAGACCCAAAAAAACGTCTCTCTCATATAGAGGTTTTGTTTCTCACTTGTAGAAGTTTTCGAAAGTTAAAATAACGGGACCTGGCAATTACTCTCATTTGAAAAATTTCGTCGTTTATCCAGTTATCGAAAACCCAGGTTTAAATGTATTGAGAAATTTTGACGAATGGTTACAAAACACAAACTGTATACAAAATTAACGGTGAAAATATCATGAGTTGATTAGTGAATATTTAATTATTTTCATTTTGTACTGGTATGTGTTTAATCATGAATTTTTAATCAAGCATCGTAATAATGTTTTTGACACTATAAACATATATATTGTATGTGTTGTCACTGGTAAATAATATTAGAATTTAGTTCTATTTGAAATATTTAGACAATTTATAAAATGTATATAGAAAATAATTTGTAAACGTGTGAAAAACTTTTATTTATTAGGAGTCTAACCGACTTTAGATAGTGTTTGGCGATAGATGTAAATTATTCTATGTTTAGAGCAAATCTTTGTCGGTGAACCAAAGTTTTTGTGTATAAGTTCGGAATATTCTTGCATTTTGGTTTTTATAGGGGAATTTATAAAGAGTTTAATGTAGCGAGCTGCGCATGGGAATTCCCAAGTTAAGCTACACAAATCACATATGTCCACGCATACCAATCAATCACTAAGAATATTATTTTGGTAGCAGGAAATTTGACAACGTAAAGATCCTGTACTACCTAAAATAATGACGATAAAACGATGATTAACCATATTTTAAGTGAAGTTATTGAAAGAAAAAATGGGTTCATAAATGACGGAGTTCTGAGGTGACACACATTACAAAAAAAAAAAAAACAGACGATTTGAGAACCATCCTCCTTTTTGAAGTCGGGTTAAAAATGGACATGGTGCCAGTAATTGTAAAAATATTTCTTTATAAAATTGAATAAATTTTTATTTTAAGTACCTACAGTTTTTACATCGATTGCATTTTTTGAGAAAACATGTTTTAATAACAAAAAACTTTTATACAAAACACGTTTGTGTAGACTGTAAAATTTTGAACAAGGAATCCCACTTTTTACATAATGGAAGATAACTAAAATTGTATGGGAAGGCTTCGGGAGTACACTATGAACGTCGAAAATGATATTCTATATCCTCTATATAAATATAGTATTGATATTATAAGTCCCAAGCTTACAACGATTAAATATATTAATCGTAGAAAAAATTTTGGTAAAGATGTTCGTACAGTAGTGTTTAAAATACCCCACTTCAGAATGGATGCCTTCTTTCCATCAATAGTATTACTGGAAAAAGGAGATAACAAGCTAAGATTTCCCAAAACTTTCACAAGCATAGCCCGTTACTTTCGTTCTTGTGTGTTTTGTTCTATTAATTTAATTGACAAACTGCCACAGTTGGAAAACGACCCAGCAGCGTCCTAGTACCGAGCGTTTAATAGCTCGATCACACGGATTAGTTAAGTCGTATGTTATTACGAACTCCATATATACAAAATGTTGAAACAATTACTCAGTTAATTGTTATATGTTTTTTCATATAAAATGAATATGAATATGTTAGCTCGGAGAATATCCTAAATTGTTGTAATAAGTAAGTCTCCCTAAATGCGATTATTGCCTTCGAATACTCTGAATTCTAGAGATAAACTTTGTACAAAAACTATATATACGAATCCTGAGTACTTAAAATACGCCTTGATATTTATTTTAATATTAAGCGGAGGAACAAATAATGGATATGTTTCTGTTAAATATTTAAATTCTGGTAAAAATTTATGACGAGTTTTTATTGTAAAATTTTTATGACAAATTACTTACGATGTTAAACGTGTAAATGTATATTATTACACTAGCCGTGTGCTCTCGATGGCATTTCTCATCGGCAACATGTCAGGAACTATCCGACTTTTCATAAATGTAAAAAGTATACCACTTTTGTAACTTAAAAAATGAAGCACTTCCCATACAAACTTTTGTCCCTTATTTTATCTCCTTAGGGGAAGCATTCCCTAACACGTTGATACAACTTACTTTTATTTGTAAACAGAAGCCTTAACGCCAATTTCCATATTTCTAACTTCCAAAATGACGAACTTCCACACAAAATTTCATCACGTATTTAACTCCCATAGGGGATGAATTATCAAAAATACTCTCTTAGTGCTCACGTGCGTTATATAAGGAACTGCTTTATAAAATTTCTTGCTTCTACATTTATCGGTTTAGGCTGTGTGTTTTCCGCCAGTCAGTTAATAATAATAATAATGGGGTCTTACCTCCGTTTTTGAGGCACGACGGTCTATAACAGAGGCCACCTACATCATGATTTTTCAACCTTTATTAATTTTTACTTTACATTTTTATGATGTGAGTGGAGGATCAGGATTTCGTACGCAGACTAGGAATCGGTAGGTGTGCGGCTGCAGCCGACTTTGATAGGAACCATGCCGATATTCATCCAGAGTTCATGAAGGGAAACTACAGAAAACCTTCACAAGCATAGCCTGTTACTTCGTTCTTATCCATACGCCGACAGTTAGTCAATCAACTTCCCCATTATTTTTCATTGATGAACTGCTGATATTGGGATTTGATCCCATAACCTCCCCAGTTCCAAAACGAACGCAATAGTATAATTTTTGACTTTGCAAAATCAAAAACTTTTACAAATTCAGTCAGTTAATAGTTTTATTAAGTACATATTCACCAATAGACATTCTCAGGTATTAAAGTATGATAATCCACCTGCGATATATATTTGTGTTTGTTATTGAATAATTATATAAACAGAATTTATTATGTATATATTAAAATTTGAATATTAAAATATTTAATATGTGTATTTAAATCTTGAAGATGAATAATAAATAAATCTTGATCTTAATGATATTATATCATTTCAATCACGACAACTTTAATTTATATATTTTTTATGTTTATATCTTATTTCTGTTTAAAAATATTTACTAAGGTGAACCGGTGTATTCAGTGAAATAAATTCAAATTAAATATTTAAAAAAAAAATTTCTTTTTAAATATGAAACTATTTAAATTAAAAATATCAATTTCAATTTCATTATTAATGTATTTTGTTTGTTTTATAATTATTAATTTTAATTCATATATCCGGTAGTTTAAATTAAAAATATTTTTGGAATTCGTACAATATGTTAAATTTGTAAAAAAGTTAATTGTTTGAATACCCAGTATACACTGAATTGTATATCAATGTTTGAATTGTCTCACAATTAAAAAAAAATCTCTTATGGTGTTAAAGATGGGCATATTTTTCTGTTTCCGAGGAACAATTGAGCACAAATTATGAGAAAACTATTGAGTTTATGGAAAAATTTTTCAAACAAAAGTTGTTTATTTTAAAGAGAAGATTTTTTGTTATTAAACTTTTGTTATATCTCTTACGGTTTCAAAGATGAATATTTCCGCCCTCCCTAGCGGAGTGAAACACGTTTTGATTTTGCCCATTAACGAACTTGACCTTACTTTTTTGCCCTATAACACATAAATTTCTGCTCGTTATCTCTTTTCGTTCTTGAGTTATCGGGTTCACGGACAGACGGACGGACATTCGGAAATGGCCGAATTAGGCCATTTTATGAACACCTATGCCAAGGATTAATATTTTCAAGCGTTACAAAGTCGGGACTAAACTTAATATAACTTGTACATTTGTATATACTGGGTATAAAAATTGTAATATGGAGGAGTATTATAGGTTCTATTTCAAATTTTTTTTCCAATATTACGGAAATTATGAAGAAACGAAACAATTAACTGAGTTCGTCATATAAATACCCTGTACACACTGAGTTCTTTTTCAGTACGTTTCAGTACGCATCTATACTAATACTATAAATGCGAAAGTATTTATGTATGTCTGTTACCTTTCACGGCTAAACCACTGAACCAATTTTGATGAAATTTGGCATGAAAGTAGTAGCTTGAACCTTGGAGAAGGACATCGGCGTTTTTTGTCAATCCTTAAGGTAGTTCACTCGTAACAGTCAAAAAAAATATATATAACACAATACGGTAAATACACTGCGGCTATGCCAATTGTACATATTTAGTGTTTGAACACAATTCTTCAAAGTAGAGCTGTACACCTTTCAAAAAACGCTGATAATAAATACAAAAGTTGTAGATAGATAGATAAATCTTGGGGTATGAAAAGTGCTGCACTTCGACCTTATGGCCCATTGTGCTCCTCTTTTTACTTCAATTTAACGAGGTTTGCTTCTCCTATATCTTGACAATAGCCAGGAGCTTACTTATCAGGTTTTACTTAATGTTCATTTATTGAAGGTGTGATACACCGAATATTTTGTATCTGCTATAACTGAGAGATTTGCTGTTAAATATGGCTGGGTGTACCTTCCTCCTCGCCGCAAAGTCTGCACAAAATGGATCCAGTGTGGAGTCCTATTGTGAGTATATGCTCTCGTTGGTGATAATATCCAGTGATGAATCTGATAACCTTTCGAAGTTGTATCCTGTTCAGGTTGAGTGCATCGAGGCACAGACTCTCGGGTGCATTCCAAACCATTTTTTTTCCGAGTTTTTTACGGTATATTTTCTCAGTGACCACGGTGGTTAACTTTCTGTTTTTGAGATTCCTAAAATATATTCTGAGTCTATAACAGGTAACACCCTTCTTTGCTTGGGTATCTACTCTACATTAATCTTTCATATCCATCGAAACCACTGTGATCTGGTATCCAAATTTCTCTAAGCAAACCCTGGCTACCCCTGAAGAAATTACTGTGGCAGGCAGGGCTGTCAGACAAGCTTGACTATCCGATACGTATACGTTCTGGTTTATGTAATCCCTATGTTGGTTTTCGTGGACGTAGGCCAGTACAGCGTAGACTTCTATCTGAAAGACGGTGGCATAAACTCCGAAGTTGAGGCTCATGTTTTCCTTGGATCTTTCAATTCCCGTCCCAGCTCCATCCCCAGTGTTTATATAGAAAACGATATCTGTCTTGAGATAGGATGGTTCTTCTTCCACCCACATATCTCTATCAAAGACTACACTAAAAGGTCTTGAGAATAGAGGTTTTGAGAAATACATCTGTGTCCATTACAAAAACGGGATCTAAGAAAATTAATTTCCCCAAGATTCTTGCATATCCTAACTAGTTATTTTTTGTAATCCGATTATTGGTGCAAGATAGTCTATCTATAGGCGCTGAATCTCGCTTTATCTATTATTTCAAGTTTCAGCAGAGTCAACCTTAGTATGATTTTCCTGGTAGCTGACCAATATTGTAAAACGTACCAAAACCCGGTAAGTAACTTTAAAACATGATGATGATATTTAGGCCACAGAAAATTTAGCTGAGCTAATCCGCTCAAGTATCCGGCTTTTGCTCAAGTATCCAGCCTTTTGTACGCTACTAAGTAAATGCTTTGTCTTTATGAATGAAAAATATTTTAATAGTTTATAAAATCAATAATCAAAACAATCAAAAATTTTAAATATGTTATATTTTATTTAAGAGTTTATAATTTTCACATAATATAGAAATATACTTAAAAAGGAATTGTGAAAACTGTTTGAACAATATATTTTGTATGCTTTTTGTATAATTTGTGTAAAAGTTATTATTTTCTCGTAATCACTTTTGTGTTTTTAAACAAAATATATACCAAAAACTTTTAATATAATTTTGATTTATTGATATATTAAAAATACATGTTCAAGATTTTTCGGTGTTGAAAAGTTGTAGGTTTCCATCACCATAGTTTCTTCAATATTTTTTATTATGTAACGTTAAAGTAATGAAAAACAAATATAAAAAAACAAACAAAATCGTTCAGGTGTTTATGTGTTGTCATAATCTATTTTCGGGACACCTGTGTGAGTTTTAAAGTACATTCTTTTGTGTGGTTTTGTTATTGGATATTGATGAAATAATATTTTGATTAATAATCAGGGAAAAATGATTAATGTTTTTAGTAAAAATTAATAAACTAAATAGCTTTGTTTTTTGAGCTTTTTGAATTAAAAAGGGCATTCTTTATAGAATCGTACAAAAAATATACATTATAGTCAAATATACAGGAAGTCAGATTATAAAAGATAAATGATAATCTTTATTTTTAAGAGTACTCTAGGTTTTGGAAATTAAATTTCAAAATTGGCCACATTTTATTGATAAATTATTTGTATTGTATAAATACGTATTTCGACTACAAAGTAGTTGTAGTTAGTATGAAATACCTAATCGTAATTAATTTTCGGAAAGATTTGTTACTCGCTTATTTGGTGATTGATTCACAATTTTGGTGAAACAGCACCCCAAATTAACAATTAGTAACATGTATTCAAGGAGACTAATTACGATTATCTAGTTTATACCGATGATGGAATATTTATAGTCGAAATACGTATTTATACATTACAAATAATTAATTAATCTGGAGATTTAGGAAAATTTGTAAATGTAATTATATGTATGATGCAGTGCCTAAATTACAGCGTTCATCACAATTGCATAGTTTTTGGGAAATTTTTTGTTCCCAAAACCTATGAATCTTCAAAATTTCAATTCGGTATTTTATTTTTTGGTTCAATAAGGATTTTCAGTTTAAAAATTTCGGTCAAGTTACATTTTTGCACATAAAATCGATGAAATTCTTGAAATCCTGCATAGGTTTCTAAGTTGTATTTCATTAATCGATTTTTGTTGAGTGTTTTTATAAAAAGTGGAAATGCGGATTATTTACAAGGATTTTTTTGGATATAAAAGTTTTATATCCAAAAGATTTATTTGCAATTTTAATCTACTTTTGACTCGTGAAACAAATAAATTTCGCCTTGTCCCATCTCGGCCTTAGTTTCGAGTCAAATATAGAAAAAAATTGCAGAGCAAAAATATAGAGAAAAATTGCATCTTTAAATAGTAGAAAACAATGTAGCTATCTGTCGATTTCCCCATTTTATCACTTAGATAATTTTTTTCCGAAATTTTACGTGTAATTTACATTCTTATTAAATTTAAAGATAGTAGAGAAATCTCGATTTTTTATAGTAAAGTTGTACAAAGACGATTTTGCTTATACATGACTGATACACCAAATTAATGTACCACAGAATTGTAGCTCATAAAAAGGCCTACAGGAAATTTCGCGGTTGCTTATGTCTTATCGTCTATGGATGACCCACAGTAACCATTTTATCTTTCAAAATTGATTTAATAAACAAGTGAAAATAACAACGAACTGAGTTAATTGTTTAAATAGCCTAATAAATAGTTTATGAAAAAAAAGTTTCAAACAATTTTATTTTTCAAACATTTATTTTTTTGTTCTATCTCTTACGGAATCCAAAATGGATATTTTTCAAATTACTTATAAAGTTGAACAAATTAATTTTCAAAATAAAAAATAAAGGATGTCTGCCCGAAAAGTATCCGACGTGCTTTCGCGCCAGAATGTTCGAGCGACCTCTGAAAGGCATGAACGTCGACAGTAAAGCCTCACGAAGTTTTCGGTTGCTCGCCAACACCTACAGGACGTATAGTTCATGTGCAGCGTCTATTTGTTTACATAGTCAAAACAGTTAACATACTTGGGTCTAATCTTTATACTGAAATTTTGGGTGTCGCAAAATCAACCTGTAATGCTGCGTTATATATTGAATTGGGAACAAAACCAATAGACATTTGCCTACAGAGAGCTATTAACTATTATATTCGGATACTTGGCAGTGGAAAAAACTTAATAAAAATATACGCAGATAGCCGTAGTGATTGGTTTGCTGAGCAACCATCCAAATTTGAGTGATGACATCAGTAAGTAAATTGTTAAAAATAAATTGAAAGGTTACTCGTTGCAATTGTCGTTCAGTGAAATATATAGCAAAGAAAGCTTATCAATGTTCAGAAAACGTAATCATTATGTGCAGGAGGTGTTGCATTTTAATGAATATGCAAGGAATGATAGTAGGGTGATTGTTAGTTTTTAAATGGGAACAGACATTTAAATGGAAAACAAAAAAATAAATGGAGAAAAGCTGTGTAAATTGTGTCCGGGGATAGAATCGGTAGAACACTTACTAGAAGATTGTCCAGGCACTGCGGGGAAATTAAGGCAGAGATTGCATAATTTAAATATTCAGAAAGAAGAAGATATTTTGAATGTTCATGATCAAACTATACTTAAACAAGTCATAACCATTTAAATTTTATTTTGTTAAAACGAAAACAAATGCTTTAATCATGTTCCTGTGACCTTTTGTCTTTCTGGTTTTGCTTATGAATTATGAAGCAGTGATTGTAAAAATTAATTTATGAGTTAAAACTTTTGCCAGAATTTTTGTTTTATTTTTATTTGATTATGAATGCTATTGTCATTATTATTATTGTATATATATATTCGATTTTGTTTTTTTTATTACCTACGTTATAATAACTAAATAAGTTGATTTGTATATTACATGCCAAATAATAATAAATAAATAAATAAATTTACAAAGTTCGTCGAATTTTGTTTTTGTTAAAAATGGCTGAAAGATCAGATCAACGAATTTGCATGAAATTTTGCTTCAGAACTAGTTCGGTAACTATTCAAATGATGCAGAAGGCCAAATGATGTGAATGAGTGTATGGGCACAACACAAATAAAAGAGTGGTATAATCGGTTCAAAAGTGGCCGCATATCTGTTGATAGTGATCCTCGTTCTGGCCGACCTTCGACGACAACAACACCGGATAATATCGTGCGCATGCGACTTGCGATTGAAGAAGATCGACGTTTGACTGTGCGCGAATTAGAAGATGATCTTGGAATACCGAAAACTACAATTTGGGAAATTTTAACTTCAAATTTAGAAAGTGGAAGCGGTGGGAAATTTCATCGAATCTTGTGCAGCAGTTTTTAACTAAACACAATATCGCATTGCTTCGCCAACCTCAGTACAGTCCCGACATAGCCCCCTGTGACTTTTGGTTGGTCCCTAATTTGAAAAAAACGCTCAAAAGACATCGGTTCGACAGCAAAAAGACGGTTGAAGAAAATGCGACGAGCGCACTCAAGGCTTTTCCAAAAACTGATATCCAGGACTGCTTCGGAAAGTGGAAACGCCGTTGGAAGCGTGTTATTCAATCAAATGAGAACTATTTGATGCCACTCGTCCGATGACGAAAAATAACGCTAGCGCGGAGATATGCAGGTAGGTCGGATACTTTTCAAACAGACCTCGTATATATTGCGGTATTTAAATAAATCTATTGATATTTAATGGTAATAATTTTCAACGCAACCCCAAAAATATTGAATAATCACTGTCCAAACAATTCTTGCCTAGAACAACATATAGTAAATTATATCATAATTGTTAAACACTATATATGTTTTATTAGATATGTTTAATTGGCATAGTTGAGCTACCTCAAAAAATAAATATTCCGTGAATGAACTATATCTATGAATGTACTATAAATATTTATTTTGTATCTATACTCGTTTATTGGTAAAAAGTGTTATATTTGAAAGTTTTATTTCCGATATTTATTTATTGTAAATTTAATAGTTTTTTTAACAAATGTAAATAATACCTGTAAACTTTTTATTTTATTTATTATATTTTATTCGTTTTATATACCAAAGTTAAGAATGAGACTATCAAAACAAATCATATAAATATATGTGTTATGGTTAAAGTGAATAACTTGGTTATGATTAATAATTGCGATTAGCCTCTTTTGGCAAATGTGAGTAATAAATTTTAATTTTTATATTTATAAAGCTATACCTTATATTCAATCCGAAACAATTTTGACCCTCGTGAGTTTTACAGATCTCATCTGTTCTAAATTTATTAATTCGCTAAATGAATAAATGTATATAAATATAAAACTTGAAATAATCAGATCCAAAAAACCTGCAGACTAGTTAAGTCAACTTAACATAAATGAGTTAACAATTCTAAGAGTAAGATCCAAAAAGTCTGATAAAATGAGACTGAGCAAATCTTTATTCAAAATTTAAAATAGTTAAGGGCTAAAGAACTCGTAGGACTAAAAAGACTAGTAAGGCTAAATAGTTAATACGTTGGTATTGTAACTATTATAGGAAACAAATAATATTCCAACTTTAAAAAAAAATAAAAACTGATTTCAAAAACTGACAAAGTCGCTTTAATGTAAGAATTAAATTTGGTCTTTTTAAGTCTGTGCCAACCTGTTATAAAAATTACTAGCCAAGTAGCCGCGCTTGTTAAGGCGTTGTTAAAATAATGGGGCGGTTGATTGACTAAACTGTCGGCGTATGGATAAGAAAGAAGTAACCGGCTATGCTTGTGAATGTTTTCTGCAGTTTCCCTCGCAGAACTCCAGATGACTATCGGCATAGTTCCTATCAAAGTCGGCTGCAGCCGCACACCTACCAATTCCTTGTCTGCATACTAATTCCTGATCCTCTACTCACATTATGAAAATGTAAAATTATAAATTAATAAAGATTGAAAAATAATGGTGTGGGTGACCTCTGTTATAGACCGTCGTGTCTCAAAAACGGAAGTTTAACCCCATTATTATTATTACTATTGTTCCTTTTTTATTTTTTTCAAGGCTGAGCCCGATTAGTGTACCGCACGGACATAGTCAAGTGACGGTAAACTGTTATTATTCATATATCTGATGGTATTGATATTTGGTCTTGTGTGAGACTTGTTAACCTAGCAATGTGTGGCGCGTTATGTGTTTCGTTTCGATGTAACGGGGGTGGTTTGTGTATGAGTGCTGTTGTAGAAATGATGCTGTATGGTGATGGGTTTGTTTCTTGTGTAGTTTTTTGTGTTTGAATTGGAGAATGTGGTGATGGTGCGTGTGAGAGTGTTGTTGTAGATATGCTGTGTTGTATCGTGTATATTTCTTGTGTTGTGTTTTGCATGTGTGGCTGTGTGTTGTGTAGGTGCTGATGTGAAGTTTCCGTGTTTGGTGTAAGTGTGTTTGCATTGGTCGGAATGCATTTTGTGTTTGTTGTTGTGTGTAGAGCAGTGGCTGGTGTTTGTGTTTGGAGAGTGCTTTGCCCCATAGAGAGAAACATTCTCACTATACGGCAAGTATTAATAATAACTGCCTTTTGTAATATTATGTACGTATTTTTGAGTAGTTCAAGTGTATGTAGACTGTTGTGAAGTGTTCTTGGTATGACGCCAAAGTGTTCTAGGTACGACGCTTATTATTATTATTATTAATTAAATCGATAAATATTAAGATGGATAATGGGTTGGACCAAATTGTACCATTCTTATCGAAATTTGATAAGAATAATTAAATTAACTTTATTATTTGCTTTATTTATTTTTTCGAACGTTTTCATTTGTGAAGTTATTTTTTCTGGTTAACCGTCTTGTTAAAATCCCAACGTATAAAATATTTAAATATAAATGACTCTAATCAAGACGTATTCACGTCTATTCATCAGTTTTTTTGCCTTTATTTTTTTTCAAATGTTGTTAGCATTCTTTGACATCAAATGCTTGATGAATATGAAAAATCATACACATCTAAGATGGGAATCGAACCAACGACCTTGGGAATTATAGACCAACTGATCTTGATGTCAATGTATTATTACTTGTTGCATTTTGACTATTTTCATATTTCTTTGAGCTAGATTGTAGCTCAAAGACGGTTTGGTCTAGAATGCCAGACTTCGTGGTTCGATTCCCATCCTAGATGTGTATGATTGTTTATATCAAGAATTTGATGTTAAAGAATGTTACTGATGCTCAGACATGTTATTTAAAATGTCAAAGTAAACGCTAATCATCCCCGTTAATATAATATAACTGAGAGGCAAGCATACTTACAATGTATGGACAGTCGTTAGTTTACCAAAAATAATTAAATATATTGATGTTCAATGGCTGTATTTAAACGAGTTGCTCGTCTTAATTTGTTAACCTAGTACTTGTAGTACGGGAAGTTTGTGTAAAACTCATTCTAGACGTGGAATATGTATGTTTTTTTGTGAATTATGGCAGTTATGGATTTAATGATCCATTATTATTAATATTTACTAATTATTCACTTTTACCGTAACATAATATATATTGTTTAATAAACAAATAACGTATATATTTATTTGAATACAACGTTTTTGATTTGATTTTAAATGATGTATTTCATGTAAGACAATTGCTTCAAATGTTTGTTGATTGAGGTGAACTATTATTTCTTTTATGGTTGATGAGTTTTTTGAATGATTCAACATAAATTTTTTGCTATTGATTAATAACAATTTTATACTATTAATTAAGTAATACTCGTTGGTACGATTTCTATTCAAATATTTATGCTTCACTTCAGAAAAATTAATTGTTTCAAATGTTATTATTTAATTTGGTGGGTAAACAATGAAATAGATATTAGTCTTGCACGAGTCGACGCATGAGTGTCGGAAACCATTTGGAGGCAATTTTTTGTCAGAATGCGTACAAAGTATGCTAAATATTATAGAAATGCAGTTTCACATGGTGAATTGTGATCCCCATTTTTTTCAGCTATTTTTTTTTGCCAAAACAATTTGCCGTATTTTTGAACCAAATAAAGCTTTTTAAGATATTTTGGGTCATAATGAATCAGAAAGGTCTCTTGTCATTTTTTTAAACTCCAAATTATGACCGTTTCCAAGTTATAAACAATTTAATTTATAAACAATTCGAGAAGCGCATTTATATTCGCCGATTTTGCGTTTTTTCAAACAATAAATTGTTTTTAAACCAAAAAATGTTAAGTTTACGAAAAAATAACATGATACCTTTTTCTGTTCAAAATGACGCAAAAAACCTAAAAATCTCTATTCGTATCAAAATATTCGGCTATTTGGGTTGACAAAAAAAATTAGCTTAGGAACCACAATTTACCATGGCAAATTGCATTTCTATAATATTTATCATATTTCGTAAGCATTCTGACAAAATATTGTCTCCGAATGGTTTCCGACTCTCATGCGTCTGAATAGTCTCTCTGTTACCCAAATCAACATTTTCTACAGTAGTTTTCAGTCTTCTTGCGAAAACTGCAACGATTAAGTCGTTTTAATGTGATAAGTGAACAAAAAATAGACAGACAACAGTTTGAAAATATATTTTTGGATTTTATTAATACTATGAGTTTGGGAAGAATTTTCCAGATTTCCTTCAATGTGAAGTTTTTAATGAATCTTTACGTCCAGAGTTTCCGCGATATTGAACATACTGGGCTTGTGTGTTGAGATAATAAAATAATTAATAAAATATACCAAAACCGAAAATCCATAGAAGTTTTCAATTTCCTGATAAGGTTTTATCACCAGAGCATGAAAAAATTAGCAAAAAAATCCAATCGAAAAAATATCGAAAACAATACTTCTATATACATTATGTTTTATTAAGTATTTAAAGGAAAATTTCTAGTGATCCTACTGCAGAATGCTTCCGTCTGCGGTTGGGCCTTTTTGTAACCTGGCCTATCCAGAGAAGCTTACCTTTGGGTGTGAAGGGGAGATATATAGTCCGCGTACATGTGATAATAATTTTATAAACGTTTTTATTTTGTTTTTGATTCCTCACTTATAGTTAATACACGAATCGATTGACCTTTTCATTTCTCCATGCATACATGCATCATCTCTGTCCTATTTATTAAATGACTTATTTTATAGCTTCACAATAATCTGGCGATTTTAATAATCGGACATACTCACTGGCTTATATGTGTTGGATTTGTCTATAAAAACCCGATGACCATCATAATCTATAGTAGAAGCTTCCAGAAGCTAGCACCTTCCTTTGGAATTTCTTATTAAGATTTATACCGCTTGTAAGTCATCATTGGTCGTATGTTTTCGTTAATTGGAAGCAAATGTTCTGATTAATTTTTAAAATTTTTTGAGTTTGCAAAGTTAAAAATTATACTACTGCCCTATTTTTGGAACTGGGAGGTTATGGGTTCAAATCCCGACATCGGCAGTTTGTCAATTTAAAATGTATACAAATTTATATGTATACAAATAAATAAAATTAAATATTTTAAAGTTTTGTATTTCGAATACAAAAGGGTAAAACGCGATTTTTTTTTCATTTAATTAATAAATATTTGTCTTTACTCTCCTGGTTTTTTTTTTAAATGTCTGTCGAATATGTTTTTTACAACAGTTAATAAATATTTGGGCGGGCATGAAGTTTTACATGCATCTAATGAGAGAGAGGGAGAGAGAATCATTATTTTGCTATTAACTATTTCGCGTTCTATACGGTCAATAATTCTGAAACTTCGGGATTTATTAGAAAACGTTATTTTTAGCCTGTGAAAAAATGAGCAAAATCTGTCGTAAAATGGTTTCATGTTGGAACATTATACATATTTAGGTATCTAAATATGAAAGAAAATTAAGATTTAGAATCGAGTACATTAAGCTAAACAATTTTTACATGTTTAACAATTTTTGTACCTACAAAATTTAAAAAAATTGACTAGAAAATTATTTAACGCGGAACGATTATGGAAATAGTTAACCATAATCTCCGATGATTTTCCGAACATGAGGTGCTAACTTCGGAGAGTCTGCAGTATGAATAAAAAATCATAAATAACGTTGAATAGCTGCTGACTATAATTTCTTATTATAAACTAAGTAATAAAATTAATGTACATATAATAATAATTACAACATAAATACATTAAATGTAATAATTTAAGTACCTACTTATTCACTGTATTACTTTTAAAAATTTTTGTTTTCAACATTATGATATTTTGATAATTGTTTTTATGTTGTTTTTATTTGATAATTATACTTTTCTACTCATTCCCAATTTAAATTGCTTTGTTTTTGCGCTGTTTAATGATAAATAATTAATAATCATCATTAGGTGTTATTATTATGATTATATTAAATGTGAATTTTATTTAGATAATTAAGCTGAATGGAACGAATCTTTATATATTATAAATTTCTTTAAACTATTTTGTAGGCTTTCGAGAGTCGTTAAGAAATAAAAATCATTAGACCCCACTTTTTATTTAAAAACTTTTATTTTAAGTAACTAAAAAAATTAGACTTTATACAATAAATTTAAAAAAAAAAATAAAGACTGCGTAAAAAATAATTAACTGAGAAGAGAAAAAGAATTAACGTACTGTCCTCCATTTAAAGGTATAAAGGTACTTTTTTAGAGTTTGTGTCAAAATGGCAGCATAAAAATGTTGATAACATTAAAATCCATCCATCCATCAAGCCGTTTCGATTACTGAACGTGCCAAAGAAATAGATATACCTACATACACTTCACTTGAAAAACATTACCTTCCGGGGCGGTCGGATTAAAACTCCTTTTAAGCGAATTTTCAAAAAAATGTAGCTATTGGTTTTGTACCGATCAAGGAATTTTGGAAAGTTCAAAAGTTCATCGAACCTACCTAGATATAAAAAAATGACCACTTTTAGGTTGATTGGAATGAAATTTGGTATTTGACCTGCTTTTTGTAATTCAAAGGTCAAGTTCGTTAATGGGAATAATCGGACAAAAGGGAAGGAGGGCTCGAGAGAGGTCTCTCTCTGAATACTAGGAAACTAGAAAATATTGTAATGAGTAAAATTGTTGTAAATAAATTTTACGAGAATTCAGTACCTGATCATATTTTCTGTAACTCTAATATTTACAGAAATATTACCAATTAAAATACAATACATAAAATTTTGAATTTCTTTCTTAATATTAGTAAAATGGAAAAATTTATAAGAAGTAAAGTAGTAGTAAGTAAATTTTTCGACAATTCGTTACCTGTTCATATTTTGTCTAACTCTAATATATAGAGAAATATTTACAATTTAAAAACAATATGGGTATATAATGAATATTACAAAGTAATCACCATGGTTACTTGGTATTTTAATAATGTGTTTAAATGAATTTTCTGGTAAGAATAACGTTAATCAATTTAAGATCATGAAATAATGTATCAAAATTGCATAGATTTAAAAATTATTAAGAAATAAAATAAATAGATATTTTTTATAAATAGAAAGTTTTGTTGGGAGAATACAATTAAATGATATTATTTATCATGTGATATTTCTATTCCTAATTTCTGAGGAAATTCGCTTATTTTATGCAGCTCCTGCGTGACCAATTTTTATTCGATACAAATAATAATAACTATAAAAAGCTTATTTTAAGAGGTTGAGAATCTGGATTACATTTCTTTAAGAAAAATGGTTCAATTTCAGCAGAGATTAGACCATTGGAAAGCTAGCTTCCCTTGCTTTTTCAAATCTATATTTTTCGCTTTTTAGTGCGTTACTAGTACCTACATTTTATTTTTCAAATAAACTACAGCTTTTAAAAACAACAGTTTCTACTTTAAATTTTCTATATTTTCCAGGGCTGCCACCAAATTTCTTACTTTCTGTGATACTCTCACGAATATTATTAAATTAAATAAATATTTAAAAATAATATTAAATGTCTTTTATTAATAACAAAATAAATTAGAATTACTACAAAATATAACAAAACACTTTTAAACAATAAGTACACAAAATGGTCGAGTAATATCTCAGGTCAAGCCGTTGAAGGTTGTAATACAAGTGAACTCATTTACCACATCATGGCGGGTTGTACCATAGTCTGGATATGCTACGAGACGGAGTATAATTACTACGTGCTTCTACAATAATACACGTAGTCACTCTTTTATAATATAACTACGATACTTAAGTCAGCCATCTATGTCATACTTAGTACATCCGTGCAACACTATGTATATAAGACACCTCTTATTGATGACATATACTATTACTTAAATATCGCTATTATCAGTCATGCTACTATGTTGAACTATTAATTAGTAGATATCCCATATACTAAACTATCAAATTATTACTGGTCAATATATTTAAATTGAAACAATCAAGACTATATAGACAAAATTAAATCAAGACAAATGATTAGTTTATTTTCACAGATCAAAAATCTATCGAGATTTTACGATAGTACTTTCACCTGTATCTCGAATATTTATCGAAAATCAGTATTCTAATCGTCTCTAGCTGACTTATTTTCGTCTTTCGCGACATCACTAACTGCTAACTGATTTGATAGACATTATGATTCCTTCTTAAAATTAGCTTAGTTTACGTGGCTCCTACAAGACGAATTCGTTTTCTATAAAATCCATTTATACATATTTTTCTTCGTATCATACTACTTCACCACACACCTCAAATTAAATTCATCACCTGATTCAAAGTTGATTTACTGTACACAAAACCTGTTCTATGATTTTAATAATCATATCAGTAAATTACACCTAAATAGTCTGACACGATTCGGCACATGAGTTTTGGAAATCATTCGAAGACAGTTTTTTTTTCAGAATACTATCAAAATGTGTTGAATATTATAAAAATGCAATTTTCCATGGTCCATTGTGGTCCAAATTTTTTAAAATCAAAAATAGAGTTTCCTAGGGGTTTTGCGTCATTTTTTCGTTAACTTGGTCGTTTTTAGTCAAGAAACAACATTACAAAAAAATTTTGAGTTTACCAAAATGAATTTTTTTAAAGCTTTGTTTTAGCGAATTTCCTGAAAGGAAATAGAGCTATTGGTCCCGTACCGACTTCAAAATTTTGCAAAAATTTCTTCTAATGTCCATCGATCCTACCTAGTAGATGTCGAAAATCACCGTCTGAAAAATTTATATATATATATATATATATATATCTATGGACATATATATATATATATATATATATATATATATATATATATATATATATATAATTTTGTTTCTTATCATTTTTTGTGTTACACTGATATTTACAGAAATATTGACGGTTTAAGATTGAAAATTAAATTGCTTAATATCTCTGTACACATTAGAGTTTGAGCAAACATGATAAGGTGATGAATTGTATGTAGCAAACATGATTTTCTACAACTTTATGCCTTACGCATTTTTTGATTGTTCTAATATTAAGAGAGATATTATATATTTTGTGTTTTCGTCTTCCTGTTTGCTCCCCTTTCCCCTTGATGTATGCCATTTATTAATATAATTAGCCATGCAAGTACTAAAATCATATATGGCACTTCATTTTGATCAGACTAAAATTCTGACCGCTAGAGAGTGATTTATGTATTCAAAGGAAATTCGCTAAGTTGAAGCAGCTCCTGCGTAACGAATTTTTTTAAATTGACAAATAGATGCTATAACGTAAAATGTATTTTTAAATGCACCTCATTGTCCATTTCTCAAATTGTTTATAACTCGGAAACGGTCAAGTTTACGCAAAAATGACTAAATACTTTTATTGTTTAACACAATAAATACCTAAAACAACTATATTCGGATCAAAATATTCGGTCATTCGGGTTGGTAAATAAAAAAGTTAGTTTAAAAAGATTGTGTATTTGACAATTAAAAAAGAGCTTTCGAATTATATAATTTGTAATTAATCTTTAGGATTTTGTGTAGATATGTTTAATGATTATTTAAGAATTTGGGTAAACTAAAAAATTTCATTTCTGAATGTTGTTTTCCAAGTGGTTTTTTTTAAATAATAAATTGTTTATAACCTGAAAACAGTGAGATTTACGAAAAAATGACAATGAGACCGGTTTTGTTTAAAATAATCCCTAAAAATACTCTATTCGAATCAAAATATTCGGTCATTTGGGTAGGCAAAAAAGATTTGGACCATGGCAACATGCGTTTCTATAGTATTTAACATTTTTTTTGAAAGCTTTCTGCACAAAAATTTGCCTCCGAATGGTTTCCCACACTCATGCACCGTCTCGTGCTAGAATTAAAATATAAATTAATTTTTTTACATTATTTTTAAATATAAAGTGAAAATAAAAGCATTATGAGTACCTGCATTTGCATAAATTGTTTTCTCTAAAACATAATTTCATTTGGTGATATTTCAAACAAAAATAAAAAGCGAAGAATATAGAGCATTTTATATTTAAATATTTAGATTTTCGTTTAAAAATTCGTGTAGAACACACGTTGAATGTATTTAATTTATTTTGAGAGACATATTTTATATAATTCATTATTAAAAAAACAACACTAAGTATATAAAAATGTTGACCCATTAAAGAATAAACTGTATATTTCTCGCTTTTTTCAGTATTTCATTTCAGATTAACAAAAACAACACATCTTTTATATTCTTTAAGAATTCTCAAGAGTAATGACAAAATATCTTGTGGCAATGTTTACATTTAGTTTAATTGTATATATTTAATTAACTCATTTATTAAATTCTAAGAGTTTTAGTTAAAAAAAAAACTTTTTTATAGATTTGTTTTAGGTTAGAAAAAAATCTAGGTTAGAAATTTTATGCAAATAGTTTGCATATTTAATTGTGTTATTAGGTTTAATGAACGTGAGCTTCAGAAGATTATATCTGAGTGTACAGATATGTGTATCGCAATATTAATAAAAGAGTTTGTGTGTACTTATGTACCCACGTAAGAAGTTATACTTCTTTTTAAATAAGTTATTAAAATAATATTAAATAAGGTCAATGCTACTATTAAGCTGCAAAAGTTATATAATTGTATCTAAAACCAATGACTCAACATTTTTCCATGGTAGAATAGTTGATTTTAGGTTATAATAAAAGCAAAATGCTTTAAAAAATTAATTAATAGAAATTTTATGCAAATTGCTATTGCATATTTAATCACGATATGTTTTTTATTGTGTTTATAGATTTAATGAACGTGACCTTTGAAAGATTATATCTAACCGTACAGGAATGCGCATCTCATTATAAATATAAAAAAAGTGTGTGTATACGTACGCACGTAAGAAGTTCTTCTTAAGTAATTTATTAATATAATTTTAAATATTGAGCTTATACTATACTGTAGTCGATTCTAATGACTACAAAAAATGCCACTTTTGGGGTCAGATTTATCATCTGATTTTTTTATCAATGTATTTGTATGTGAATTGGAAGTTGTAAATTTCTAATACAAACGGGTTGGATTTGATAGAAACTCACTGGTTCGTTGAACATAATGGTGCCTAGTAAAACTCACTCTCCTGTGAAGGACCACTCTTCACAGGAGAAATATATAACGCAATTTATGTATTTAAAATAACTTAATTAACTTATTTTGATAATTTATGTTAATTGTATATAATATTTAATAATATGGCGCGTAAAAAAATGCATTTGCACTAATTATACACATAGCAGCATATAGATGTAGTATATTTATCTATATGCTAACCGAACTGTATGACTGGAGAAGTTATACTGATTATACGCTCACTTTAGGTATCCTAATTACAGTTCGTGTTGTGTAAAAAAAATATATATTTGTTTTATACTTAGTTACAAACAACCAAATTTGCTATACATAAATACAATAACCATTGTTATACGATCAAGGTCAAGTAAGTAAAAAAATCATCCTATTTTTAGTACATTGAATCCCAAAAATTTGTAAACCCAAAAAACTTGCAGGAACAGTATGTTGAATTTTTATATTTGGATCACAGAGTTTTGATCACAGTAATTTTGTTCATTCATTGTTTTCAAATGTTTAGTCAAAATCGATAATTTTAGAATGTTTATTTTGTCAGTCGTAATCTATCTTCCTATTTGCTTTAAATTATATGTTTTGCTGGTAAAAATTTACAAATTTTGGATGTCAGACTTAATGTGCTATCTATCTTTGAATAATTCTATCTCAAACATCTTTGAATAATTTAAATAAAAAACTTTTAGTGGGGTGTTTAAAGATTTACGTTAGCGACGCCGTAAGTATCAGGTGGTATGTCTTTAATATATTCAATATACACGAAAGTTATTTGTCTGTCTTTCCTTTGTCTATATGTAGCTTCGTGTAGAACTACACGGGTAAAGTAACAGGCTCACATCATATTAGTGATACAAATATAGTTTTGGTTTGGAAGAGTATAGTATTTGAAAACATATGTGTCATAAAAAGTTTTTTATCCTACAACATACACGATTTTCCGTTGCTTTTTCTAAAACTAGAAAAACTAAAGTGTATATATATATATATAAATATATATAAATATATATATATATATATATATATATATATATATATATATATATATATAAACTTTAGTGTGTGTGTTGTGTATGCTTTTTGGACTGTTTTGTACTGCATTAACATGTAATGAGAGTGGGTTAAATATGTTCATTGCTGTCTTCTTAAGCTAGCATTATTTCTAACAATTGAAAATTCTTTTTTAATATCCCTTATTATTTGTATTTGGAATATTTGAAAATAAATAATAGTATTCTATTACGGTATAACAGAAAACAACAATTCACACAAATTAAAAGAAAAATAAACCCCCCCCCCCCAAAAAAAAATAGAATTCCGACAAAAAAAAAAGTTTAACCAACGGTTCGAATATTCCTGCATTATTTGCTAAGCAATATTCGAGTCTATTGTAGAAATCTACCCGGGTACTTTTCTAGCACTTGAAGAGAAAAATTCGCACAATTGTCAACAATTTTGCCTTAATTGTTACAAATTTTCAAGCCTATTCCGCGAATAAATCTGTGTTTTGGAAAAAAAAAGTCGCCCACAAAAAAAAGTCGTTAGGAGATAGATCTGACGATTTGGCTGGCCACTTGAAGGTTCCAAAACCACTTATAAGACGTTCCTGGAAAGCTTGTTCCAGGAACAGCCTTACTCTTAAGCATTGTGTGCAGGGCATCCATCTTGTTGGAACCATACATATTTCAGGTCTAAATTAGGCAGAGTTCTAACAGTTGGCAAAGTATTATTTCGTAAAAAAGTGAAATATTCTTGAGAATCTAAAGATCCGATAATGAAGAATGGTTCTATAATATGGTCACCCAATATTCCAGCCCCAGACATTCAGTTTCAGTATGTATGCATATGGATGATTTTATAGTAAATATTTTATTTATTTATTTAACATTGATTCTCTATTAGAAATGCTCAAACTAAGAACAATATATAATCAAATGAAAAACAAACATATAATAAAATATCCTTATTTTACAATTTTTATTAACTGTATGGAACTGTTCTATTTACGTTTTGTTAAAAACGTTACATAAGAGCTACTTTAACTATAGTAAATTTAATATTCACCAACTGAATTTAATATTTTATGTTTCCGCTCTAAAATTCTCTTTCCGGATTTTGCATACGAACTGCAACGAACTATGATCAAGTAATGAATTGTAACAAGCTTGATTATCTACAACTTTACTCCTTATATATTTTTCGATTATTCTAATATTAAAAGAGATATCTAATATTTTGTGTTTGTTTGACACGAATGCATGAAAGATATTTTATTGTAAAAAACTTAAAAAAAAAATTTAACCGACTTCAAAAAACACTATATTAAAGTCACTATATTAAAAAGTTAAAAATAACAATTTACAGATTTAATCCAAAAGATAATTCTTGCCCAAGTTAGTTAGTATAGTTAGTATATTTAAATATTCAAGGTATATTAAGTTTGATCCCGGCTGTAACGCTTAAAAATATTGATCGTAGGCATAAATGTTTGGTATATATTTTCATAAAACTTGGCCATTTCCGCATGTGCGTCTGTCTATCTAGACACGATAACCCAAGAACGAAAAGAGATAACGAGCTGAAATGTGTTCTAGAGCAAAAAAGGAAGGTCAAGTTCGTTGATGGGCAAAATCGGACTGTATTTGGGCAAAATTGCTTATCTTTGAAACCATTGGGACGTGTTTCCCTTCGCTCGGGGGGGGGGGGTGATATATATATATATACATTTTTGAAACTGTAGGAGATAAAAAAAAAATTTGTTAACAAAAATTCTTCTTTTTAAAATAAACAAGTTGAGTTAATAATTGTTATATTGTTTTCTTAATATAATATTTTTAGGTAGGCGCGTATCTTTTCTTATGCAAATAGTCGGACGAATAAAAATATATTATACGTGTCCGGTAGTCAGATGAATAGTCACTTCAAACAGCAAATTTCTAGGAATGTTCTCAATATTTCAAAAAGGCCCACGTGTTTCAGAGATATTTAAATACCAAACGGATGTATTTTGTTTGATGCATACTATGAACAAATTTCATAGAAAACACAGGTACTATCTATTTTCTCCAAAAACGATTACAAACCATTTTACATTTATGCACTTTTTTACATTACTAAACAGATAAATCTAAACAATTTCTACCTCTCTTACCTTTTTCTTAACGTAAACGATAAATAGCTTTCCAAACGATAAAGCCAGTTTAACTTCCGTAGTACAACCATCGTCAATAAACGCTATCAACATTACGAATCAGATTTGTTCCTTGTGTAATAATAATAAATCAAGTCACATAAAATTGTTTTTCTAGGTTTCCAAATCCACATAGATGTAAACATGTGTATGTGTATAGTCTTGGAAACGGTTAATGTTTACCACCATATATTATTAATTAATTTTAATGTTATGTGTATTCAATATTATTTTATGCTTCTATAAATTTGTGAAACTATTTATTGAAATCACAAAGGTTTAATAATTTACACATATATTAGTGAATATGTTAATTATTATGTGAAAATTTAATTTATATAATTGTGTTTTCATGTGAGGGAATGAAGATTTCAATTCTATAGAATTATTGTTTTCCATATTTTAATTTTATACCTACCATTCACTTTTAATTTTAAGGAACCCATAACTTGTACACTTGGCCACAAAAGTTAATGTCATTATTAAAATTCTATACTTTATTTGTGCCTTAGTTATTCGGTTTTCGAAAAAAAATTTCGAGTAAAAGTTACTATATTTATATTAAACAACTTTTATCCGAAGCATTTTTTCGAAAAGCGAATCAATAAGGCACAAATCAATTATAAAATTTTAAAAACATCAACTTTTGCGATCCATAATACATTGCTTATAGAGATGGTGTAAATAGAGGCCTCCCGACGTTCTTCTCGGAGAAAATTGGCTTCTAAGAAAAAAACAAATTAATCTAGTACAAATCGGCACATGAGTATGGGAAAGTTTTTGTGCAAAATAATTTACTTCAATATGTACCACTGATTATAATGGTCTAAGAGCTGGCTACATAAAAGTGAACTGTTCGATCAGTTCACTTTTAGGCGTGATCTTTTCTAGGCTTTTATAGGCGTGATCTTTTCTCATAAGTTTTCCACATTATCATCTTTTCCCGGAAATCAACGTACTGGGCCAATTTGACCCAAATACGTTGCTCTTCGGGAAAAGATTTCGCATGCCACATGATCTGGATTACTAATACTGTTGTTTTATTAATTATATATATTTTCTTTTGTTTTTCTATTTAAGTTTAATTTGTAGGGATGGCTTATCCATCCAACTTAGGTTATGTTTTTGTCAATGGTTTTTTTATTAATTTTTTTCCATTTCTAAACGATGTTCAAATGATTTTATGATTTCGATGTATAATAATTCATAAGATGACGTATTATAGGTAAAGCATAGACTACCAACTATAGTTTTAAGATGTATTGTACTACAATTTCTGTAAAATATTGATGGTAAAATATACTCATTCTTACTTCTTACTTACCTCCAATACTCGGAGGATGGTTCATACATTACTGAATTCAATACATATTGTGGTAAGATTTTCATGATAATTTGAACATTTAATTTTAAATTTCTTTTCACAGTGTTTAAGGTCACAATTCGTAAACAGTTGATAATATTAAATATTCTAAATTGGAGAGACAAAAAATTTGTTATACAATAACAATTTATTGACTTTTAAAAAAAAAAGCTGTTTTAAACAGAAATAAACATGTCTTTACAATTTTTCTCGAAAAAATGCTTGTTTAAACAGTTGTCCTTTGTTACGAAAAAACTGATCGAAACAAGCACCCGTTATTATTGAAGATTTTTCAAAAACAATGTATTTTAGGCATTTACATTTCATTAGATAAAATCCTTGTTTCCTACGGGAATGCTAAAAGCAGAACGACATTAGCACTTTTCAAGCCACAAAAATATCATAAATGTTAATGATAGAACAAAATATTTAATCATACAACCATTATCACAATGGCACCATTATTACTGGCGGCAAATTACTAAATCCAGTATTTCTTGTATTGGCCAGCTTAAATATACACTATTCAAAAAATTCAGTAGCAAAGTAAATAATAAAGTAAACCACACTCGAAGAAAATTTTTCCATTTCCTTGAAAATCATTTTAAGTAAACTTTTTGAGGAGCTTCAAAACTATTTTCCATTAATTTAAATTGTACCTAGAAAATATTCATTTAAAAAAGCTCTTTGTGCCTAAGTGAGATCATGGAGAATACTTAATTAAGTGGAAAATATTAAGTTAAGAAGGAGTAAGCACTTACATTGACCCTATATTTATCGGCTTTCAGAAAAATAGAAATACGACAAATTGCTAAAATAGTCAGCCAAACACCAAACGGGTTTTGTTTCTAATTTTTGTATGGGATGAGTCGCCCACAAGTAAGACCGCGAGGTCAGTCTGGCTTATTGGCAAGAACCGCAGAAAGATAATCCTTCTATTTGGGGTTGCTTACTGGTTACTTGGTTATTGCAGTGCAAAAGGCATTCCTTCTGACGTTGCAGGAGAGTATGAAATGCCTTGATTGTAAAGGGACGAATGATAAGCCCTTCCATCTTCTGGCAGAATGATCTTACAGAGCCAGAATGAGGCACTTAGCCTTTGGCTCAACTGAAATGAGGGTAAAATGAGGTAAAACAACAAATATAGATCACTTTCTTGTCATTCGCAAAGGAGACGGGTATGCTCGTCAACGAACTCTTCTAGTTCACAAGTTAGACATTACAGAAACAGGCTAATTTTTATATTTGCTCTTAATATCTATATACTCTCACAGTTCACAGTAACATAGAATATCTCTATAATCACACAGTTCGCAGTAGCATAGGCACTGTTAACAGTGTAAACACTTAAACATATTCATAGTATTGTAGCTATAGCGAATGTAAACTACCCAATTACATAGGGTCGGACACATTATGTACAATTTTTACTGTTTTAAAATATTCATTGCTTTTTGTATTTATATTTCATAAGATAATTTTGATTGAATGAGATATATGTTTATACTAACTGAAATACCTGGCGTTGCCTGGGCTTCAAAAAATTCTTATAGAGAGTGCATTTCAATTTTGCTTTAACTATTGGGAAAGGTAGTTCGTTTATTCGCACATATCTTTTTCATGTAAAAAAAACTCTTCTCAAAAATACCCCACACAGGTAGGGACATTTCGCCCCCTCCTTTTAAATGTATGAGCATCTCCCTTAATTCTTATTCTCTCCCATTCATTTTTTGGGAATATTTTCAATGTAAAATTGGTTGCAAAAGTCAATGTTATTTTTTTAATTTTATGATTGAATTGTGCCTTATTGATTCGGTTTTCGAAAAAATACTTCGGATAAAAGTTGTTCATCAGAAATATAGTAACAACTTTTATTTCGAAAACTTAATGAAGTAGGCACAAATTAACTATAAAATTCAAAAAAATAACATAACTTTTGCTGTCAAATATACAGACACGACTTTTCTTTGGTTTTATAATTAGATGTTCTTTTTTCTTTGCACCAAAACTATTGTATGTATGAAAATATATTTCAAACAAAATTTGTTTATTTTTATAAGATACATATTTTGTATACTGAAAGATTTTTTCTATTTCCGCACAGTTTAAAAGATATGTTATTCTACGCGGCACGTATGCATACACACGGATGCAATCAACGGTAGAACCGCTTAACTGATTTTGATGCGATTTTTACCATATGGTTTAGAATTTAATTGGGATTAACATAAGCTATAAATTTGGAAACAATTTTTGTTTGAAACTTTTTTAATGCATTCAATACTTCTGGCGTAAATACAAAATTTACGCTACATTTTTGCCGTATTTGCACCAAAAATATTGGATGTATGAAAAAAAAGGCTATAAACAAAAGTTGTTAGTTTTAATGAGATGAAATTTTTTGTATGTAAAAATGATAACTATCTTGTAATTAATAAATAAGTTATAACTCGGATGCATGGGACACAAATGTAATTATTGCATCATGTTCTCTCTTTAAACTAAGCAACGTTGTTTGAAACATTTTTTTCTAAAATGTATATTTAAAAAAAATTTAGTGGCTACTTTTCAAATAAATACACGATACATACCGGTTATAAAAAATATAACATGGTATTTCATGAAAATTGAAGTTATGAAAGAACAAATAAACTATCAATTTACCTTAGAAATACACAAACTGTAGCAAAAGGGTTTTAGTTAAGGCCTGGATTCTCAATAATTGAAAATTTAAGAACTTTTACATATCGTTGACAGGGTTACTTTGTTGTCGAATATCAATTGACAATTGATATCATTGATAATATTGACATATTATTATTTATGTACACTTAAGCGTGACAATACAATACTTGTATGTCAAATGCCATTCAGGTTACTTACGACATAGTATGAGAGAACTGGCAAATTCTATATAGACAAACATGTCATTGAATTTTTTAATTAAATATTGATATGAAAAAATTAATTCGTCAACCAGGAATCGAACCTCGGACCTCTAGATTTCTAGCCAGCGTGCTTACCGGCTACACCAAAGATGTTCTGACGTTTGAATTAATTTTAAAATTCAATGACATGTTTGTCTATATAGTATACACCAGTTCTCCTCTCATACTATGTCGGAAGTAATCTTAATAGAAATTGACATAGGTAAGTATTGTATTGTGACGCTTAAATATTCACAAATAATAATATGTCAAATTTATTTTGCTAACTTCATTCTAAAAGAAATAAAAAATGCATACGCTTTTATATTTTTAATACCTCAATGATACGTTCCAAGATTATTTGTTTTCCAAACATTAAATATTTCATAAATTCTACTTTGATTATAAATTCATACTTTATTAAAATTGTTTTTACTACTTTATAGCCACTCAGTGGTTCTAGATTGTATCTTTTTTAATATGATATTATTGTTATTACCTTTTTTTATAATAATAATAACACGGGATAATAAAATACAGTATTTACGTAGGAGTTTGGTGCTTGTCTTTATGTTTTTATTCCTCATATGTATCATTCATAGTACTTTATCTGTTTTGGATGCCAAAACACCATCTTCTAATGTTGCGTGCGAATATTCGCAAAACGAAACACTTGTGGAATAACTTAGATTATTGTCTGTCACAGACGTTTCTCTCATGGATAGGGTTTCACCGAGGCTAAGAGGTAACCTCGCCTCGCCTCGGTCCTCGGTTACGAGGCACGATGTTAAGTGTTATATCTTACTCTTACGTATAAAAATAAAATAAAATGTTCTATCTATAAAAATCATTTACTACAAGATTAATCAAAATTTTGAGGATCTGTTCATTTTATATATAATACTGTAATACTATATTATATAACGTATGTTTTCATTATTGTTATTTCAGTGAATAAATATATAATTAAATGAATAAATTTAGAAGAATTGAAAATAGTTTAATTTCCTTTATACTTACAGTAACTTGTATATGGGTTTCGGATTGGAAATCGTGGAAGCATTTTGAAGAACCTTTTATATAGTTCTTAAAACATAACGGGATTTCATCTTTTCATAATATTTTTTTTAGGCCCAATTTTTTTGAATTTACTGTTTTCATTCGAGAAGTCATAAAAATTTAGAGACTAAGCAACTTATATTCCGTGTTTTAAAGACATTTATTTTCTAACAGGTTTTTTTAACCATATTATGTACATTCATGCAAAATAAGCCAAACACTCGTGAAACACTACTCATGGACTATTTCACGTAAATGATTTAAATTTGGCAAATGATTTAAATCTCAATTATTTATGTATAAGGGCTTAGTTTTGACAAACGAGAAATCGTAGAACAAACTTAGTGAACCAACTTGGGAAAATATATGGTGTATTTTATTTACGTATGCCTATAAAAAATTTATGTTAAAAAATTGCTGTTCCCCACCCGTAACTCCAAAAGAACCGCCAATAAAACATTGAATAAAATCATGAATACAGATAAAGACAAGTAAAAATAACAACTAACTGAGTTAACTGATTAAATACCCGCTATATACTGAGTTTATGAGATAGTTTCAAACAAAAGTTGTTTATTTTTCAAAAAGGAACATTTTTTGTTTTTAAATCTTATTTCTATCTCTAACGGATTCAAAAATTGATATTTCCCTCCTGACGGGGGGAAGCACGGTCCGTGTTTGACTGTTCACGAACTTGAAGTTACTTGGTAGCTCTTGAACACACACACGCAAAATTTCTGTGCGCGAATTGTAAAGAAACAAGCGCGTGTCGTATAAGACCAACTCATAGACCTGACAAAAGTAGACCATGGAAAAACAAAATTTGACTGCCATTGTCAGAAAATGTCAAATCCGCTAAAAATTTTGACAGGAAATAAATCTTCAGAGACATGCAATTGATTTAAAAAAAATTTGAATTTGATTTTTTGAGTACTGTCCTGAACTCCGAAAAGCAGTAAATATGTACGAGTACATACACCATTTTGTCATTGCTTCAAATTTTCTGAAATATTCATTTTTTTTATGTTGTTTATTATGTATTTTCTAAAAGCATAAACAATATTTTTATGATCGAAAATATAGCAAATATATCACATAAAAAATGTATCTACATATACTCGTACATATACACACACAGGTCTTTATTATGCCAAGTAGTGCTAACATCCTAATATATCAGAAAGTTTTTGATTATTTGATGTTTCGTATCAAAATTAGTCATAAATCTATCAAAAGAATAATATATGTATTTGCTAAGCCATAAACAGTGCCAACCAATAGGCAAATTGGGGTAATAATACAATTTTCAGCTCTTAACAACAAACGTAGGCAAATTGATTTACTTCTATATAGTACTATAAATCAAACGTGGCAATTGATTTACTTCTATATAGTATTTATTACCTCTATATACAAGTAATATGGAGGTATTGTAATCGATGCTGAAAATCGATATTGAGATTTTATCGAATTTTTACGTTTTGAGAGGCGAATTTTTACGATTGGCGAGTCTGTATGTATGTACGTATGTATGCATCTATGTATGAATGTATGTTTGAGCGGATGTGTGCCTGTGAACAAGATATCTCAAGGACGGAGATTGCGGCAGGTATGAAACTTTACACTAAAGTTTAATGTTGTAGTCTTTAGCGACCGCTGGGCAGGAATAGCTACCAAAAATGACCCTTTATGCTTCCTATTTTCGATAATTTCTCCGACGAACGAATCCGACGATTCTTTTAAAAATTTGTGAGACCTAGATTATCATGGACTTGTTACTACACGGATTATGTTGGAAATAATTTTTAACCGGTGAGCGAAGTAAAAAAAAAAATTTGCGCAGTTTGAGCTATAGGTACAAAATTTTAAACTTTGATATAATAGAATGAAAAAGTTCAAAATCCATATTTTGATTAAGATTCACAAACCAGATGTGATACTTTACTCTTGGTGTTTTTTATTTGTGTTTAAAAATTTTCTCATAAACTGTGCGTCATATATACAGCATAAATTCACATTACAAAATTATTCCAGACTTTCAACAGAAATACATAGATGATATATTTCTCCCTCCCTGTAAGCCCCCGTTTCCTTTCCTTGACTGATTTGGTGTGTAACATGCTTTCTGCATTTGAATTTCCAAGTTCTATAATATGGAAAGTCAGTCAAGCAAAGAAAACGTGGCTTATAGGTAGGGAGAAACATAAATCTTGAATTTACGCCAATATTAGTAAAATGAAAAAAAAAATGCTGAAATCTAATTTTACAGCAATTAATCTTATAACCATATTTCCTGACACTTTAATATTTATCGAACTATTTGCAATATTAATATTCGAATATTTAATTAATGTTTTAATCTCTCCTTGATTTGATATTCATTATAATTCTTCTCTCTAAGAAAATTCGTTTAGTCTATTACGTGACAAATTTATTGTATTATTTGTTTGGAAATCAGTATGCAAAGATATCAAAATAAATGATAACAGTCAAGTATTTAATATATTTATCTGTAGTAAACCCCCAGCTCAATATTAAAAATAATTACGTGCGGTTTTTACTTTCCTTTCGATGTATTGTATCTATATATATATATATATATATCCATCTATACATATCCATCTACCTTACATAAAACACAAGCAAGATGAGACATCTATTTAATATTCAGGTGGTTATTTAAACGTGGTCTTACCATGTGGTATGCTCCTATTATTATTTGAATGTGTTTTGAATTTTAACTTATATTATCCGTATGGTAATTTTATTGGGATGAAACTGTTTTCTATGTTATAAATGTTCATTAAATCAATAATAAGAAGACAATATTTCATTGTTTTATTGTTTTTATTCGAATTACTTGTATTGTTATTTAATACTTTTGTGTTACTTTTCGCAAATAAGTATACCAATATTACCTCGATTTACTCGCAAGGCACACTTCTAGCATAAATAGAACTAAAAAAGATAATTTTGAAGGGTTTTTCTCGTTTTAGAAGGGTTTGCAATCGGCAACCCCATTTTCTGTAAGTTTGAAATTATTCCGCGTCGAATGCAAAAAATCGCATCCTTCTAGCATGCCTAGAAGTAGGTTATATTTTGTATAGATGAGTGAGTGAGTCAGTCATTCACACAAAGGGCTGTATATATTATGTTAATAGTTCAGCATTAAATACTTTACAACAATTTTAAAGTATTACCTTTAAATATTAATATATTTAAATAAAATCTGCGTTATATGTTTTTTGACGTGAACACATCTATTTTTTCAATACACTGGTGGTCTACCATTAGATTTTAATCGCTAATAATTACAGATTATAAATTAGCTTAGTGTAAAATTAAAGTTGAAACTCGTTTAGCTAGGACATTGAGATCATTGTGAAGAGCTTACAAAGCACTACTAGGATGCAAACTGAGGCAATAATTATATTCGATGGAATATAAGTCAAAATCGGTATTCAATTGAAAATAACTAACAAATTGAAGATTTCTCATATGATTCGTAAATATACTCGGAATTACCAAGAAAGTCCAAACGTCTACGGATCATGTGCAATACGTTTTGAAAAATCTATCGCACGGACACGAACTGTGTCTTTCTTCTTTTTTACTTTGCTTCTTCGTTATTGTTTTATGTAGAAGAATAAAATACGAAGCACTAAAGCTAGACAACGGAACAAATTCCCATAAGTTCGATGTCAAAATTTCCAGACACCATATGCTCAACAGATGCCGATTAGACCGTTTAGACAATGAATCTCAGCAAACAAATCACTCCGATGCAATTCCGATAGTAAAGTCTAAAGTCTAGTCTTCCAACCCATTGAACGTATGTTGCATTACTTAGAGCCGGAAACCAGTCTTAGTGGCCGAGCGGTCTAAGGCGTTATGTCTGCACAGTATGCCTACTTGGAAAATGGGTTCGAATCCCGACATCGTCAGATTGTCAATGATTAGAAAAAAAAAAGTGGTTGTTAATTGACTAAACTGTCGGCGTATGGACATGAACGAAGTAACCGGCTATGCTTGAGAAGGTTTTCTGCAGTTTCCTTCGCGAACTCCAGATGAATATCGGTATAGTTCGTATCATAGTCGGCTGCAGCCGTATATCCAACCAATTCCAAGTCTATACACAAAAGTTCGTTCCATACCACTCACCTCCTCACATCTTTAAGCATCACAATGGACCTTATGGTAGAAGTGTAGCCCGTCCAGGGCAGCTACTACAATCTATCTATCTCTCTATCTAGAGCCGAAAATTACATCATTCCAATATCAGTTTGATAACGGAGTCCCTGATCGATCAAACGTCCGTTTCAATAGTAAAAGTCGGAATCTACAACAACTCGATACAAGCCGAGCGCTATAATTCACTTTTGATCGATTAAACATCCACTTCATTACTGAAATATGGTAAACAGACTATTCCGATACAAAATAGGTATTGATGCCAGTCTCCGAAAGATCTTGTAGCCGTTGAACGATCAATTCGGCTTAGTCTCCGCATTACCACATGAGAATATTTGATATATCTGTGCGTATAGAGAAGGGCACTGATGAAAAACTAAGTGTATATAAGATATTTAAACCAGTTAGTTGTTTTCAAGTTTAATTGAAATCGTGTTTGCACTATGACAGTTTTCGAGATATTTGAGAAAAACGTTTTCTCTTTATAAATATCCCTCGGTAGCCTGGATCTCCATCGAATGTTACATAAATTGCAATGAAAAAGATACATTAGCCCTTCCTTCAATTAATATATATATATAAATTTGTAATGACATTATTTTCATGCCTGCAAGATTATATATGAGACTGTTTGAATGATGATTGCCAACTTCTATAATTATTTTACATTTAAACAAAAATATGATAGAACATAGGTAATATAGGTAGGGATATTGTATTTATATGTCTATAAATAGTTAAATATAATTTAAAAAATAATTCTAACTAAAAACATGGTTAGTTATGAAATTATATACTTTGGAATTATAAAAATAAATATGTCTTAAATTACAATTCACAAATATAGAAAAAAATAATTTCCGTAATTAGAATTCAAATGATTTAGTATATATATTTTCTGTATATAAATGAAATATTGTAACAAACCGGAATATTAATGTAAACGTAAATTTTCATTTTACATGAAAAAGAAATGTATTAAGTGTTGGATATGATGTTTACAGTATGTACGAAGATATTTTGCCATTCTTTATTGTCCAGTTGTTGTAGGAAAATGTTATAATCAATCCATATCATAACATCTAATAAATTCATTCTAAAACAGTTTTGTCTTTAAGATAGTTGTCGTGTGAACCGCATTGTAGACGTAATTGGCTGAATTTTTGATAAATTATTCAAAATATCGAACTTCGTTTAAAATTTCATTTACCGTTTAGTTTTGATCAAATCGCTCTCGAAAATTGTGCGATTAACATTATCGGTATACCGACCGTTTAGTTGACATCTTCGTATAGTAGATCTCCCACGAGTATGAGAGAGTATATATGTATGCATTAAGCAATGTGTATGAGATGGAGGTCTTATGTGCCTATGTGTTTTGTTGTGTTGTATGCGACAATCACCAACCACTCGAACAGTTATGAATATTATTCACTGTTTTGAAAAATATGTTTGTTTATCAAAACTATAAGACCTCCTTCTCATACACATTGCTTAATGTATACATATTTACTCTCTCATACTCATGGGAGATCTACTATGCGAAGAAGTAAACTAAACAGTAGGTATACAAAAGTAGTAATTTCACCACACTGTTTAAAAACGCGTTAAAAAAGCAATTTGGCTAAAAAACTAGAACAATGTAGAATGATGTTATATTTAATATATTATTTATAGATTAAAAAAAAGAAATAAATTATGGACTGTTTAATTATTGTAATACATTAACGAAAAGATTGACAGTTTTATATAATCCAAGCGAACAAGTATACGAGGTACATTCCAGTAAAAAAACAATATACTATACAATCTCTATTATTATTATTAGTCTATTTATATAATTGATGTTTGTTAAGAGCTCAAACTTTTAAACACGACTACTGCAAGACACCTACCCCATAATACGACTCTAGACTGTATACGAGGTACATTCAAGTCAAAAAAGTATAGTATACAATCCCAGTCCATTCATATAATTGATGTGTGTTCTGAGCTGAAACTTTTTGACACGATTACTGTAAGAAAACTACCATTAAGACGAAAATTTAAGTAGTGACACTTGAAAAGTGGCTGTAATCGAAATTTTTAATTTTTGGCCTTTTACCCTGCTTATAAATTGTGTAATATACTTGATCTAAAACACGGTAGTGCGATAGACCGAGTTTAAGGGGTTTTTGCCTGCGACATGACTGTAAATTATTTGTGACCAATGTTGCTTAACATTAGTGATAAATGTTTTATTTAATATACTACAAAACACACAATTTATCTAAATTCATAATGGTTTAATACATAAAAATTTTTTCCGAAAGTTAAATTTTTTGGTCATTTAGCCTCACTTTTAACTTCTGCAAATTTATGGAAAAGTCTAATTGTATCGTAAACTTGCAGTAAACAAATTTGCAGAACTATGTTTTATTCCAATTTCAACTCAAAGTTAACCACTTTACCGGTTCTGGGAGCGGTTGGGCCTCAACCTACACTTCTGAGACCATTTTCTTTCAATTTCTATTTTCAATATGTAATACTATACCAATTTTCATAACAATATTCGATTTTTTTGTTTGTTAATTTTTTTGGAAACTTAATTTTTTTGGTCATTTAGCCTCACTTTTATCTTCTGCAAATTTGTGGAAAAGTCTAATTGTATCGTAAACTTGCAGTAAAAAAATTTGCAGAACTATGTTGTATGAGTCCAATTTCAACTCAAAGTTAACCACTTTACCGCTTCTGAGAGCAGTTGGGCCTCACCCTACACTTCTGGGAACACTTTGTTTCAATTTATATTTTCAATATGTAATACTACACCAATTCTCAGAACTATGTTCCATCGGTTTTTTTTAATCAAAACTCTATACGTTTGACCCCCCCATCCACACTCTTAGCCTCACCTGAGACTTCTGCAATTTGCGCCTCTTGCTTTAACGATATCATCGGAAACTTATGAGAAAAAATCACTATGTTTTATCAGTTCACTTTTTATGTAACCAGCTCTTAGACCATACGTCGGTCTATGTCTACTTTTACCAGGCGAAGTGGCCGAGCGGTCTAAGACGTTATGACTGCGCAGTATGCCTACGTGGAAACTGGGAGGTTATGGGTTTGAATCCCGACATTGGCAGTTGGTCAATTATTAAGAAAAAAAAGGGGCTGTTAATTGACTAAACTGTTGGCGTATGGATAAGAACGAAGTAACCGGCTATGCTTGAGAAGATTTTCTGCAGTTTTCTTCACGAACTCCAAATGAATATCGGCGTAGTTCCTATCAAACTCGGCTGCAGCCACATATCGTACCAATTCCTAGTCTATACACAAAAGTTCCTTCCACTCCACTCACATCCTCACATGCTTAGGCATCACAATGGACCCTATGGACGAAGTGTAGCCCGTAATGGGCAGCCTCTACAATCTATCTATCTATCTATCTATCCACGTTTTGTTTAGTATGGATGATATGTTTTCCAAGGAAGTTATTTGTCTTGAAAGCTGTTTTGAGTTCAATGTTTTGAAAAATTTCCACAAAAGATGGTTGTAATAAATTTAAATTCTTGTTTGTCGGGTTTGGGATAAATGAGAGGATGGGCTAGTAGTTTAAGAAGTTTCTATTCAAGTAGGTCATCGAATAACTTGGGGTTGTATGCAATATTAATTACTATTTGTTTAATAGCCATTATCTGTTTTTTTAACTTGTTTGTTTAAATTTGGATATTTTTTTCATTATCATAGTAACGAATTTCCTCCAAAGGAAATGCAGCTATTGTTTTTGCACCAATGTTGGAATTTCGTAAAAATTTCTTCAAATGTCCATCGATCCTACCTATTAGATGTTAAAAATCACTATCGCTAAAATTTGTATATATATATACATGTACTTTTTTAAAACGTCTGTGGACTCTGTAGCGGTCACAGTTTTGTTCCGATTGGAATGAAATTTGGTATTTGAGTCGCTTCTGGTATTCTAAAGGTCAAGTTCGTTATTGGGTAAATATCGGACGAGAAGAAAGGAGGTTTAGAGGGAGGGGAAAACACAAAATTTGACTATCTCCCTTAATATTTGAAAAATTTATCAGGAGTTATGTTGTAGGTACTAAGTTTTACTGTAATTTTGTTTCTTATCATTTTTCTGTTGCACTAATATTTACAGAAATATGTAAAATTAAAGATTGAAAGTTAGAATTCTAAATATCTCTGTTCACATTAGAGTTTGAGAAAAATGAATTGTAGCAAACTTGATTTTCTACATCTTTACTCCTTACATATTTTTCGATTATTCTAATATTAAGAGAGATATTTAATATTTTGTGTTTATTTGACACGAATACACGAAATATATTTTATTGTAAAAAATTTTGATCGTCGTTTCCATAGTAACTACAAACTATAATCGTTAAACATCGTTCTATTTTGGCTATTAATAAATTTAATTTTCGCAAATACTAAAGTCATATCAGATATTATATTTCATTTTGATCACACTTAAATTATGACCTCTATGTATTCTAAGGAAATTATGTATTTGGCACTTCTAAGGTATTTATTGAGATATAAAATAATATACGTTTGCCTATTTTGTGTATTGACTGCGTGTTTACAATAAACATGCAAATTTTCGTCGAATGAAAATCACTAGTTAATTAGAAAGTATTTTCTTTCACTCTGTAATATCTATATGGATAAAAATTTGCGTGATTTATTACAACGAACCCTTACAACTGAACTAATGTTAAAAATAATTGTGTTGCATGCTTTTGAGACATTATTTTATTTCAACTTAAGCGATGGTCGACAATAGTGACCAACAAGAAGCGAATGAAGGTTCATTCTGTTATAAGTTATAAGGTTATAACTTGTAGGCAAATTCTTTACAACAACAAAAAAGAAAGATAAATTATTTGACTTGTGAATTTTTAATTGTGTTTTTTATTATTAAATTAACTATTATTATTATTTAATGCATCAGGTATGTTTTTTTTATGTGCAATAATTTTACTAGCTGGTACCCGGTGTTGCTCGGGTTCCAAAACTCCTTATGGGGAGTTAACTTGAATTATGCTTTAAGTATAGGGCGATGGTTAATTTCCACAGTTCTTCTTTGGAAAAGTTCAGGATCAAAATTGAATATAGTTTTTGGCGAATATAGAGAATATTGTTCGTAGCCAGTGTTGTATATCACAGAAAATGGTATAAGATGCTGTAAAATGACACCAGTCCCAGCTTTTGAGCTTCAGTAGAAGATTAATACGATATGCGGCTACAGCCGACTATGATAGGAACTATGCCGATATTCATCTGGAGTTCGTGAAGAAAACTGAAGAAAACCATTTACAATAGCGTTATTCGGTCAATTGTTCAATTATTTACATACTAAATTGTATAATGTCAAAACGAATTGTATAGTCTACCGTTTTTTATTTCAGTTATGCGTGTGGCTAAAATGATTGAAATGTCAAAATTGATACAGTCACCCAGACTACAGTTTCAGTTTTCCGTGTACCCACTATTTTTTGTACTATCAACCACAAAAGTAGAGCCCATTCTTCAAAAGGAGGAAATATTTTAAAAATAATGACTAATTCAAAAATATTTATTAAATAAAACAAATATTTGAGATTTTCGTAACAATAATTTTATTTTGAATGTTGATAACTGACCAGTTTAGTCACGACGTCTGGTGGCAAAAAGAAACCAAGTTTAGTGTGCAGTATTACCTTTTTGAACATATAAAAAATAAAATGTTCGGAGAATACTATAGAAGATAGCGAAATAATGATTAGAGAAAACCCTATGTAAATTTTCTTTACAACTCTAGAAAAATTATCAGAAATTGAAAATTACAAACAGTTCCACAGTTCCACAGATCTTAATATACTAGTCGTGTATAGGTATTTCTATACTTTCCTTAGATATATTAAACTTAACAAAATTTTGGAAATAAATTATTTGTCAATAAATTTAAAATATACAAAAATTGACATTTCAAACTGTCAACATTAAAAAAAAGATTATTAACATTCAAAAAATATATTATTCTTTCCTTGCCCACAATAAACGCCATTTTTTAAACGCCACAATAAACTATATGATAAATACTAGCGTTTACTATACAGTTTGTTTTCAACAGCATTTCTAATAGGGAATCAATGTTAAATAAATAATTGAAATATTAACTATAATACTATACAGTACACCTATACAATACACATACATACAAACATTTGGATAGTATATAGGTATACTGTATGCGTATGGTTGTTTGTCATTTAAGAGTGGGAATTTGTGATACACATACTAAAGTTAAGAATTCAATGAACATATTTAACCCACTCTCGTTACATGTGTACTGACTGACTTTACACAGTAACCACACGGCCAGCCAGTAATAAATAATATTTAACATTGATTCTCAATTGGAAATACTTTCCAACACGCACGGTATAGACAAACATGTCATTGAATTTTTAATTAATAATGATATGCAAAAATTGACTCATCCACCAAGTATCGAACCCGAGACCTCAGAATTTCTAGCCCAGTGTGCTACCGTTACGCCACGGATCATATTATTTGTGATATAGATGAACGAATTAATCTTTTCATATCATTGACAGTATTTCTTTGAAGTCAAAATCAACATATTAATTGTGTATACTTTAAGCGTCACAATACAATATTAATGTGAATTTCCATTAAGATTTCGAAGACATAGTATGCAAGAACTAGCGTATACTATATAGACCACCATATCATTCAATTTTAATTAATATTGATGTGAAAAAAATAACGAATTAATTAAATTAATTAATATTATATGATGAAGGTTGCCGAAACTATAATCCAAATTAAATTATTATTATGAAAATCTCAAATATTTGTTTTATTTAACAATTATAATGGATTTTCCTTAAGTGACAACTCATTCAATACAAAATTCGAAAATATTTTGTGTCAACTATTTTAAATCATCTTATAGATAGCGTCATAAAACAATGTAATTATTATTATTCGTTGTTCCATTTTAATAAAATTGGAACAATTCATTGTTTATACGTAATAAAAATAATTTTATCTACAAAGCATACATAAAACATAATTCCGGGAAATACTAAAAGTCTGCATATTTTAAACTAAACTTAAATATATTTAAGGGAAGTGTTTTTATTGTAAAAATGGCGGATGTAATGTTCAAATCGCTCAGGGTAATTTTTTATTAAATAAAACGGTAATATTTTTAGGAAATTTGGTTAGTATGCGTAGTTTATCATGAGATTTCATTTTTTTTTTATAATAAAACAAAAACGGAAATGATTTTTGTTTTAATTTTTTATAAATCATATCACTTTTCCCAGATGTATTGATGACATGTTTCCTTTGAATGATGCATAGCGTTCCGTACTTCGGAAAGAGGAACATTTATGGAATCAGCTCGGTGTTTATTTCACCTCTCTGCCTGTCACATTCACTAGCTTACCTCACTTAATATATATAAATATATATATAAATATATATATATATATATATATATATATATATATATATATATATATATATATATATATATATATATATATATGGGCAGTCATGTCATCGATTTGGCTGCCGATTTTTTTATTGATAGTGCTTAGAAAAAAAAATGATTTCCACAATATGAGCTTCATCCGTTCAAATTCGGCGCGTGTGAAATTCTTTGAAATTTTAAAAATGTAAATTTTTTAGTCATTTTCAGAAGCACATATCTCCGTCTATGAATGACTTAGAAACTTGAAACAAACGCCATTTTTTCCACTCATTTTGTACTTTAAGGAAAGCACACAACCAAAATCTGGTGCCACAATTACCTTTTACCTGACCCACTGTTTTAGCAAAATTTTGTCTAATTTTGTCTCAGATCAATAATTTTTTATTTAGAAAGCTATATAGTACTCTATTGATAACTATCATCAGTTTTACTTATTGACTCTTCCCTTTTGATATATGGCCTCTCAAAGTCAATCAATTTTTGAAAAGTCGCCATATTTAGATAGCTGTAACTTTTTTCTTTCAATTTTAAATTACTTGAAATTGACATAAAATATACTTCTTCAAATCGCAAAAACAACCCTGGTAATTTTAAGTTTGGGTTCGATCTAGGTTATGAGTTATGATTTTTTTTAAATTTCTAGTTTTACGCTTAATATATCTTATTTTATGGTGTCAACTGACTAAATAGTCAATGAATGACCAAAATGGGGGTGTAGACAACATGGAGGGGAGAACTTATATGAATTTGAGAATTTTTTAAGTGCACATAAGAATTAAACATACTTAAAGTCTCCACCTCTATCCCTGCCGCCTTATGGTAAAAATAGTGGGGGGCAGACATCTTTTTTGGGGTGTTCACTTATATTTCGAAAACGGTGAGTCGTATCGAAAAAATTATTATATTAAAAATTAAAGCTGACAATATTTTCTATAGGAATGTCTTCAATTGTTATTTCGTATCTGCTGTGGTCTTCGAGATATTCGCTATCGAAAATCTACAATTTCCGGAAATTGATTTTCGCCTTTCGTTTTAATAAAATCAACTGAAAGGAAATTGTAAAAAATTTTATTTTCTTCAAAAGTATATATTTAACATCACCAAATCAAAAGTAACGGCAGTTTGAACAAAACGACTATGTGCTAAAGTCGAGGTGTTTTTGATACAGTTTTACAAAACCAAGTTTACGCTCCTTAAGGTTGCATCACAGCAGTAAAGTCAGTAAAAACATGTAGTAACAAAAACATCCAATAGCCGTATACTGTCGAACTTGCAGTGATTCTAACTGCAAATACAACTCCTTACCAGAATGTCTTAAATTGAAATTAGACAAAATTTTGCTAAAACAGTGGGTCAGGTAAAGGCTAATTGTGGCACCAGATTTTGGTTTTAAATCAAGTTTGTGTACTTTCCTTAATGTACAAAATGAGTGGAAAAAAATGGAGTTTGTTTAAAGTTTCTAAGTCATTCATAGACGGAGATATGTGCTTCTGAAAATGACTAAAAAATTTACATTTTCAAAATTTCAAAAAATTCCACACGCGCCGGATTTGAACGAATGAAGCTCATATTGTGGAAATCGTCTTTTTTTTCTAAGCACTATCAATAAAAAAAACGGCAGCCAAATCGATGACATGAGTGCGAACGTTTTTGTTGAAAAGTAATGGATCTGCCCATATATATATATTTATATAAATATATATATTTATATATATATACTATATTACTTCTACACAATGTAAAATTGTGACTTGTGGTGTATGTATCAAGATAGTTTTCTACATATTATGTTTTACACATTGTCATATGTGTAATTTTCATTAACTACTGACGTTTCACCTACCAGTGAATAATAAACCATTTAGTTAATGATAAAAGATGTTTTTTAATAATAACATTTTTAACATATTTAGTAAACTATTCTTCTATCTCTTACGGTTATCTATCTTCGAAATGTATCATTTCAAAGAAGATAGGAGCTAAACTTCAAATTTTCCAGCCTTTTTCTCGAAAGGCTCTATTTTTTAAATCCGGAATAGCCATAAAATCCCAGAGTTAAGCCCCACTTTCAGTGGAATTACGTTCACCCAAAAGTATTTTTGTAGCAAGCTCTAACAATGTTTAATAATGAAATTCCAATGCCCTAACTTTTTACTTTCTCAAAATATTTTGTTGGAATCGCACAAATCACCCGCCAAAAAATGGTTTTTAACTTCTTTATATTCTATATATAAACGTTAATATTTAAAAAAATAATAAATTAGTATTCACATGAAGTGAAAAAATGTAATTTTTTATTCGATGCAAAAAAAAAAACAACCATGAAATAAATTGTGTTTTTTTTACTTATCGATTAGTGTATAATATGTATAGTATATACCTATATAGTAGATAAAGTATATATATTATGTTATATCAAAAAACCTGATACAATTATATCTCAAAAAGCAATGAACTGTGTAATCAATTGTTCCATGTGTATAATATACCTTCTATACTAACTCTCCTGTTTTGTACAATATTAAAATAGAATCCATATAAAGTTTTATACAGTTCGATACCTTGAGATATTCATTCACATTGCAAGTTAATAAAGTGTATGTATTTATTACTTGTAGCTCGGATGACTTTACCCGTATTTGCATCAAATCTATAGAGTGTATATATTAAAATGTCTCAAACAAAAGTTGTTTGTCTTTATGGGATAAACATTTTTTTTGAATTAAAGTTTATCTCTATCTCGTACTTATATTATGACCACAGATGCCACGCAACAAATGAAAAATGTAGAGTCAAGCTTGCTTTGTGATTGGTTTAAAACTAGATAGTCACAAGGGTCACTGTCTCCAACCTGTTCATTTTTTTAATATTTTATTTTATATTTGATTTGCAGCCAACTGCTTATCAATTAATTACAATAATTACAACAACAAACAAAATAGATAAATTCCAAAATAAAATTTTAAAAAATCAAACTCAAGATGTTTTAATAGAGATAATAATAAATATATAATAGTTAAAAGAATCAATACATCACATTATTCTCATTGATTCGTGAGCGCAGACTAAAAACGTTTTTTCCTTTCTTCCAAAATACGCTTGAGGTATATAACCACAGTTGGTAAATCACTCTCATTATGCGTATTTAATATAGCAGTTTGGTGAGATATTCTCGTTCGGTACCTTCGGTGCCCTGGCAGCTCTCTAATAAATGCCATACATTTTCAGTCCCTCCACACAACACACACCTCCTTTCCCCGTCCACCCTAACATTTTCCCATATAAACCGGTACAATCTGAAATTTGCGATGATGCGTCTTTGTATTGGCTACATGCACATATTTTGCTCCGTTAATATAGTGGTCTAATTGGCAATAAATCCCCAAGCTACTTTTTTCTCGAGCCTCTTTTGTTGCTCTAATTATGGCAACTTCTTTGATTGTATTGCGAATCTTATGTTTACTCGTCACACATTCACCAACCCCCTTACACAACACATTCAACTCCAATGAATTCATCAGCTCCTTCATTCGATCTACTATGTCTTCCATACACATTTTTTGCAATTTCTTTTGACTATGGTGTATGCTATTGAAAAAGCAAAACGCTCTTTGAAAAACCAAGTACTCACAACCCAACAACCCCAGTTTCAGACTTACAGCACAGTTTGGCGTTGATTTTGATACTCCCAAAACCTCCTTATAAAAACTATATGCTAGACCATTTATTGTTTTTAAATTGCCATCTGTGTGCGATATCAATCCCCAAATTTCTGCACCATATAATAGTATAGGCATCACAGTTGTTTTAAAAAGGTCTAACATAATCTTTACTGGAAACTGTGTATTTCTATAGATAAATTTTCTAACTTGAAATAATGCTTTATTAGCCTTCACTTTCATAGTATCTACATGTGAACTCCATTTCCCATTATGGGTGAGATAAACACCCAAATACGGATAACATTTAACATTTTCTATAGTAGAGTTTTTAATTTTGAAAGTTTCATTGTGTTGAATTTTCATATTATTACTTACAATAAGCATCTTTGTTTTTTCTGCGTTTACTTTCAATTCGGCTTTATCCGAGTATTCTTCTAACCCTTTTAACGCTCTTTTCATACCCTCTACAGAGTTGGCTAGGATAACCAAATCATCTGCATATAGCAGAATTGTCTCAAACAAAAGTTGCTGTTTGTCTTTATGGGATAAAAATTTTTTTTTGAATTAAAGTTTATCTCTATCTCGCACTTATATTATGACCACAGATGCCACGCAATAATTGAAAAATGACTCTACTCAAGCTGTCTTTGTGATTGGTTTAAAACTAGATAGTCACAAGGGTCACTGTCTCCAACCTGTTCATTAACTCACATGGTCTGTGTTTGTTCTACAGTACCACTTTCTGCGTCGGAAGTAGCTGTCATGGCCTCCGCTTCAATCATTACAATTCTGAGACACGTTGTATGCGTGACACAAACGCATACAACTCTGAGCAGGTGGTCCAATTTTTTCCTGGCTACGGCCAGAGAGATTCTTGTCCACCATACTATTCAGCCAAATGAGAGCCATTGGCTTTACGATCATTGTAAATAACCAGTTTACCATGTGTGGTTGGAGTCCCCAAGAATATCCAAATGTTCTCATGCACATCCAGGAGACACTATTTGCCTTGGTTAGTCTCCAATCCAAATGACCATCATAGTTCAAGTAGTTTTTTGCATCCAAGATGACTCCCAGATGCTTAACCGTTCTGGTTTGTGTAATTTGAATGCCAGATATGCTGATCATCCGATGAAAAACTCTTCGTCTTCTTGTAAACATTACACATTCCGTTTTTTCCGGTTTGACAGAGAGTTCTTTGCCAATGCACCAACGCTCCACATAAAAGAGCGCTTGTTGCATCAAATCATAGATAGTTCCCCCTTCCCTACCTTTGACAGGTATGGATATGTTATAAGCGTAGCCTTGAGCAAACATCCCTTTGACCTTTTACACACCCTGAGGCGGCCGGTGTCAGGTCGCTTAATACTAACTTCCTTTGGTCATGCATCCCATCGGCACAATACCAGACCTTAGGATTGGGGTAGGTTTTTTAAAAAGGTCCAAATCCTAGCGTGCTGAGCGATTAAGCCAAGCACCCCGATTATCTTGAATACCCGCAAAAATATGACTGCTGCAATACTAAGAGGCTACGGTGTCATACGTGTTTTCCGCCAGTCCGGACGCCATAGCCTCGACTAGTTTTGAACAAAGGCACCAACGTCCAATGTCCGAGGTTGACTGTTTACCATGCAGAGGTTATATATTACATATGCATGACCATGCCTCCCTGTATTTAAGTTAGTGCAGTAGAAGGGTGCTATAAAAGATGGTTTTCTAAATTTTTTTCAAAAGTTATTACAGATAAAACTATTCAGTTTACGAAAAAAGGTTTCAAACGAAAGTTATTTATGTTTAATAACTGAAACCCTGTCTACGAAGTTAGACATCACTTGGCGCGTTATGAGAACCTGATCAGAGTGAATTATTAGCATGTAACAAAACTCTGATTTAGATCGATGTTACACAGTTTTCTATCCAGCTTTATTGCACAGTAACGTATCCATGTATACATACAATACATAGTTAAGCGAAATTGACAAGTAGGTATGTATGACACATTGGTAGTGTGACCACGCTTCAGTAGACAATACTTTAGTTTATGTGCGATATGATATATATATATATATATATATATATATATATATATATATATATTCGTATATATATTCGTATATATACACAGCTATAAATAGGATATGTGGTAGACAAAAACAAACAACAGAGGGGGTTATTAAAAGTGAAGAAGGTGATATTCTGATAGAGACCAAGGAAATTCTAAATAGATGGAAAAGATACGTTCAAAACCTTTATCAGAACAATAACAGAGGTCAAAAACCAACGATTGATGGAAAAGAAGGTCCCAAAATTATAAAAGAAGAGATGAAGTACGCAATAGATGCAATGAAAAAGCTTAAAGCACCAGGTGCAGATAAAATTCCGGCGAAAATGTTTCAAGTATATAATGACGAAATATTAAGTACATATACAGAATTTATTAATACAATCTACGAAACAGGTCAGCTGCCAGAGGATTTTCTGAAATCAAATTTTATCACTATACCCAAAGTAAACAGAGCTATAGAATGTAAGAAATTTAGAACAATAAGTTTAATAAATCACAGTATGAAAATTTTTACCCAAATTATAACAGAAAGGGTTAAAAATAAAATTTCAGCGGGTATCGGTATGGAACAAATGGGTTTCAGAAAAGGTGTTGGAACACGAAATGCCCTATTCTCACTAGGAAGATTGATTGAACGCAGTTTGCAACTACAAAAGGACGTGTATTTATGTTTTCTTTATTATAGTCAAGCTTTCGATCAAGTAAATCACAGCCAACTTAAACCAAGTGTTGAAGGACATAAAGATAGATAGTAAAGAGGAGTACGGTAGGGTTGTATATTGTCTCCTTTGCTTTTAAACCTATATACAGAAAAAATTTTCCAGGAGTTAAAGGATTTTGAAGGTATCAAAATTGGTGGTCAAAATATTAACAATATAAGGTACGCAGATGATTCTATAGTTATGACAGATAGTGAAGAAAAACTACAGCGGTTGGTAGACAAAGTGTGTGAATCAAGCAGTTTAATGGATATGCAATTAAATGAAAAAAAGTCATTCTCAATGGAAGTATCCAATAAAACAATTAAACCAATAACAAACCTAAACATAAATTATCAACTTATTACATCAGTAAATAATCATTTATACCTCGGCTTTTTAATATCTAATGACGGAAAGTACGTGAACGAAATTTAAGACGAATATCTTTGGCAAAATCCAATTCTAATAAACTTAAAAAAATTCTCTAATAATACTAACATAAGTATGAAAACAAAACAAAAAATAATACAAACATGTGTGCTATCAGTGTTAACATATGGGTGTGAAAGCTGAAACATTAATGAAGGCTTGTTTAAATCCTTGGAAGCATATGAGGTTTAGTTGTGGAGAAGGATACTAAAAGTTAAGTGGAACGATTATCAATCGAATGCAAACATGAAATCTGGAAAATGACATTTAAAGTACTAAGAATTATATTTCATATCCCAGAGATAATTATGATTAGCTAATTCACACAGATGATGACTACCTTGTAGTCGAAATACGTATTTATAAAATACAAATAATTATTCTAGGAATTGGGGCAAAATTTTAAATTTAATTTCAAAAATCTAGAGTTCTCTTTATTTTAGTAATCTTTATATAATGATAATATTTTGTTTTAATGCAGTTTGTATTTTTAATAGATCTAACAAGGCCCAGCGTATTTCCGGCTGAATTTTTATGCAAAGTACATGAATATTATAGAAGAAAATATTTATTTAAATGATTTTTTAATAATTATATTGATAACTTTGATATAACCTTTGACTTGACTACGTTTTTTAATAGGCCATAATGAAAGACCCGGTTTCTAATAAGGCCCACAATCGATGTTTTTAAAATTATCATTTTTTCATCGAAAAAAATTAATTGTAATGATTTTTCTCAAACATCGGATGCATAAATAATCAATGTTTACTAAATTTGTATTTATTTTTGTTTATTAGGCAATTTTACGTTTTCATAGTCATTTTGCTAAAAGTGGGCCTTATTAGGCACTGTACTGTTTTGACGGAAATATCAAAAAGGCATTTAATGAAATTTTGATGAGAGTGTGTGTCGATTACTCAATCTTAAGGATGTTCCTCCAGCACTGTGTGCACATCATCATGAAGTTCCATATCCTATTCCAGGATTTTGGAGACCACTCGATCCCATCAAATTCTGTCCATTGCGGCCGACTTTAAATTGTAGAACGATTTAATGTTTGAATATTTTTTTATATTCGAGATCCACGTGATCCGTTTTCTGCCCCTTGATGCAAAGCCATCCATTTTACCGCACATAATTAGTCTCTGAAGTTCGTATCTATTTCCTCTGTATATATGTCCGAAGTATCCCAATATTCTCTTTTTAATTAATTTAACTAAACATCTTTCATATTTAACTTTACGGAATACTTCAACGTTACTTAATTTCTCCGTCCACTTTATTTTTAGCATTCTTCTGATGCACCACGTTACAAATGCATTCAGTCTGGGTTCACATACACTCTTTAATGTCCAAGTTTCGCACGAATATAGTAGTGCGGACCACACATAGCACCTTAACATTTTAAACCGATAATTACGACACAATTTTCTGTTAGTTAAATAAGCCTTAAGTTTTACAAAATTATTTTTAGCGACAGCTATACGTTTTTTAATTTCACTTATTTGGTCATTGTTACAGGTGAATAGTTTTCCTAAATAGTTCATTTGGTTAACTTGTTTTAATTTTATGCCATTACATTTTATATTAAGTGTAGGTTGAACAGACTCTTTACTGAATATCATGCACACCGTTTTTTTGATATTGATTTTTAATCCATAATGTTCACTTACTATGGTTATTTTGTCCACGATAGTTTGTAAATCACTTTCACTTGATGTTAGCAGTACTGTATCGTCTGCATATTTTAGATTATTCATTATTTCTCCATTAATTTTTACACCAATGTTATGTTCACTTAAAGCTTCTTCTATCACTTTTTCGGCATAAATGTTGAACAATAGTGGAGACAAAACACATCCTTGTCTTACACCCTTCTCCACGGTTATATTAGAAGTATTTCCGTAGTTGGTCTTAACCGTTACCTCTTGATTCCAATACAGATTTTTTTAAATTCTTATTATTTTCTTTTCAATATCTAAACATTCCAGTATATCGAACAGTTTATTATGTGAGATACTATCGAACGCCTTTTCATAATCAATGAAACAACAGTACACACGCAAATTATTTTCCATTGCCCGTTCAATTAGGAGGTTTAGACTGATAATTGCTTCCCGTGTGCCCATTCCTTTCCTGAAACCCATTTGTGTAGGCCCTATCTCATTCTGTATAGCCGTCTGGATTCTTCTTCGTATGATTTTTAAGAAAATTTTTATAATATGACTCATTAAACTGATCGATCTGTAATCCGTACAATCACTGGAGCTTACTTTTTTTGGAAGCAGGATAATGGTCGACTTACTTAAAATGATCGGAATTTTTTCCTCTGTATATATTTTATTGCATAGTTTCCATAATTTATTTATCCCATACGCATTTAGATTTTTTAGATACTCTGCAAAGATTCCATCCTCTCCACATGCTTTACCATCACCAATTTCTTTGATTGCTGCTTCTACTTCTGCTAATAATATCGGAAAATTCTGATAATATAATGAGTCTTCTTTACTATCATTATTCACTGGATTACGGGTTTCGTCACAAAATAGTTCTGTAATATATTCTTCCCATCTATTTATTATTTCTGTTTTAGTTACCAGTAATTTTCCGTCTTTACTTTTTAGGTTTGCACATTTTTTATTACGATATATTCCGCACATATTCTTTATTTCTTTATGTAATTTACCTGGGTCATTTAATCGTTCGTACAATATTTTTACATTTATTTTCCATCCATAGCTGCTTCGCTACTTTTATCGCTGCTATTATTTGTTTATTTTTTAATTTATATTGTGTTGAATTGTCCTTAAGAGTTTTTCTTTCTTTCATTAAACTAAGTATATTTTCTGTCATCCAGCCCTTATTTACTTCGATTTTTTCCTCATTTTTCAATGCCACCTTTGCAGCTGTTTTAATTGCCTGAATAAAGTTATCAGTTTCGCTATCTATGTTTAATTCACTGGACTCTTTTGTCGCAATTTCATAGTTTTCCTCGAATTTTTCTTGAAATATTTTCTTAAAGTATTTCTAGTTTTTTCATATTTATGTTTTCATCTTCTTTCTTATTTATTTTCTCGAAAACTTTTAATCTTATTTCCATATTCGCTAATAAGAGTACGTGACCGGAGTTGATATCAGCACCGGGAAAAGTTTTAACATTTTTAATTGCGTTCCTGTATCTCTCATTAATTAATATATAATCAATTTGATTTCTAATTATTTTGTCAGTCGTATCTCCAGGTGCCTTCCAAGTATACAATCTTTTGGCGGGTTGCTTAAACCATGTATTGGTGATGATGAGTCTATGACTGTTTGCAAATTCGGCTAAAGTATCTCCTCTTGAGTTTCTTTTCCCAAGTCCAAATGAGCCAATGGCGGGTTTTTCTTCATTGCTTCCCACTTTTGCGTTAAAGTCTCCCATTATAATTGTGCATTCTCGACTTTTAGTTAAAGCAAGTATATTTTCCAAACGGTTATAAAACTCTTCACACTGCAGTTCGGAGCTGTCAGAAGTTGGTGCATATATCTGTACTATGTTTGTTGCTGTCGGTTTGGTGTCCATTTTAACCATAATAATTCTTCCAGACTCATATATTGTGCCTATTATTTTCTTTTTTAATTTATTATTTAATATGATAGCTACTCCGTTATTATGGCTTGTGCCCCCCGAATATATGACAGTATAATTATTTTTCTGAACTATACCGGTCGATGTCCATCTCACTTCACTAATCCCAGCAATGTCAACCTTGTATTCATCTAATTCCTGTAGCAAATTGTCTAATTTTCCGCTTTGGTGAAGACTTCTTACGTTCCAAGTAGCTATCCGTATATCTTTATTTTTATGTAATTGTATCATATTGTTGTAGTATAAATCGTCGTCCTTATTCGTAATCGTGGTCGTCCTGGGCACTATACGATGGTGTGTTGCCATTACCTTCCATCGGACATCACCTCTATGTTTCCCATTCTTTAGTAACTGTTTTTTCTCGTGTATAACTGGGGACTTACTGCAAAAAAATTAGTTATTTTATCCCGTGCTGCCATTGTTACATTTTCCTGATTTGTGCTGATTCTCCTTACATCTCTTTTTTTTCTTTTCCCTTGGCTTTCCTCTGATTCTTCCTCACTTCTGGGTCTCTTGTTTATATCATCCACTTTTATATTATTTATTTATGTTTTCAATAACTTTGCTTCCTCTTTTGAGTAATATTTGCCCTCGTACAAGAGTTTATTTCCCCTCATTGCAGCTCTCTTTCCCATTTGTTTTAGCTGAAGCATCACTTGGCCGATCTCTTTCCTTTCTTCCCTTACTTCTTTGGGTAGATCTTCTTTAATTATTATATGAGAATCTTTTATCAACCATTTGTTTTTTAGAATTTCCTTCTTAAGGTTCCAGGTTGTGCATCCTACTAATACTGGTCTCTCATATTCTCCTCTTTTGCCTATACGTGTAATAAAATTAATGTCGGTATATACTTCCAAGTTCATCATTATTTTGTTCTTTCTCCTCTACTCCTAACATTATAATATTGTCTCTTCTATGCTTATTTTCTAAATCTCTGATTTTCTGACCTTGTTCATTAACTTTTTCTTCTAAGATCTTATTATCCATTTTTAGCTTATCAATTTCCTGCTGATTTTCCTTCAATATATCTTTTAGTTGGTTTATGACTCTCTCTTCGGTTTTATCTATTTTTGTATTTAATACCTTCATTTGAGCTAAAATTTCATCCAGTTTCGCTTCCATCTTCGCTTATACCTTTACTTTTAGTATACTTTATTAGATAGCAACTGTATGTAATTTTTGTTTTAGTAGGTACACTTTCCAAAATCACACTGTATATGGTATTTAGATTAAATAATTGAAGCACTGCACTGTACTATATATGTTTTGTTTCACTTCAACTTATACTAGTTGAGTTACTTGATCACACTTTAGCACGGTTTTGACAAAGTATAATTAATTGTCATAAACAAAACAATAATAATTTATAGGTTATCAAAAATAATTCTATTTTGGTTTAATTAAACTGAATTTAGACTGCAGATATAGTAAGTAATTTTATTACACTTATTAATACCACTTTGCTTTCTTAAAAATATTATTATCTTATTATAATTAATTCCACTTAAATTTAGAAATACGACTTTATTTTCAAGACTAATAATAACACGTCTAACACGATCTGGTTATACCGGGCGATTGAGTATTGTGTGCACATACTTGCCCATATTATCGGCACACAGATACTGACGCACACTATCAAATATTTCCGGTAGGGTGATCTGGCAACGTTGCTCTGTGCATAGACCTATATATTATTATTGCTTATGTCAACAGTAAGAATTCCCACTCTTTACTTGACGCAACTAGCGAGAGATTGGCGCACAACCTATAATATTTTAAATTATATTTTGATAACAAAACGGTAACACACGATTGTTTAAAAAAAATTTATATGAGAAATATTAAGAAAAACTATCCTAGTTTTTTTTTTTTAATTCTGTCGAGTATTTTTTCTAATAACTGATAATAGTGAGGCTGGCATAAAGTTTTACATGCTTCTAATGACAGAGAGTGAGAGAGAATGATTACTTTGATATTAATTATCTCGCGTTCTAAACGGCCAAAAATTCTGAAACTTCGGGATTTATTAGAAAACGTTATTTTTGCCTGTGAAAAAACAAATGAGCAAAATCTGTCGAAAAGTGGTGGTATGTTGGAACATCCTTAAGTATATTTATCAAACCATAAATGTATAATTTATTTTATGCACTGATCGATTTAAATATTTGGGCGTAACATTTTACATAATATAAAATACAACCAAACAACAAACGTATACAACCATTGAACATAATATATTCAGAAGCTTATATTACATTCGTGTACTACTAGACCAATATAAATCTATCCATAATATTGTGTACAACATGTTGTTTATCTTGTAAATGTATGTGCACTTTTAGTGGAATATATAATAAACATATTTTGTCGGGAATATATGGGATTTTTGTTTTGTTTTTTTTGTGAACCGGCAACAAAATGCATTGCATCGCAAAATTTGCTATTGACGGCTGCCGACACATGAAATAAAAAACATGAATCTTTGATTTATACTAATGAGTTCTTTTAGTATATGTAAATACACAGCATTGTGCTAGGTCCATTGATTAAAATCGTGGCACGTTCTTTTTATTTTAGATTTGTAGTTAAAATTCCAAATCGTTCCATAGATTTAAAATGGTCTGAACATTTTTTAAACTGAAAATATTTGCAAAAAGAAAAATTTTCGGGTTTTTACAAACTATTACCTTTAATATATTATCATTTGTGTATAATTAGGCGTCACAATTCAATACGTATGTCAAATTCCATTAAGTTTACGTAAGACATAGTATAAAAGGACTATCGTGTACTAGACAAACACGTCATTGAATTTTTAATTAAATATTGATATGAAAAAATTAACTCATCAACCAGGAATCGAAACTCAGACCTCTGGATTTCTAGCCCAATGTGATTACCGCTACACCAAAGATGATTCTGTTGTATGATTCCATCAATACAATATTAACTTATTATTCATATATTATAATTTGAGAATACTTGGCGTCAAAATTATTACCGTTCATTTATTTTTGGATGTCTGGCATTTATGAACTAAATTTTTTATTTTTATTTTCATAAATTTAATTATCGAAACACTCACGGACCATGTATCTTTATTTAAGGCTAAAAACGTAACTATATTCCGTAATATAGACGTTTCATCGGGATTATGTACCAATTTTATAATTTGCTAAAAATGATCTAAATTTATCATTTCTGTATTAGTATACATCAAACATTCAGGCTTAAAGTTGTATCCATAGAACCAAGTGTTGGCCCCCAACATTTGTGCTTTTCAAACGATCCTCATTCCCTGTCTCATTCAGTGAGCCTATTTTTCCCTTGAAAATTCACCATTCATCTCTCGGAATAAATATATTTTTTGGTAAACTCACTTACGGGACTAAGCCTATCTTGAAGTGTCTATCTTTGGAATAAATCCGAAAGTTTTTCTTAAAAATGTTGAAAATAAAATAAATTTCGCGTACTTAAGTGGATAACAATTTTTTTTTTCTGATAAAAAAAAAATTAAAATTCGAAATATTCGATATAATCAAGAAATGCTTTCTTTTTATGCCTTCTTTTTATACGCTTTTTATTAGTTTCACCTGTAGGTATGTTTGTATGTATGTATGACAATGCAATAATTCGATTAAAATATCCGATTATCCTGATTAGATTAGCCAGGATTCATCAATTTCCCAGATAAGTTACTGACTTAAAAAAAAATATGTGTGTGTGCATAAGTCACATACTAATACTAATAATAGTTTAAAAAATTATAGTTTAAAAAACTAAAAAACACGCTTTTATAGAAAATTCAACTAAAAAATGAAAAATAAATAATAGTTTTAAAAAAACTAAAAAAACACGCTTTTATAGAAAATCCAACTAAAAAATAGAAAATAAAATTTAATAAATTTGGATTAAGAAAAGTGTAAAGAAGAAACAAATGTATATTAATGGAATAACTATTGACACTATGCACCCCACGCTTTTTTCCATTAATATACATTTGTTTCTTATTTACACTTTTCTTAATCCAAATTTATTAAATTTTATTTTCTATTTTCTAGTTGGATTTTTTATAAAGGGTATTTTTTTGGTTTTTTTAAACTATTATTTATTAACGGTGAGATCTATGCATTTATAAACTGACATTTGTCCATTTTGTAGTTTAGATGCTCATATAGTATAAGCATATATTATACAAGTTATATTAATTCATAATTATAGTTAGATATATCGTACACATACTATTTTATCACTGTTGTTTATGTATACAAACTATCAGCTCTTTTATGTATTAATAAACAAAAACACTCATTGTAGTTTTATTTGTGGCCGAATTTCAATTTGTTTGTATAATTAATTTTAATATATGATAATCCCAAAAGTTTCCTTCTTTTTATACCACGCGTTCATAACGTTATTAGGGTTTAGGGTATTTTTTAAAAGCAGCCTAATATAGTATATAAGAGAAAACTATCTGTAACATATTTATTTTAAGACTTAATTCAGTAGCTTACTTCTTTTTTCATATTCCATTACTATAAATATGTTAATATCGTCATAATTCATCTTTCTAATATATTACATAAATACATTATCCGATGAAAAACAAAATTGTAAAAAAGGGCGAGTTAAAGAGTTTTCGGGGATATCCGTAATATACTAGTTTGTCCTTAAATAGTGATGATATGGAATAGAGGACCGAGTTATTTAAGTGTGAGAAAATGAATATAAATTTATAATGAAAATTTTTCCTTAGAAAATTAATGAGGGATAAATTGATTAAATGTAAGATAAAATTTGGTTGAAATTTATTTCATAAGTTTTCCCTTAGTATGTTTTTAAAATTTTTTAATTTGGCAAATTTTAAAATATTTGAAACAAAAGAAAAATTATCCTGCCAAATTATAAAATTTTAAAAACATACTAGGGAGAGATTTACGAAATAAATTTCAACAAAATTAATTATTACATTTAATCAATCCCTCATTAATTTTCTAAGAAAAAATTTACATAATAAATTTATATTCATTTTCTCACACTATTATTATAAACCAATCATAGACAAGAATTGAAGTAGAATGAAACATGTGTTTTTTTTTAAACACAAAAAATAAAAAAAAATTGCTAGATTAATAATAACCATTAGGTTTAAAATCTTTAATAATTATTACCGTTAGACCAGTTGTGACCGTTTGTTTGTTATTTCGATAAAATTTCTTATATTTTAATTTATTTTGTTTAATTTTTATTGTATTTTTGTCTATTGATTTCGATTTTCTATCTATTTCTAATTGTCAAAGAGTAAATTAGGATTAGCTAATTTATACTGATCATGACTACTTTGTACTCGAAATACGTATTAATAATACAAAACCTGATCTAGGTATTGGGGTGAATTTGAAATTTTATTTCAAAAATCTAGAGTTCTCATTTATTATCATTTGATAATCTAATCTTAATTTCTTAACGATGAGTGAAAAACCTTTATTTTATAATTTCGTAATCTTGCTATATTCGTAAACTCACCACTAACTTTTACGTTCAAAAGTTACAAGGGCTCGATTTAGGTCGTAATATTTGCTGTAGTAATAGACACTGTCATGTATGCAGGCCACACACTCTTAAACTCGACCTGACGCACTGCCGTGCTATATATTTCAATATGCAAATTATATTTTGCTCTTCTTAAATATAATTATATACTTCTAACATAAATAAATAAATTATGATATTATAAGTTGATACGTATGTCTGAGATTAAGGAACATACATAACAGTATTTAAAAGACTACTGTAACTTTGCTTGGTTTACTATATTCCTTCGATATCAAACTTCTTACTCATAACAAAGTGTTTTAAAAAGTTATAAATGGTTATTTCTTTTATCAGTTACATTTTGTAACCACAGACCATTTTTGCCATCATGGAAATGCGGTCTGATTACTACACTTTTACGCTGACCAGAACGAGGGTTATGTTTTTTGAGTGTATGTATAACTATTTATTTGGCACGCTCTGTAGCCTAACGGCTTGATGGATTTTAACATATAACAAAATTTGCACTATTGATTTGTTTAAATTATAATTATAAATTTCATATGAATTTTAGCGAATTTCCTCCAAAGGAAATGCAGCTATTGTTTTTGCACTAATATTGGAATTTCTTAAAATATCCATCGATCCTACATATTAGATGTTAAAAATGACTATCGCTAAAATTTGTGTATATATATATACATATATATATATATATATATATATATATATATATATATATATAAATTCCGATTGGAATGCAATTTGGTGTTTGAGGCGCTTTTGGTATTCTAAAGGTCAAGTTCGTTAATGGGTAAAATCTGACAAGGGGAAAGGGGGGGGGGGTTTAGACGAAAGGGGAAACACAAAATTTGGTATATCTCCCTTAATATTTGAAAAATCGAAAAATTTATCAGAAGTTAAGTTGTAGGTACTAAGTTTTACTGTAATCATTTTTCTGTAACATTAATATTTATAGGAATATTTACAATTAAAGATTGAAAGTTAAAATTCTAAATATATCTGTACACATTAGAGCTTGGAAAAAATGATGAGATAATGAATTATAGCAAACTTGATTTTCTACAACTTTACATGTTATACATTTTTCGATTATTCCAATAATAAGAGAGATATTTTATATTTTGTGTTTACTTCTATCTGTATGACCCCCTTTTCCCTTGACGTATGCCATGTATTAATAAAATTGGCCTTGAAAATACTAAAATGATATCAGATACGACATTCCATTTTGATCAGACTTAAATTGTGACTAGAGACTGGTTTATATATTAGGAAAATTCGCTAAGTTGAAGCAGCTCCTGCGTAACGAATTTTTTTTTATATTATAATTGAAAAAATCCCCCAATTATGAAGTACTTATGATAGGTTGAAAAGTGAAAGCGTTGGTTAGGAAGTTTATATAATATTTAAAAATTACATAGGCCTTCGACTTTTAAAAAAACCCTACACTAACGAAGAATAGATCTGGTTAACTTTAAACAAACGACTGAACATATTTTCATCAAAAATATAGCTATGAATTATCCACATTAAACTAAACTTCGAATGAAACCGATATAGAAACCATAGACTTCGGTAAATTTATTCGTAATTTGTAATTTTTAGCAAGTTTAATTGGAGAATACAAACAATGCCGCTGTTAGCAAATATTTTGAGCAATGATTGAGTTTTTTGTCGAATAATGTCGAGATAAAAAATAATGAGTTTACATTGGTATTTAAATAGTGATTTATAAAGTATATATGACTGAAATAACAAAATCCTGTTTACATAAAATATACGTTAGGGAAAAATTGTTATTGTAGAATGGTGTGGCAAAATAAAAGCATATGTAGTATAACAGTTCTGTCTAGTCAGTTAAACCAATAAATACACAAATGAGTGATTAATACTTCCAATCATGCATGGTATTAACATTTTGTTTTGCATCAATTTGTTAAGCCTCTGCTGTTATAATGTTGAACTTGTTTATAGAATAAACCATATTTTGACAAAATGGAAACCCGACTTCAAAAATCAAATATTCTATAACAAAAAATGCACTAAAAAGTAAAAAAATAATTGCATATTCTTGTGCCAATTTTAGTTCACCTAAGCAAAAATTTTTAAATATATATGTACAATTTTTTTATTTTTGGAGACGGTGTCAGCATAGAGAAATTCACATAACTTTTGGACACCGCCTCCAAAAATAACAATAATTAATTGTACATATATATTTAAAAATTTTTGCTTAGGTGAACTAAAATTGGCACAAGAATATGCAATTATTTTTTTACTTTTTAGTGCATTTTTTGTTAAAGAATATTTGATTTTTGAAGTCGGGTTTCCATTTTGTCAAAATATGGTTTATTTCTCGCTTTTTAGTGACTTTGATGTTCTATAACTGATTTTATTTGTCTACATATGGGTAGACCTACTAAACGACCTACTAATTTTTAGTGCATTTTTTTATAACACATTTTTTTTTACCCGTTTTTTTTTTTTTTTTTTAAATTTTTAGTGCATTTTTTTATAACAGATTTTCAGGTTTTTTTACATGCATTTTGTTTTTTTTTTGTAAAAATTTTTTTTTTGGGGTCGGTTTTTTTTTGTAAAAAATTTTTTGAACTCGGTTTAAAAAAAAATTTTTTTTATTTTCCCATTATGAATGAGTATACCCTTTCAAAAAAAAAAAAAAAAATTTCGCAGAAATCGGTTATCACATATAAAATGAGGATTTTCCTCGATTTCCCGGGGATTCCCTCATCCGAATGCGATTTGGTGGCAATGGGACCAATGGGAAGCCAAACCCTTTGAAACAAAAATTCAAAATCGGTTTATAAATGACGGAGTTCTGAGGTAACACACATAAAAAAAAAAATACAGACTAATTGAGAACCATCCTCCTTTTTGAAGTCGGGTTAATAAAATATAGCATCAATGATTGACGCTATATTTAACGATTTAAGTTTGACGATTTCTAAGCTTTAATTTAATAATTATATTCAATGTCCTTTGTGTGCTGAGTGTCACTTCATTCTTTATATATTCAGGTTCGAAATATGCTTTTTGTTGTTTGTATATGTATGTATATTTAGTTACCTTATAGCATGGGTGGGCAGGGTTTGAATTTACAAGCTCCGAGTGAGAGGTAGGAACAGAGATAAAATAAAAACAGGGTAACTACCAATTATTATTATTTTCTTTTTTTAATTAAAACATTTTCTGAAAAAAATATAATAACAGCAACCTTTTTTATGGTCACTATCTATTATAATTATACAAAGTATACACTATTGACTATACAATTCATTGAATACATACTCTGGACTTTTGGGCTGGTAATTTGGGTCATAAAATGTACCTTTTTAATATATTTATGGATAAAATATAAATCTTTTGATCTTTTACGTTTACTGCTTGACAATTGTAAACCGCTTGTAAATTTTTTGATGGTTTAGATTTTAGAATTAGGTTTTTGGAAATTCCGAATAATTTGCCAAAAGTATTCATATCGGACAACTAATGAACAATTATATACCTGATTTAATTATTTTTATTTAGTAGAGGGTATAATGTCATGGGAGTTTGATGACACTGGATGCAATAAACATGCCAATAATAAAGCTGTGGGGGTGGGGGTTAATTTGTTACTAATTTCTAAATTGTTAAATTTTACATAAAGTGGGAATTTTATGATAGCTTACTCAACCTGAATGAGTTGTTTTGATTTAGTCTACTTTGAATTAAAAAAGTGAAAAGTACTATTCGTGCTATTGAAAATTATTTTTCGCATAATTTATTTAAAAAAAAAAAAGTAGTGATTTTAATAATGGAGAATACAAGCAGTCTTGGATAAGTTCAACACTGGAGGTGCGGTGCCGTCTGCGAAGAAAAGGAGGATATTTTTTGGCGTCAACGAGTGGGAACATCGTTTTGGTATATTTAACAAAACTGATAAAGAGTTAATTTGCCTATTTTGTGGTAAAACGTTTATTTGTTTAAAAAGAAGTAATTTCTAACGTCATCATACCGCGAAACATTCTGCCGAGTTTGATATATTCGAAATAGGGCCAGCAGAACGCGATCGCGTAATTGCTGTTTTTAAAAATAATTATTTTGAATCATCGTCCGCCAAAAAATTATATATTAATAATGATGCATTGGTAGAGGACAACCTGTATTGAAGCATCGTTCCGTCTTACTTCAAAACATATCTTGCTTACTTACTCTCACTTTCTTATGGGGAGCCCCGTGGCTCCGGAAAGCCGTCTACGCCCAACTCTGCCTTATAGGGACTACAGACGTGCAACCTGTGCACGAACATTTTAAGGACAAATGAATGTTCGGTAGTAGGTTGCTAGTCTGTATAGCTGTTGCAGAACAGAATTACATGATCTGGTTGCTGTAAAAATCAAAATAATTTGTGGGATGAGTTTAATGTTGCTGTACAAGTGTGAAGCGATTGTTGCTACATATTATCTAAAATTTTATGTTTTCCTAATATTTTTAATGTTTTATTACATAGATTGTCAAGAAAAAACGCTATAGATACATACAAATAAACTAGTAGATAAATAAACTACAAATTAAATGAGATAGATAGAGACAAGATGACAAGTGATTGAATTTTTAAGATAGAGTAATAAAGTCATAAAATAATGTTCCCTATTTTGGTTGCACGTCTGTAGGGAAAATATGTTGTAAGCGGAGTTCAATGTTGCTGCAATGTTCCGCGTTTGTAACCTAGATTCTTAGATACTAAATTTGCTATTATTTTTAGTTGTTTGTTTTCTGCTGTTCCACATTAGGAAGGGGGTAAGTCAGTCAGCATGTCGGTATACTGGTCAAATTATTTGAAACATGTGTTGGCAAGAAAATATGATGAGAATCTTCAATTGTATACGTGTGGCTACTATTGTATTGTAGGCTACTTCTGTAGAGACGATGGTTGTGTGACTACTTCTGTATAGACAGAAAGGTGGATATGTGGATATGGACAAAAAAGACCATTTTATGAACACCTATTCATTTTTTTTTTGTGATTAATGTTTTCTACCGTTACAAAGTCGGGACTAAACTTAATATAACATTGTATATATTATATACACACCGGGTATAAAAACTATTACCTATTTCAAAAATGCGCGAAAAGTTAATAGTGAGGCGACGTGAATCCTAAAAGGACAAGTAGAAGTAACAACTAACTAAGATAATTGCTTAAATACACGGTATATACTGAATTGGTGAAAAAAAAGTTTCAACCAAAAGTTTTTTTGTCTTTATATTTTTGTTATATCTCGGTTTCAAAGATAGGCAGTTGTTCCCAAATTGCCCAAATATGATTCGATTTTGCCCATTCACGAACTTAACCTTACTTTTGAGCTCTATAACGCACATACGATAGTACAGCTTGTTATCTCTTTCATTTCTGAGTTGTCGTGTTTGCGGACTCATCGGACGGACACCATTATGGAAATAGACTAATTAGGCCACTTAATGAGTATATACAAATTTTTCTGCAATCAATATTTTCAACCGTTACAAAGACGGAACTAAACTTAATATACCCTGGTATATATTATATACGGGGTATACAAATATATTGTCGTTTTGGTGCCTGGCATTACTGATATCTGCCAATGAAAGTTTGCCTTAGAATTTTTAATTAAATCTTTCCCAAATATTCTAATATTAATTAAGTTATATTCCCTGTTGATTTATTACACTTTTTCCAAACATTCAATATACTATCGTTTGAAGTTCTTAGCAAAATTTAAATACATCCGTCCTTCATTCATTCTTATCTTTTTCTTGTTAAATCCCGTTCACTAAAAAATTTAATGGGACCGAATCAGTCTCCCAAAATTTTTATTATTCTTGTATTAAATGTTTTTGACAGATACAACATTTTATTTTATTTTTATACGTAAATGGAAGATATAACACTTAACATGTATTTACATTACATATTCTTAGTCTATCACTGACTTGTCACATAAATGAAAAATGTAACTTCCTTTTCTTTTTTCACATTTAATATATATACTACTAATCTTTATTTATAAATAAATAATATAGAGTTACGAAAGTGAGGAGTTTTATGAAATGTAAGAAAATTTACATTTCAGGTTGGTTCAACTTTATTGAACGGGAGTGTACTTTAATATCCGTAAACCAGGAAATTCTGTGTATTATAATGTTTCTTGTTTCTTAATAATTCATAGATTGTATCAATGAACATGAAATGCTAAATTATATCAACATATAATTTAATGTATAAAAGAACTTTTAATAGAAGAAAGAATATTCTCTAATCTAATGTAATTATTTCCTGTGATAAGCAAAGTGCAATTAAAACAGGATAATTCATTTATGTTTTTTACAACCTAATATATTCAAAAGCATTATTTCTTCTATTCATGTGCGTATTTACAAAAGCATACTTCCTACAATTCTCGAAGCAAAACATTTTAATTAATTAAAAATCTCATAATAACAATAATAATAGTAGTAATATTTAAAGAAAGTTAGGGAATGAATCAACTCTCTTGTAGATGCAAGCTTTCCTCCAACAGCTCAAATCAAAATAGAAATACCTGAACCGGAATTTGCGATTCGCCGAGGAGCAAATATCATGATCCGTTAACACTCGCACTTTGTTATGCTAATAAACTAACCAACAAAAGATTTACACTAAGAACTAGCTAAAGGGTGAGTAGATAGATATAGAAAATTCATAATGTATTGCCGCAAACTACGTACATGCAAACGAAGTATGGAACGTAGTGAACTCAATATTAAACGTAGCCAAAAAGTACGCCGAGCACTAGTTAAACTAAGGAAAGTATGACCAAGGAAAATATGACGAAATGATGTCAATAATAACGGGTGGTGAATGGAAAAATTGGCTCATCATAGAAAATAATAGTCTCTTGGGAGAATCCTTTAAAAGTTCTCTTTGACTTACAATACTATAATACATCGCAATCATGGAATCGCATTGCATGATTAATACTGGCATTTTATGAGAATCATTTGTTCCCAGACGTGCCCACGTGAGAGTAACTCTCGATTGGAACTCAATTATTTATTCACTTGAGAGCAATATTAAAACATATATTAAAAATTTTGCGTTACGTTCTCTCTCCAAACATCCCTTTCCCGATTCTGCGCATAAAAGAACTTGTCCTGTCAAATACTTAAAGCACATCGGGTACCAAATTTGATTCCGATCGAACTAAAATTCTTAACTTTAGAGCGCTCATTTAGAGATGATCATTTCCGACATCTATTATGTAGGATTGATGGACATTTGAAGAAACTTTTGTGAGATCATTTCATCAGTACAACCTCACTGGCTTTATTTTCTTCGAAAATTCACTAATAGTATTTACTAAAATAATTTCGTGAAGAGGACTCTCTGAGTATTGCATATTATAAAAGTGAGAAAAAATTTAAATATTACCAAAAAAAGTTTTTGATGTCCTTCGTTATTAATACACTTTCTAAGGCGAAACTAAATAAAATTATGATTATATGTTGTAAATAAAGAAAATGCTGAACGGTCAATTGAATAATGCATTTTACTTACCGAGTCCCATTAAAATAAAAATCATTTTAACACTTGTTAATTACTGGTGCAAAAAAAAACAAATTGCATGTAAAAAAAAATGCACTAGAAATAAAAAAAAAAAAAAAACTGATCCAAAAAATGCACTAAAATTATTAGGTCGTTTAGTAGGTCTACCCAGATTCAGACAAATAAAAAAATCAGTTATAGAACTTTAAAGTCTATAACTTTAAAGTTAAGCGGGAACTAAAATTGACACAAGAATATGCAATAATTTTTTTACTTTTTAGTGCATTTTTGGTTTTGGACTATTTGATTTTTGAAGTCGGTTTTCCATTTTGTCAAAATTTTTTTTATTTATTTTCAAAACCTTTGTTATCTTAGCTGGGTTTCATACTGTATGGGCCACCAAAGTAGCGCTCATTTTCCACAATATTTTGGTGATTGGTACATTTGATTTGCATCAATCAACAAAATATTGTGGAAAGTGAGCGCTAGTTGTGGCCCATACAGTATGAAACCATGATAGGATAACTTGCACAAGTCATCAAAATATTGTGGAAAATGAGCGCTACTTTGGTGGCCCATACTGTATGAAACCCTGCTAAGATAGCAAAGGTTTTGATAATAATACAAAATGTACTATGTAAAATATAAATAAGCCGTGGATTTATACCTTTGATTTGCACAAATCAATTACAAAATTTTGAAAAATTAGCGCTACTTTTGTGGCCATAAAGTGGCAAACTGTAAAATTTAAAAAAATGAGTGCTATTTTTATGGCCCATAGTATATATGATAGATATTATTCATTTACATAATATATAGAGGTGTTTATGTGCACGGTCATATGTGTTAACTGATCTCTCTTTAATGAATTTCACGTAATATTATGTGTTATTATTTGTGTTGATGTGTTAGAGTATGTGCAAACTTGCATGTGAGTATGTTTTATATATGGTTACACTACTGTAATACACTCACCTTTTTAAATGCATTCGTACCACTCACATCATAAAAATATTCCCAATCATTTTCGGGAATAATCAATTTCCAATGTGCAAAAATATTTTAAAAACTATAAACAACATTTTATTATTAAGATAGTTGTCGTGTGAAACGCGTTGATTTTTGATAAATAAATTTTTTAATGAATTTTTGATAATATAATACAAAATATAAGTATCTATCGTTTTTTAGCCAATTTCCTCCTGAATTTCCTGAAAGGAAATGCAGCTATTGTTTTTGCACCAATGTTGGAATTTCGTGAAAATTTCTTCAAATGTCCATCGATCCTACCTATTAGATGTTAAAAATCACTATCGCTAAAATTTGTATAGATGTATATATATACATATATACATATATACATATACATTTATATCCATATGTACTTTTTTTAAATGTCTGTGAACTCTCTAGCGGTCACAGTTTTATTCCGATTGGTATGAAATTTCGTATTTGAGGCGCTTTTGGTATTCTAAAGGTCAAGTTCGTAATGGGTAAAATCGGACGAGGGGAAAGGGGGTTTAGAGGGAGGGGGAAACACAAAATTTGACTATCTCCCTTAATATTTGAAAAATCGAAAAATTTATCAGGAGTTAGGTTGTAGGTACTAAGTTTTGCTGTTATTTTGTTTGTTATAATTTTTCTGTTACACTAATATTTACAGAAATATTTACAATTAAAGATTGAAAGTTAAAATTCTAAATATCTCTGTTCACATTTGAGTTTGAGAAAAATTATCAAGTAATGAATTGTACCAATCTGGATTTTCTACAACTTTACTCCTTATACATTTTTCGATTTTTCTAATATTAAGAGAGATATTTGATATTTTGTGTTTGTTTGATACGAATAAATATATTTTATTGTAAAAAATTTTGATTGTCGTTTCCATAGTAACTATAAACTATAATCGTTATTTTGGCTTTTAATAAATTTAAAGTTTGCCAAAACTAAAGTCATATCAGATATTATATTTCATTTTGGTCACACTAAAATTATGACCGCTAGAGAGTGAATTATGTATTCTAACGAAATTCGCTAAGTTGACGCAGCTCCTGCGTAACGAATTTTTTTTTTTAATAAAAATAAAAAATCGCTCTCAAAAATTGTACAATTTACATTACAGGTACATACAAAAGTAGTAATTTCCCCACACTTTTGATTTTATGGAGGAAAAAAACACGTCAAGGGATTTGTCTGACAATGTAAAATGATGTTATTATATTTATATTTTGAAAAAAAAAATTGGAAATACCTGGTATATACCGAATTTATGAAAAGAATTTCCAAACAAATTTTTGTTATATTTTTGCGGTTTCAATGATAGACAGTTTTGCCCATTTTGCCGAAACATGGTCCGATTTTGCCCATTCACGAACTTGACCTTGACCTTTGAGCCATAGAACACATGTCAAATTTCAGCTTGCAATTTTTTTTCGTTTTTTGAGTTATCGTGTTTACGGACGGGCGGGCGGAAAACTTAGCGGAAATGGAGTAGTTTTAGACCGGAGACTCCGGAAAAATTAACTTTTCTCCGGATTCCGGATTAAAAAATTATAACGTACAGATTTTTTCGTTCTTATGAAAAGTATTCGTATTATCTCATTTTAAAATCATATTTAACTGACAGATATTATCAAGTAAGATTTCAAAATGAACTGTCTGATATACATCCTATTTTTGCCGGAGTTCCCCAGGGAAGCGTTTTAGCTCCAATTTTGTATCTTATTTATACACTAGATCTGCCAGTGAACGATGAAAACATTACTGCTACTTTTGCAGATGATACTGCAATCCTAGTATCAGATTCGGATCCAAATGTAGCATCGGAAAAACTTCAATTAAGTTTAAACCAAATTCAGCAATGGCTGCATAAGTGGCGGATTCGTGCTAATACAAATAAATCGGTCCAAGTTACCTTCACATTACGCAGGGGAATCTGTCCACCAGTAACCTTAAATAACGCGATACTTCCACAAAACGAAGATGTCAAATATCTGGGTATGCATCTGGATAAACGTTTAACTTGGCGAAAGCATATATGGGCCAAAAGAAAACAATTAAATATTCAATTCAATAAATATTTCTGGTTGCTTAATCGTAACTCTAAATTATCCCTCGAAAATAAGTTATTAGTGTATAAAAGCATTTTGAAACCTATATGGACATATGGCATTCAATTGTGGGGTACTGCAAGTGTGAGTAACATTGAGATTTTACAGCGTTTTCAGTCTAAAGTGCTGCGTGCGATAAGTGATTCACCATGGTACGTTCGAAACGATGACCTACATCGTAGTTTAAATGTGTCTACAGTGCGTGAAGAAATAGTGCGATTTAGTGAAAACTATATGTATCGTTTAGAAACGCATCCAAATGTGTATGTGCTTAATCTTCTTGACAATAGTAAGACCTTAAACAGACTAAATAAACTTAATATCTTAGAATTAAAATATAGATTTATTTGACATTTTAGTGATAAATGTACTTAAATAATTTTAGTATATAATTCTTCATTCTTGTGTCTTCCATTGGGTAGACACAATTCACGATTTTTATCTTGTGATCAGTCTATTCATAGTTCTTATTAGAACTGATAATAGTTAAAATTAGGATGCTAAAAAAAAAAAAAAAAAAAAATGAAAAGTAAATACTAATTCTTTATGAATAATTATTTAATTTATAATCGCGAGAAATTTATTTTTATTTATAAATTAAAATGTTCTCACTATTGCTCAAGTTGCTCATAATATAGTTACAATACTAACTTTTTACACAGAGTGAGCAACTGTACGTTATTTTGAATATTTACGCTTGCGCTTACATACATAAATAGCTGACTAGTTTGTCTGACTTTGTAAATATCCTCATCGAATGAGTTTTTTTTTTAGTAATTACGTACATCAGTAAAAATTTCCGGACTGATGAGATCAACCTCCAAATTTTCTAAAATACTAAGTTGGTAACCCTACACCCTTCTCAAAGTTTTTTTTTTTCTGCGATAAATATTTTCAACCGTTACAAAGTCGGGAAGTTAATATACCCTGTTTTATATTATATACCAGGTATAATAAACAGTTCACGCATTGATAATTAAAGTTATTTTTTATTTTCACTTGTTTTTTGCTTGCTGGTAATTTATGTGTGGTTTAGAATATATTTAAACTCTACGGTATTGAAAAGTTTTTCTTCATATTTCTTGTATTCCCGTCCATGTAATATATTCCATACAACATAATGTAATTGCTTAGAGTATAAAACTGTGATGTGTACAGTCATTATCCCTAACTTGTAAAATGCAATGTTGTATACATACTTTCATGTTTAAAGTAATGAATATCTAATTAATAATAATTAAGTACGTATAGTATCTGTAGTATATTATCGGTTACACGTAATGTTCACATGTATATTGTGCTTAATTAAAACTTAATTTATGTTTTATCAGTTTTTATGCAGTTTGTACCTCTCATTGTCAGGGGCATGTTACTTAATCAAAGAAGATCGTGGATTAAAGTGTATTTCTGCCATTTAGTTGTTTTTACTAGGGTTTCACCGAGGCTACGAGGTAACCTCGCCTCGCCTCGGTCCACGGTTACGAGGCACGAGGCGAGGCGAGGTTTAAAATTTTAATCCTCGTTACAAACCGAGGCGAGGCGATGTATATCGTCCCAAAAACCTCGCCTCGGCCGAGGCGAGGCGAGGTATATTGTCACAAAAAATCTCGCCTCGGTCGAGGAAAATTAATATAGTAACATGTATTTTTACAAAAAACTTGAAGCAATAGATGCATTTTAAGGAAAAAGAAATTTTATGTCATGATTACTTTTTATAATAATAGTAACTTGTAAATGGGTTTCGCATTGGAAATCGTTGAAGCATTTTGAAGAACCTCTTATATAGTTTTTAAAACACCACGTGATTTCATCTTTATAATATTTTTTTAGGCCAAATTGTTTTGATATTACTGTTTTCATCCGAGGAGTCATAAAAATTTAGAGACTAAGCAACTTATATTACGTGTTTTAAAGACATTTATTTTCTAACAAGTTTTTTTAACCATATTATGTACATTCATGCAAAATAAGTCAAATTTAGTAAAAATTTTACCTCGGGCGGGGCGAGGCGAGGTTGATATTTAAAAAAGCGAGGCGAGGCGAGGTGATACCAAAACCTCGCCTCGCCTCGTGCCTCGTGAAACACTAGTTTTTACTTACCAATTTGACCACTTTCTCGTTTTTTGTATCACAATATAGTCAAAGATACATTTGAGAAGACTTTGTTTATATTTTTAATCTATGATAGTTTAACTAGTTAATTTTAAGATTTTAAAATTTTTGTCCTTAGCAGTTATAGTTGAATCTTGTACCCCGGATAAATAAAATAGTATATACAGTCGAACCTGAATAAACAATAAACTGGGTAACTGAGAAAATTTTAAATGATTTCTTCCTTCAAAACATCTATGACTGCGAGAGTAGAAACCGTTTAGGGTAGGATTGTTTTTTTTACTGCTGCCTTTACCTTTTTAACTTGTAAGAAAACAAATTACTATTGATAATTTCTTTTAATAAATGTTAAATGCACAACGACTATTGTAAACAAATACACAGAGAACATTCAAATCCATCCAAATGAGCTTCGACAGCTATCTATCTGTCATGAACACTCATTTAGTACAGTTGGAAGTGTCAATCGCTTAAGAAGGTACTCTAAAGAAGGTAAATATTTGAGATAAACAATTTACGTTATTTTGGTGGACAGATAAAGTTTAAATTGTAGATTCTTTTGATTTACCAGAATATACTACCTATTTCGGGTGTGTTTGTTTGAAAGACACCGCTTCTGTGCCTAAATAATGCTACTGGTTAAATTACAAGCCTTAATTAGTTCATTTTCTCCTATGCGTTCATTCATCCATAAACACGATACCTCGAGAAGAGAAATATCCTAGGTAAAGTTCGTCAATGTACAAAATCAGCCGTATAACCCCCGTCAGCGGAGAAAATACCCGTATTTGAAAACGTAACAGATAAAAAACAATTAAAGACGCAAAATATACCTTTTTTTTAATAAACAACTTTTACTTGAAACTTTTTATCAGAAACTGAATGGTTTTGCTACTATTTGTATTAGCGAACTTTCTCCAGAGGAAATGCAGCTATTGTTTGTGAACCGATGATGGAATTTTGTAAAAATTTCTTCAAACTTCCATCGATCCTACCTACAATATATATATATATATATATATATATATATATATATATATATATATATATATATATATATATATATATATATATATATATATATATATATATATAATCTATTGTCAGTGAACTCTATAGCAGTAAGAGTTTTATTCCAATTGGAATGAAATTTGGGATTTAAGGCGCTTGTGGTATTCAAAAGGCAAGGTGAAAGGGGGGTTTAGAGAGAAGGGAAACACAAAATTTGGGATCTCCTTCAATATTCGAACACTCGAAAAATTTATAAGGAGTAAAGTTGTTGGTACTTCGTTTTACAATAATTTTGTTTCTTATAATTTTTCTGTTACACGAATATTTACAGAATTATTTACAATTAAAAATTGAAAGTGAAAATTCTAAATATCTCTGTACACATTTGGAGTTTGGAAAAAATGATAAGGTAATGAATTGTAGCAAACTGGATTTTATACAACTTTACCCTTTATACATTTATCGATTATTCTAATATTAAAAGAGATATTTTATATTTTTTGTTTTCTTCTTTCTCTGTTCCACGTTTCCCCTTGACCTATGCCATTTAATAATAATATTGGCCTTGCAAACACTAAAATCATATCAGATATCATTTTGAGCGCACTAAAATTATGACCGCAGGTCCTGCGTAACCAATTTTTTTTACACATCTACATTGATAATCAACTCTGTCTATACCGGGTATTTAAGTTTGTTGTGATTTTCAATTTTTATAAAAATATTTATTATATAAATTACACGGCGTCAAAAGTCGCTCTATCATTTTAAAGTTGTATAATTGTGCCTTTTTTAGTCGGGAAAATGTTTTGAATAAAAGTTAGTATATTGATACCAGCCAAGTAGGCGTGCTTGTAAAGGCGTTTTGTATACTTGGAACTGGGAGGTTATGCGTTCGAATCCTGACATTGGCAGTTTGTCGCTATACTGTCGGCGTATGGACAAGAACAAACTAACTGGCTATTCTTGTGAAGGTTTTCTACAGTTTCCTTCACGAACTCCAGCCAATTCCTAGTCTACACACAAAATTCCTTGTCCTCCTCTCACATCCTCACATCCTTAGGCATCACAATGGACCTTATGGTTGAAGTGTGTCCTATCCAGAACAACCACTACAATCTATCTATCTATCTAGTATATTGATAATGAATTTATTAAAAGCATTTTTTCAAAAACCGAAAAAATAATGCAAAAACTAATTTTGAAATGATAGCGCGACTTTTGACGTTGTATGTACAAATGACGTCAAAAGTCGAGCTATCATTTCAAAATTTTATAATTAATTTGTACCTTATTTATTTTATTCGACTTTCTGAAAAATGTTTAATTATAGTTGGAACAACTTTTATCCAAAGCATTTTTTCGAAATCTGAATAAATAAGGCAAAAATCAATCAACAAATTTTAAAATAATAGACTTTTGACACTGTATGTACTAGACAGCAAAATACCAAAATAGGTTACAGAAATAATGAGTGCTTCAAACAATTTTGTACAAATTAATTTCAACGTTTTTGTTTTGGTTAAATGAGCTAATGTTATGTAATTTGAACATGTCATGCATATAATGTTTTGTAGTACATTATTTTTCATAATATGTAAAATATAGTTTTTATTTAACAATAGTAATTAAAAAAGTTTTTTTTTATAAAAGTATACACATTAAATGAAATTTGTACGCCTTTGTTTCTAATGATATAACTATCTTGACATAAGCTCATGTAAAGATCTCTTTTTCTGCTATGCTGCCTAATTAATATAAAAACACATAAGAATATGAAAAACAATTTTATGAAAGTTAATAAAGTGCAGTTTCTAGGCGATATGTCTAACATTAGATTTTTCAGATCTCGAAAAATTAGTACAAAACACATTTCAGAATGTTTACGTGTGTATACCTACCATTACCCAATTTGATTGTATTTCATTTTTTCGAATTTTTAATAATAAATAAAAAACATTTACTCAAAAGCAGTAAAACAAAAACAATAATTCAAAATTATCGAACAATGGTAACTTATGACGAAAATTGAAATTCGTTAAAACGCATTTTTTGATATTGAAAATTGATAAAATCGTTTCTCTTGTTTATAAGCTTTGTAAAATAAAACCTATTTTGACAAAATGGAAACCCGACTTGAAAAATCAAATATTTTATAACAAGAATGCACAAAAATTTAAAAAATAATTGCATATTGTTGTGCCAATTTTAGTTCACCTAAGCAAAAATGTTTAAATATATATGTTCAATTATTGTAATTTCTCTATGCTGACACCGACTCCAAAAATAACAATAATTGTACATATATATTTAAAAATTTTTGCTTAGGTGAACTAAAATTGGCACAAGAATATGCAATTATTTTTTAAGTTTTTAGTGCATTTTTTTATAACAGATTTTCAGTTTTGTTTACAAGCATTTTCTTTTTTTTTGTAAAAATTTTTTTTTTTGGGGTCGGTTTTTTTTTAAGCCGCTTTTTAAAAAAATTTCTTATTTTCCCACTATGAATGAGTATACCCTTTCAAAAAATTGGTTATCACATATAAAATGAGGATTTTCCTCTTTTTCCCGGGGATCCCCTCATCAGAATGCGATTTGGTGAAAATGGGACCAATGGGAAACCAAACCCATGAAGATAAAAAAATTCAAAATCGGTTCATAAATGACGGAGTTCTGAGGTGATACACACACACACAAAAAAGTACAGGCGAATTGAGAACCATCCTACTTTTTGAAGTCGGGTTAAAAAAGGTACCTCTTGAAGAAAAAAGGTGCTTTTAATTGTTACTATACAGCCATCGCTCGAAACCGTCTTTCGAGAAGTATGTTTTTCGAAAAATTTTCAAAATTGACAAAAAGCAGCTTTTCGCATGCTATTGGCTATACTTTCAGTGAATAGAAATTATTTAAATATTAATTTGTTGAAGATATGGTAAAAACAAAAAAACTTGATTTTTAAAGGTTTTTCGATTTTTCTGAAAACAGACCGATTTGAATGACTCTGGACACAGTCGTTAGGTATTTATAAGAATTTTCATGACCAAAATCGCTATCTTTATTAGAACTTTTTCCTCTCTACACACCAATTTTATTTTATTTTTTATAACAATTTGTAAGCATATCTGGAACCTATTAATGGGAGTAAAATGGCTTAAAATGATTTGACGGCAAGGGTACCCCAAAACAATAAACTCCAACACTCAATATCGATTTTAGAAAGTATTGTCTTAACTCCATTCTACGAGTTAACGTGTGTTCACATTTCTAATTTCTAATAAGAATTAATTGCAATTAACGTTTAATAATATTATAATTTCTATTCCAAATCGTCAACCTTTCGTCCTTAGATTCCGATAAAAACAATAATTATTATTTTCTATTTATTTATTTACAACTTCAAAGTAACGATTTTTGTCCTACCAGCACCAAAAACGATGGTCCTAATTTCATATATTTCAGTCGATTTGTGTCTAGTTCATTTGGCTTTCAAAAAATGGTTCGGTTAAAAAGTTATTCGATATAAATCTACTAACATCTTTTATAGACATATTTTTGAAAACAGAATTAATTGAGCACAAATTAAATTTTATTGACACCACTTATGGCGTTGTATGGTATATCACCTATACATAGTATTAAAATGGTAATAAAATAAATGTCATTTTATTTTAATCATAATTTCTTTATCAGAAAATCTATTATTGATTATTAATTGTTTATTTTGTTTTATTATCTGTTATAAAAAATTTGAGTAGAAACGTGTTAAAATTATAATAAATGTTTAGCGATACATAAAATATTTCCTATACAATCTGTTATCCAATAAATGTTCGAAATCTGATTGTGTGTTAACTTCCCCGTAAAGGAAAGTTATTTTAATGAGCTTAAATATAAAAACTCTTCCTTCGCCGAAGCCTCCCTTTCAAATAAGAAACAAATTTGACCAAATTTTTTTCCAATATCAGACCATATTGACTTTATTATGGTTTCTGACAAACGTACTAATGGAAATAATGTAAATATGATGGCAATCAGAGTATTATTTATAAAATCGACAAATATAGATAGATATATTGTAGAGACTGCCCTGGACGGGCTACACTTCGACCATGAGATCCATTGTGTTGCATAGGATGTGAGGATGTGAGTGAAGTGGAAGGAATTTTTGTGTATAGGCTAGGAATTGGTCGGATATGCGGCTGCAGCCGACTATGGTAGGAACTATGCCGATATTCATCTTGAGTTAGTGAAGGAAACTGCAGAAAACCTTCTCAAGCATAGACGGTTACTTCGTTTTTGTCCATACGCCGAGCGTTTAGTCAATTAACCGCCCCTTTTTGTTCCTAATAATTGACAAACTGCCGATGTCGGGATTCGAACCCATAACCTCCTAGTTTCCACGTAGGCATACTACGCAGACATAACGCCAAATATAACACGCTTATTGAAGTGGGAAGTTGGGTTCGAAAATTCCAATAAAAAACGTCTTCATATTTTCATGTTTCGAGGTCACAGTCTATCAGCAACATTTTTAAAAAGGTGTATGTGTACGTGTCTATGTGTACGTAAAACCCATCAGATTATCTCATTTGGTGAAGGTGAAAAGGGGGACTTAGAAGATAGAAACATAAAATTCGGAATAACTGTTTTAATATTAGTAAAATGAGAAAATTTATCTTTATGTAGAAAAATTTAATAATATTTTTTTTATCAACAGTATAAATTTCGAGCGTCCCTATTGAAAGATCCTTTATTTTTATTTTTTACGAAAATACCCCCTTCCAGTTTTTTACAAATTAATAACTGTGGACTTCATTAATCTGCAATGTTCAAAATTGAGAAAAATATGTGAACCCTTTTTATGGTAACACTATCATAATTGGAAAAAAGGAAAAAATAAAAAGTGGCATTATTTATAGTAAAAATAAAAACAGGATACTATTACATATTGCCAACTATTACCACCTATATCGTTGATATAATAAATTTTGTAAAATATTTTATTTAATCGACAGACGACATATCGATGTTGTTGTAGTGTGTCTACAAAAACCTGTATATATTACTAAATATATATTGTTAAGGGAAGTATGGCATTAAATAGATGCAATTTTTCAATAGAAAGGATAAAATACTTCTGGAAGATATATGACTGCGGTTATAGTTATAATACACACACATGTACACATTCTACCAATAATATTTGACTGCAATTGGTGGTATTTTCGAAACTAATAGTGTTAAGTAGCATATTTATGATCAATAACGGTGGAACACATATATTCGAATTTATTTGCGTCGTTATTGCTATTAGTCTAAGAGCTTGTAGCGGACAGACTTCATTTCGTTTTGACGTTTGTATTATTGATGCCGCAAGACGAGACGTGACGATAGTAGCATGTCTCTTCTATTGTATTAACTTGTAAAAGTTTGTATCATCTCATCTACAGTTCAAGGATTTTATTGAAAAAATAAAAAAAATCATTTTCTGTACTTTAAAAATTATTATTATTACTGGTCAGTTGATATGTTTAATAAGAAATCGTAAATTTAGACAAAATTAAGTCATTACCACCCAAATTTATTTACTTACTGCCTTGTGAAATTTTTACAGATAAAAAATCTATAGATGATTGCAATAGAGTAAGTAATATCGTCATGCCTGTCAAATATATATTGAAAATTAGGATTCTAAATTTCGTCTCATCTTTCGCTGGCTTATTCTTGCCTTATCTCACTTCTCTCGTTTCTCGGGGCATACAAATAGCATAAGATTCAAATATAATACTGGTTTTGTCAAGTCCATTATAATGATATGAAAAGGGAAATATTTAAAAAGATATATGTGATGGAATTTACCAAAATAAACTAAAAATCAGTCAAGTTAAAGTGCCAAGCTATGTTCAGGATAGCAAGATATTTAAATTTTAAGTTAAATTGTTATAGGTATCCAAAAACACCACACAATAGTGTCGAGAACATTTTGTATTTGCCGTTTACATCACCAAACTAACCTCAAAACTAAATAATTCGAAATTCTGATAATTTTCCTTCAATCTAATATACCTGATATAATTATCTTTATTCGGGATTTTATTAAATTTTTTTCCAGGGATACTTGAGATACGTTGGAGGACAGCAACGTGGAAGCATTTTTCTCAGAATAATAAACAAAGTAATAATTATACTTTTGTACGGGTGCTTCAAAACGTTTTTACTTTACAGCCAATAATTTAAAGTAATTTTTCTTTCGTTTCAATTCCCAAAACTTACTCCTGAAAGAAAATTGAATTTTAAACCTTATGTCCGCATTTGGATAATTGCGTATTAACTATGCCAAATTTTAATCATTTACGTGAAAGCGATGAAGGCGTCTGTAACAGGCAAGCAGGCATTGTGGTGAATCCATCATTGTTCCATTTTGTCAATTTTGGCACGAAATACTAAAGCGTGGCGCATAAGTAACGTTCTGATTGTTTAATGAATAACTTTTCTCTTTTTGATTGATTTAACGTTGGCATTTATTAAAATTTAGATTACAGTTTGGAAATATGGTTCTCATTATGTTTTGAAGGTAATATCTTTCAAATAGTAACCATTGTTTGCTTTTTCCAGAGCATTTTCGTTACTTATGAAGCATAACGTTATTTATGAGCTACCCTATAGAAACTGGTTCATATAAGCATGGGTTTGAAAATGTTTTACTTTCCAAGGATATTTCTTAAACCTGAACACCTCTAAAGGATTAACATTCAGAATCCCGATTTGTTGTGAGGCAAGTCTGAAAACTCAATTCAATGTGAATCTTACTAAAATGCCGTATGTCTACCTGATATTCATACCTCTTGGACTAAAGATACATAAATGGTGCATGCATAAAAAAATGTATGTGGAGTTTATACTAAAATATCAATTTATTTGAAAATCTGAAAAGATAATTTATGGGTATTGTAGTTTCTATAAATATTTTATACATTTTAAATTTATTCACTTCTTTCATGGTAGATGTATGATTTTTTGTTAAAAAAATCGTGCTTACTGTATCTACCTCATGGGATGAAAAAATTTTTTAATTTCTCCAAACTGTAAAATTTGCCAACACCTAATTGTTTACTCATTTGTTAAGAAGTAAACAATTTATATTCTATTTTATAATATTGTAAGAATAAAATTCAGGTCCTTCCTAAATTTAACCGAACGCGAAAAAAAATCAATTAATGTAACAACTAACTGAGTTAAATGTTTGACTACCCAGTATATTCTGAGTTTATGGAAAAATTTTTCAAACAAAAGTTGTTTATTTTAAAGAGAAGATTTTTTTTATTAAACTTTTGTTATATCTCTTACGGCTTCAAAGATTTTGCCCATTAACGAACTTGACCTTACTTTTTGCTCTAGAACACAGACAAAAATTTTCAGTTTGTTATCTCTTTTCGTTCTTGAGTTATTGTGTTCACAGGCGGACAGACGGATAGACAGACGGACATGTAGAAATGGACTGTTCATATTTTCTTTAATGTGTAAAAAAATGTTAGCATCTATAAGATGGGCCAAAAGTAATGTCATAATGTGAATAGGCTACCATTTTGTTAGAAATAAAAAAAATTGGATCAGTTTTCAAGAAAAGTTTATTTTAAGGTGTAATTGATGACATTAAGTTGAATAAAAACTTTTTAACAAAAAATAGAACCGACGAAAGAAGAAAGTAACTGAAAAGCAAAAAATAAACAATTGGTCTAATTAAGTCTTACACTAATGTAAATACCTAAATAATTTTTAGTCGGCGCCAAACAAAATATTACAAAATGTAATATTTACTTTTAACCGAAAATCAGATTCACCCTTCGCCCATTTCGATGGAGATTTTTTGGCGCCGACTCAAAATTATTTAGGTATTTACATTAGTGTAAGACTTAATTAGACTAAAAAAGTTATTAATTTTTTACTTTTCAGTTACTTTCTTCTTTCATCGGTTCTATTTTTTGTTAAAAAGTGTTTATTTTTCACTTTTCAGTGCCTTTCTTTTTTCGTACATGTTATAGTGTCATTAGAACTACATAAGCGTGCCAAGTTTCAACAGAATCAGTTCACAGATGACAATTCAATGGGTGAACATTCCATTTTTTCCTATTTTTCTACCCTTAGGGGCGAACTTCTTTTTTCAAATTTTATGGTACCAACTTCGAAGTGTACACTATCCAATAAAAAATGAATTATTGAAATCGGATTTCTCTGTAAAAATTTATGCGTGGTCATACATAATATATATATATATATATATATATATATATATATATATATATATATATATATATATATATATATATATATAATATATATATAATATATATATATATATATATATATATAATATATATATAATATATAATAATAATATATATATTATATAATAATATAATATATATATATATATATATATATATATATATATATATATATATATATATATATATATATATATATATTATTATTATTACGTTTATTTGATATACCCGTTTGGGTTTTTCAATATATTACAAACAAAAAAAAAAACAAAAATTAATCTGCATCTATGCAACACAATATTTAAAAGAACTATAAAAAAAAAACAAATAAATAAATAAATCAAATGACAAAAATAATACATATCATATTTAAAGTATAACATCTCCCAGAGTTTAAATTGACTATATTTTATCTTCTATCTTCTTTTTTGCATCATAGCCCTTAAAAACTTTGCCATCACTAATTGATCCTCTTTTACAGAGAAATCTAACTTTTCCCACTCCCTATTATTTTTTAAAATTCTTGTCCTTAGCTCTTCTAATCCTATACACTCTGAGATCAGATGTACTTCTGTTTCTATATTTTGTTCACAAATTAAACATATCCTGTTCCCATACATGTCTTTTTTGTTTGTGTACTTCCAATTACCCAATCTAAATGCTGCCAACTCTCTTCTCCACTCCAACTCCAGAGTATGTGTATATCTTGCACCTTTGTCGTAGTGTGCCAGGCTTTTGAAGTAGGATAACGAAGATTTTTTATCAATATCTTGCATCAAATATATAAGTCCCCACTCTTTTATTTTTTCACAAAGAACAAACTCCGTATCTAAGACTACCTGCCAAATGTCATCCCCAATATTTAACTCTCGAAGTATTTGTTTCACCTTACTTCCCCAACTCCCTATGCTGTTTTCTTTAGTACACACCCATTTCCGGCAATATACTTGCAGCTGGTTGATTGCTCTCTGTAACCCAATCCCTGTTTGTGATATTAGTACCATGTCATCGGCGTATAAAAGTATACTAACATCTTTACCGTTCAAAGATGGCGAGTGCGTTTCGATAGTTGTAATATAGTCTGGAACGTCATTGATGTATAGTGCAAAGAGAATTGCTGACAGTTGGCATCCTTGTCTTAATCCTCTACTTGTGGGTCTGCTTTCGGTCACTTTAAATGTGTCCATTTTAATACAGAATTTATAATCTGTGTATAAAGATTTAATTATATCCAGCATGTCAATCGAGATACCCAATTTTTCCAGTTTTCTCCAAAGTAAATCTCTATCGATCGAATCAAAAGCTTTTTCTAGATCTACAAAGCATGTGTACAGCTTTCTTCTTTTCTTAGCCAATGTAATGTTAATTAACTCTTTGAGTACCATTATATTATCTAAGGTTCCGTAACCTAACCTAAAACCCGCTTGACATTTATTTATAATGTTATTATTTTCTGCCCACACTTGCAACCTATCACCTAGTATTTTCAGAAATATTTTACTAAACACAGGAAGCAAAGTGATTCCTCGATAGTTTGTAGGATCCGATGTTTGTCCTTTGTTCTTATATATATTACATATAATTCCTATTTTCCAGTTTCTGGTATGGTTTTTGTCTCGATTATCATGTTGAATAAATTTGTTAACAATTCAACTATGTTGATATTTTCATAATGAATTGAATTTTTTATAAACTCAGCTTGCAGTCCGTCAAATCCTTGACTTTTATTATTTTGTAGCATACTAATGGCATATTCTACTTCGGTTTTTTTCAATTTTACCATCTAAAATCATTATATTACTGTCATCATCGTTGGACATATTTGTCATAATACTGCTTTCAGTAGTTTCAATTATTTCCAACTCCTTTTTTGTGTATATTCTTTCATAATGTTCTAACCATTCCAATGCTCCTATATTTCGTCCATTGTAATTTGTTTTATTATTCATTCCATTCAATAACTTCCACAAATTTTTTTCATCCTTGTTGTCTATCATTTTGATTATTTTGTCCTTATCTTCCTGCCTTTTCTGCGTTTTTTTCAGCTTGCATAAGTTTGCGTATTGTTTTTTTGCATCACAGTATTTTTGCATGTCATCATCTAATTGTGTGATTCTAAATTTTCTTAATGCTGTTCTTATGAGGTATTTTGCATTCTTACATTCTTTATTAAACCACGTGTTCTTAATTTTTAATATTCTAAAGCTTTTTTCTTTTACTTGCATAGATTTTCCTGCCCATTTATATAGCGTCTCAAGTATTTTATAAGCATTATTTACTTCCTTTTTTTCTATTTCGTTTTCAATTCCATATTTGAATAAATTACATTCTTTGCTTTCCATACTATTTTAAAATTCTTTACGTACTGAATCATTCCATTTATATTTCTCAAGAAGATGCAACTTTGTGTCTTGTTCTGTATGAGTACAATTGTCCATATTAATATTAATTTCGATTGCAAAATGTTTAGTGTTTTCTACATTGTCTGTGACTATCATATCCACAGTATTTTGCACATAAAAATTTGCTTTCACCATTACTAAGTCTATTGTACTCTTCCCGTTATCCGAAATAAAAGTATACTCTCCAAGTTTATCACCATTACATCTTCCATTCAAAACAACCATGTCCAAGTCCTTGCACATTTGTAAAATATTTCTTCCATATTCATTTACTTCTCCATCCTTATTTCTCCTATTTTCCACAGCAAAATTTAAATCGTTAACTGTGTTTGGATATTTTATTTCATTCTCACTTTCCCATTCTTGTATTAACCACAATTAGTTCTGCGTCTAAAAATTTATATTCCATATTCATCATTTCTATTTTTAATGCTTTAAAAAATCCATCGTTTGCGTATTTTGAATACTTTGGTGGGTTGTAAACTGCGCAAACAAGAAACTTTTTATGGTTTTCTTCTATTAAAATCCACATACATTCTTTTAATTCGTTTTGGATTAGTTTAATTTTATTCTTTAAATTCTCCTTATAAAATAGAGCGATTCCTCCTGACTTTCTTCCAATTTCTCCATGTTTGTTTGGTTCTTTAACAAAACATTCATAACCATTTATATCTATCATATTCTTCTTGCCACACCATGTTTCTACTAATATTATTAATTTATATTTTATTAAAAAGTTCAAAATATGTTTATCATCTTTGAGTCTATTAATACCCTCAATGTTCCAGTAAATTAGTTTATTATTTTTATATATCTTGCCATTTTCCTGTTGTTCATCCGTGGTCGTCATAAAACCGCTTTGTGTCCCAATCTGCCGCTGTCTTTTACTTTCTAACTAAGGTTCCCTGACAAAAAAATGTCGTCATAAGTGGCTGATTTTCTTCTGCTCCTTTATTTTTCTTTTTATCCATCACCACTTCACTCTTTTCCTTGTCTTGATATCTATTTGCAACTGGACTCGGTCCACTGTTCGGCTTTTTGTAATTTTGAGTGATTTTCTCCTCTCCATCTCCCTCCTCTGATGATTGAGGTATAAGTCGTTTATAACCCGTTTTTATCCTTGACCCTAACTGTTGTTTCCTTTTCTCTGCTTCCCTAATCCAATATATATATATTGTTGTAATGAAAATTATTAAGAATAATTTTTTTGATCCAACACACATTTTAATTATGAAAGTAAAATATTACGAAAAATATTTTAGATAACAATATTTTTCTCCTTGCAAAAAGAAGGAGTTTTTTTTGAAAGTACAAAAAGAAAATAATATAGCTCGATTTATTTTTTTCTTAAACTAAGTTTTTTTTTTAAATCGAAAAATGATAATAAGATTAATAGATACTTTTGATTTAAAGTTTTTCTAGTTAGAAAAAAAAATTCAAAAATTGAAAAAAATTATTGCATATAATTAAATTTAAGAGAATCAAAAGTTATACAAATTGAATGTTTTACAAAATAACATAAATAGATCACAAATAAATAATTTCGTAAAAACTTGTGTTTAATTTAATTTAATTTTTTTTTTTTTTTCTCTTTAAACAAAAACGTGCGTGTTGTTCCAATTACAAAATATTTAGTAATATCGTTTACTAATATATTTTTTTTTGTTTTGTCGAGTATCGGAATCATTGCAGGTTCGGGCAGCGCTCCTTTGAGGATAAAGAGAGCCAGGATACCGCGACAAGTGGCGACCGTGACAGGACCAGGAGACGCACGGAAGAAGAAAAGAAGTACAATGGCAAGCCGCAGCATCCCCATGCCACGATTGCGTGAGATGATGGAGGCCGAAGGGCTGGACAGCACTGGCACTAGAGAGGTCTTACAAGCAAGATGGGAGGAGCACCAATCTAGGCAACAAGGAACACCAACTTCAAGGACTCAAGGACCAGCCATTCCCACATCAGAACGGCGTAGAAGTGTGGTTTCCAACCCGGAAGAGCCAGCTGCTGCGACAATGGAAATGATGTTTGCGACAATAATGTCCAACTTCAAGAATTTGGATGAGAGAATGGGTGATCGATTGGATAAGACGGCCAACAAACTTGAAGAGATGAGCGACCAACTTCAAGGATCTGAAGCAAGGATGGATGAGCGACTTGGAAATCGGCTTCAAGAGTCTGAAGAAAGAGTGGACGAACGAATGAGTAGTCGACTTCAAGAGTCCGAAGAGAGGATGGGCAACAGACTTCAAGGATCGAATGAGCAAATGGGCAACCAATTAGAAGAAAGAATACAAACCATACAATACGAATTAGGGGAGCGAATGGTGGATCTGAGGGACGCGTGCATACAGCGGATCGACCAAATAACCACGGATGTCGAAACTGTGAAAACCGACATTATTAACATTAAAGCCGATGTCATTGAGAATCGCACGCAAATCAAAGGCTTGGAGGAGAAGATGCACGATCAATACAACAAAGTCGTGGATGACATTATACGGATCGAGCAGAATCAAACACAGCAACTGCGAGACATGCGTATTGATCCACAAGAAGTGAATACAGTCATTCGCCCCGCCGCATTGGACACAACGACGCTTCTGTCCATCATGCCGGAGTTCAGTGGTAGACCGGCCGAAGATCCAGTAGTTTTTTTGAACAGAGCAACGACATTACTGCGACAAACGCATCTGCCCGTAGACTGTTGGACAGAGATGGTCACAAAAAAATTAACAGGACCAGCCAGAGATTGGGCATTGATGAATCGTGGGTTGGGCTACACCTTCGATGAGTGGAAATGGCAACTGGAGAGTTTCTTCAACAGTATAGGAAGGAAAGCCAAAGCCGAACTGGAATTGATGACCGTTTCCCAACCCACAGGATTGAAGACAGAAGCGTTCGTCAACATGAAGGTGCAGCTATTCAGAAGAGTGCACGCCGACAGGAACATTGATGACGTGGTGCCCATAATATTGAACTTACTACGCGACAATGTACGACCGCTGGTGAAGATTTCGAATCCAAAGTCATTAGATGAGCTACGTATAACCGTTAGAACATTGGATGAAGAGCCAGCGAGGAATCGGCAAGAACCACCAGCGAGAGCACCACCACCAACACGTCTTAGCAGTCCAGGCACGTGCTTCGTATGCCACCAAGCGGGGCACATAAGTCGAAACTGTCCCAGAAGGGGACAACAAAATAGACCTGGGCCGTCGGGAAACTAATTCCAGGATCAATGAAGGAGGAAATTGGTTCTGGGGTACACATTAACCTCCACAAAGACACACAACATCGGCGTGAACACCAACAATTACCGGTCCATTTAACAACAATGGAGACCAAGAACTCACACCAGAATGGGCCAATTGTGGAAGTTGATGTGCGTGGAAGATCAATATTGGCACTGATCGATAGTCAAGCATCACACAATTTTATCAGCGAAGAATTGGCAAGAAGTATTGGAAAATGGCACCCTGTCAGAGATAGTGCAGGGAGTGGAGCCACAAGCAATAATACTTTCAGAATTCTTGGAAAAATGTGCATGGATGTGATGATATCAAGAATGAAGTTCAATGTTGAAGTAATGGTTGTACCTGGCCTACGGAATCATTTAATACTTGGTCATGAATTTTTAACTAAAAATGGTGTGAGCATCGATTACCGGAGTGGTATAATTTACTTGGGGTGTGATAAGAGAGTCCGCATTGCATGGAGAAAACCAGATGGAGCCCATAGAGAAATGGCAGCAATTAACAATGCATTGGGCGAGTTACAAATTAAACTCCTTGAGAACCAAGAGCAGTTAAAAGATGTCATTCGGCGACATCCCAGCGTTTTCGGCAAAGTTGGAAGGACAAAAACGATCACACACAAGATTGAGATTACGAAGAATTCCCCCATTAAATTACGACCATACCCGTACAACAATGAGAAGCAACGGGTATTAGAAGAGATGATTGAAGAGATGGAAGGCGATGGCATTATAGAACCATCCACATCGCCTTGGGCCGCACCCGTCGTATTGCCGAAGAAGAAAGATGGAACTTTTCGATTGTGCGTCGACTATAGAAAGTTGAACGATATTACAAAGAGCAATGCGTTTCCGATTCCAGATCTGCAAGAGATGTTGAGAAAAGTCAATGGAGCAAAAATATTTTCTACATTGGATCTTCAGACTGGTTATTGGCAAATTGAGATGGAGCCACAATCGAAAGAGTACACAGCATTTACCACCCCAAGAGGTCTCTATCAATTTCGCGTCATGTCGTTTGGATTGAAGAATGCGCCAGCTACGTTCCAGAGTTTAATGAACGAAGTACTATCTGGATACATCGAAGATTTCTGTCAAGTTTACCTGGATGACATATTAATCTACAGTCGATCAGTCAAGGAACATTTACATCACCTGGATCTTGTACTTGAAAGACTAGAACAACATGGATTAACTTGTAAACCAAGCAAATGTGTCATTGGCAGCAACAAAGTCAAATACCTGGGACATATTTTGAGCGAAGACGGCATTGACAGAGAGGAAGAGAAGAATGAAGCTATCAGTAATCACCCTGTACCAAGAACACGAAGACAACTACGACAATTTTTGGGATTATGTGGTTGGTACAGGAGCTTCGTGAAGAACTACGAAGATATAGCTGCACCTCTAAGCGAAATGCTCAAGAAGAACATAAAGTGGCGCTGGCTAACATTGCATCAGAAGGCGTTCGAAAATCTGAAATCATCGATTGTGAATGCACCGAAACTAGCACATCCAGATTTTAAGAAGACGTTTTGTTTAAACACGGATGCTAGTGACGTCGGATTGGGTGCAATATTATTTCAAATGGAAGATGATGGCAAGACAAGACGAATAATAAACTACGCCAGCAAGAAACTTGGACCCACAGAAAGAAAGTACGCCACGACAGAAAAGGAATGTCTCTCGATAATCTGGGCATTGAGGAAGTTTCAAGGATATCTGGAAGGAAGACACTTCAAATTATATACAGATCATGCAGCGCTCCAATGGCTGAACAAAACCAAGGATAGTCGAGCCAAATTGACAAGATGGGCATTAGCATTGGGAGCCTATGATTACGAAATAATTCACGTCCCCGGAAAAGATAATCAAGCCGCCGACTCCTTGTCCAGACAACCACAGGGCAAGGCTGAAGATGAAGAAGTGGAGGACATTCCAGAGTGGGTGATTGAAAAGAGGGCAAAAACACCAATAACCCTCAACGTAATTGAAGTGGAAACACCCACACTCGACGATATTAGACGATGGCAGGATGAAGATCGTGATGTGACTGCCATCAGAAGATACATCGTAGATCACAATAGTCCACTAAGAAGCAATCTACGTCGACGAGTGGACAGAACACGAGCTAATTACACCGTAGCTGACGGGATCCTCTGGTACCATAGTCAACAGATGGTACAAGAAGTGCCAGTGGTTCCCGAAGAACGCCGACTTGGTTTTCTGAGAAAATATCACGACAGTGATGAAGCAGCACACCCTGGATGGAGAGAAACGTATCGTCAAATCCGTAACCGCGTCTACTGGTATGGGATGCAAGATGACATACGCAGATATGTAAAAGGGTGTGATACGTGTGCTAGAGTGAAGCCACTGAATAAGAAACCAAGCACAGCAATGAGAAGTCGAAGACCTACTTCACCATGGGAGGTAGTCAGCATCGACTTGATGGGTCCATACCCACGCACATCACGTGGAAAAACGAATATATTGGTTGTGACTGATCTTTTCACTAGATGGATCGAAGCATTTCCATTGGGGGCCACGTCGACCTCGAAGATAGCCCAAGTACTGAAAGACGAAGTATTTAGTCGTTATGGATATCCAAGAGCAGTACTAAGTGATAATGGTCCCCAGTTCAGATCAAAAGAATGGAAAGCAGTGAACAAAGATTGGAACACAGAGATATGGACAACACCAATATATCATCCAAGAGCCAACCCCACGGAAAGACAGAACCAGGAGTTGAAGAAGTTGTTACGATTACATTTGTTGGATCAAGAACATAAAAACTGGGATCAACAACTGCACAAATCATTATTTGCAATACGCAACAGAGCAAACAGAACAACTGGTTTTTCGCCCGCCAAATTGTTACTGGGGGCTGAGATGAAGAAGCCTGGGGATTGGCAAATACAAACAGCTGAAGAGCCTCAAGATATTGAAGATTGGGCCAACGAGAGAAGCCAAGGACGTCAACAGAATGTTGAGATAGCTCGGCAAACAATATTGGCCAATGCCGAAGTAAATGACCAAGTGGAAACAGGACTCAGTTATCAACCAGGAGAGTCCGTCTGGATGCGCAATCAAGTGCTCAGCAGTAAGGTGGAGGGTGTCCATAGTGGATTGGCACCGAAGTGGAAAGGGCCTTACAGAGTGCTGAGGAGTTTACCAGCTGGAATATATGTTGTGGATACAGTGCCTCCCACGAAAATACATGGAGGTCTCTTGAAGCCGGCCAGTGCAAGGACCGCCGCCAATGGGAATCTGGGAAGATTGAGTGTGGGGAACGAGGTGTTCGGCCAACTACTTCCAGATCGATTGGGGGGTCAAAGGCATGGAGGTGATGGAAGACGACGGGATGTACCAAGTGTGGACGAGCCAGAGGCCAGAGCATTAGAGCCAGGGTACAACTTGCGGCCCAGACGACCGGCAATCAACACCAGGCGCCATTGAAGAGTGAAGAACTGATGTGTACGTACACTTTAAGTTATGCTAGCTAGCTAAATGTACTAATACCATTGAAATAATTCAAATAGTTCTTAAGTCAAAAATTGGTCGACCAAATATAACAAGCAAATTAGAGAATGTGTGTTGGAATCTAGAGGGGGAGATTTTGTTGTAATGAAAATTATTAAGAATAATTTTTTTGATCCAACACACATTTTAATTATGAAAGTAAAATATTACGAAAAATATTTTAGATAACAATATTTTTCTCCTTGCAAAAAGAAGGAGTTTTTTTTGAAAGTACAAAAAGAAAATAATATAGCTCGATTTATTTTTTTCTTAAACTAAGTTTTTTTTTTTTAAATCGAAAAATGATAATAAGATTAATAGATACTTTTGATTTAAAGTTTTTCTAGTTAGAAAAAAAAATTCAAAAATTGAAAAAAATTATTGCATATAATTAAATTTAAGAGAATCAAAAGTTATACAAATTGAATGTTTTACAAAATAACATAAATAGATCACAAATAAATAATTTCGTAAAAACTTGTGTTTAATTTAATTTTTTTTTTTTCTTCTCTTTAAACAAAAACGTGCGTGTTGTTCCAATTACAAAATATTTAGTAATATCGTTTACTAATATATTTTTTTTTGTTTTGTCGAGTATCGGAATCATTGCAGGTTCGGGCAGCGCTCCTTTGAGGATAAAGAGAGTCAGGATACCGCGACAATATATATATATATATATATATATATATATATATATATATATATATATATATATATATATATATATATATATATAGCGATTATGATATTTAGAAAAATATATAGCGATTATGATATTTGTTGTTTAATGGAAGCGCTGGGAAGTCTTTTTTTCTTTTTCTTTTATTTATATTTTTTGTGGCTAAAATTTGAAATTTTTTTTCAAATTTATATGGACCAAATTTGAATCCCTAGTCCAACAAGAAAAGAATTATCAAAATCGGACTACTCTGTAAAAAGTTATCATACATAAAACATTTAAAAAAATATATATATATGAACATATAGGTTGAATTGAGTACCTCCTTCTTTTCGTCGGTAAAAAATGATATCGGTCAAAGGACCACTTCTTGAGTTAATGCAAATTTGTGCTCGTTTAATGGCGTTTTGAATTGTTGCTCGCAAAATATCTGGCTCCAAATTGGTGATTTCTTCTTGAATATTGGCTTTCAAGACTTGCAAGGATTGTGGTTTGTTGTGGTAAACGCGAGATTTTAAAATGCCCCAAAGAAAGAAATCTGACGCTGTCAAATCTGGCGATCTAGCCGACCAATTCAAATCGCCAAAACGAGAGATCAGGCGACCTGGAAATTGGTTATTCAAAATGTCCATTGTTGCTCGAGCTGCGTGAGTAGTTGTTCGGTCCTGTTGGAACCAACAATGCTTGAGACCCAATTCTGCAACTTGTGGCAAAAAAAAATCGTACGTTCGCCGTCGGCATCATCAGAAAAGTAAGGGCCAATTATTTGTTCACTACAAATGCCACACCAAACAGTCACTTTAAGGGGATGCAAAGGCTCTTCGTGCATTTCTTTTGGATTCTTTTTACCCCAGAAACGTAAGTTTTGTTTATTGACATAACCATTTAAGTGGAAATGGGCTTCATCACTCTTTATGGTTATGGATATGAAATGATTATTCTCTTGCACCAGGTTTAACAGAGCAGGGGGCTAAGTTAACCTCGCTTGACGGTCGGCAGGCAGCAATTAGTGAACGGTGTGCACTTTTAAGGTAACATCTTCAGCTTTCTCTCAAAAATTCGAAGCAACGAACTTCTGTTGATCCCCAATTGCGTGTATTGTCGTCTTGTTGATGTTTGTGGACACTCTCGGGCGTCCTCAGTTACAGTAGCGATATTCTCGGCCGAACGAACAGCACGGGATCGGCCACTTCTTGCGACATCCCTAGCGGCCCCAGTTTGCACGAGGCGTTCAGCTAATCGCTTGATTATTCACATACAAGGTGCACGAAGACCAGGATAACGACGACGAAATTCACGCGGAGTGTATCGCTACATTGCTTGTTGTAAACTAAGTGTCTATCTATCTGCAACATAAAAGTCAAAGCACAGTTGCGTTAGATGTCAATTACAAAAATTATGGCCCATTCACATTATGACATTACTTTTAGCCCACCTTCTATAATGATTTAAATACTTAAAATAATTGAAATTTACTAATATCGCCATGGTAACAACTTGAAGTGATATTCATTATGGCTACTTTCTGCGAGAAAATTCACTTGTCTTCGTAACTTCTACGTAACGACGTTCTTGTTTTCCACTTCAGTATATTATAGCAGTTGAGTTTTTGTTGTTTAATTAATTTTTTTTTAATATGATAATTAAAAAAGTATTAAAAAATTCTAACTAAATTAATATTCCTTTTTATACGATTTTATTAATAGCATTAAAAGAAAGAAAAATAAATTCATAGAAAGAGTATACTAGTGGTTGTGTAATTAATCTTTTTACATACATTTAATAAAAAATTGAGAGAGAGAGAGAGACGATACCAAGTAGTACCTATAATGAAAACACTTATGTTACATAATGAATAATGAATAGTTTTTTTTTTCTATTTCCGTTTAACGTTCATTAAGTTCTTTGAGAAATAATGTATTATACACGTACAGTTTCTACACAACGTTCCATTTCCATACTGTAAAAAACTATGTGTTGGTTTTAATGTATATGTATTAAACAAGGCCACTTAAAATTTTCCTTATCACATTTTAGTTGTCCCAATAGTGAACAGTTTCAAACATACAAACAATAAACTGGCCAAGTGCGAGTCGGGCTTATACAACTAGGATTCCGTACGAATACTACAGTAAGCAGTCAATAATCCAAATTAAACTATTTTTATATATATTTAAATCTTAACCAGATTTGCTTGTGATAACTGAAAATTGAATGATTTAACTCAATATCTACTAACCCATTTAAAATCGAAGTTCTAGATTCAGAAACCAAGAAGATCAGAATGGGAACGGTCATTTCTCGCAAATTGTGAAATATATATATATATATATATTTATATAAATATATATATGTATATGTATATATATATATATATATATATATATATACCGTATAGGACAACTGGAAGTACTGGATTGATATATATATATATATATATATATATCAATCATTAAAGCCACTAATTATAATAAAATATTTTTGGAATCCTTAGAGGTAGTTCTTTTAAATCACATTTTAAATCACTCACTGATCATAAAATCATGAATATTTTAGGGTACTTCCAGTTGTCCTATACGGTTGATTTATGGTATGAAGATTATACTTACGCTGACACCACCCTGAAAACTGGAAATTTACCTCCTCCGCCAGAGAGGGTAAAAAATGATACCTCAAAAACGGTAAAAGATATCTGAAAAGCTTATAAAACATTTTCATTTTCTAAGAAAAAAAATTTTGTTTGAAAATTTTTTCATAATATTTTGTAATTTCTGTTCAAACTTAGTCAATTATCATCTTAAATTTGGTATGTAAGATGCTTTATTTAAAGACAAAGTTCGTTAATGGAGCAGGGTATTTCGAATAAAATATGAAATATCCGACAAGTGAGAAACTTACACAATACATATATACCATTCATTTTGACATTTTTATTAAAAACCCTGACGATTATATAGAATTCACTACTTTTGAACGCAATTTATGTTTTTGCTGGGATATGACTACCTTTTGTATGCGAAAACTAATGGCTTCTCTCTCATTTTTGTTTTTTGTCGGATAATACCGCACACGGCATATTAATTTTTTTTAAATATTGACTTTTGATGAAACTGACCTTGCAATTTAATTTTAATTTAATTTTAATTTTCTAATCATTGCGTGACGATGTATATGCACGTCAGCTAGATCTAGCATTACGCCAAAGTTCAAATTCCTACGTTACATAGTGTTTGTGAAAAACCTCTATCAAAGGACACAATAATGATCTAATAAGGATCTCGTTTTTTCCTTTTAATGAACTAAGAAAAATACAATTAATACAATCCCTTCTATGTAACCTTCAGTCGTCAGGTAAAGAAAGCTGTGTAGTCAAAAATCACGTTTCTTGAATTAACATAACAGTATCTCAAAATCAACCAATGCTATCAAAAATATATTTCAATTTATAGGTGTAATGTTGAGTTTAAATGTGGTTTCAACCCAGTTAAAGAATGTTATTGTCCACCTCCATCTTTGACCCCTACATTTTTTTTGAATACAATAAGAGACAGAAGAAAAGTTCTTTTCCTATAAACAAAAACTGCAAAAATTTTGTTCAAAACATTAATCCGGAAATCGAATGAATTCACCAAATCCATGCTAAAAATTATCCCATTGCCAGTTATTAGTTAATTGTTGAATTTGTTACATTCTTGTTTCATTTCTTATTTGTGTTTCCAATGCATTTTGGTGATTTAGTCGTACATTGACATTTGTATCAATTTCACTACAGTTTTTAATTTGTTTTCTCTTTGTTTCGGTAATTTCAATTGTTTAATTGTTTATAAACTAGAAAAATGGCATTATACGCACACGGAGCTGCTAGGGCTGTGCCTTTATGTGATGTTTGGTACAGCCAACGGCAGATCACTGGGACAATTGGTGACCCTCGATCTACTGTACAGGATGTAATCACATGATTTCGAGAGACTGGCTCTTACTCGTAGAGGTCAGATCAAGGTCGATCCAAAACGATCCACTTCAGCTCGAGACAACCGTTTTGTTGTGAAAAATGAGTTGTGGGATCAGCCGATTAAGCTCGTACTCGCCTCTTCGTGGTAAGAAATGTTAGTGTGAGTCAGCAAGAAGAAGACTAGAAACTCATGCCTGAGAACTTCTTTCACAGTTTCATACAGCTAGACTTTGTTTTGCACGAGAATATGCTGAACATAGAGCAGTGGAAAGACGTTATATTCTCAGACGAGGTCAGAGTAGCCTTAAGATGTCTAGATGGACGTCAGCAAGTGTACAGAAGACGAAACGATAGGTTCGCTTCATGCGCTTCATGCGCATCTCGTACCTAATTTGTAGTGTTAGAGGTAATATTATCGCTCTAGGATACGTGGTAGTAGTTTTCCAAGATCATATCATACCTTTTGCATCATTGGGGACAATTTCAACTTAATGCACGATATGTCGCCAGATGTATTTCAATATGTCGCTAGATGTAGAGTTTTACCAAATGGAAAATTTTTGTCGGTTGTCAAGAATACATTTGTAAATATTTACCTGATGTGTATGTATAGTAGTGTGAACACTAGTGAAAAGAGAAATCATGCACAAATTGTTCGCAATAAACGAATGCACGCATTCTCTGAAATTTTTTATCCATAATGCGGTATGAATTTCAAAGTTAACTAAGTAGTTAACTTATAATTCTTAGAATAGGTTTTTTTTCGTTTTTTGATTATTTACTGAATTATTAACGAAAACTAATTTACTCCGAATGATACACTGTAAGTTAATGTCCCATATTCTAGTCAAAGACAGTAATGTCCCATGGTCAAGCTTTTTGGAACATCCATGGTTTTTGTTTACCAACGTACTGAAACTTGAACTTTTCCGGACCCATCAACCCGTAGATGTCGTCATTCATCAATGTATTGTTATCCAACAATTTGAGAGCAACTTAAATCGAATAGAGAACCAACTAAATTTGTACAATTAATTTCGTTAATAAACCAGAATTCCACAAAATTGTTGGAGCTAAAAATAAACCTTGTATATCATTTGAAAAGGCGTTCCTGGTCTTTTTCGAGATCATATTACGTCATTGAAACTATCTACTACTTTGCTATTAGTTTTTTTAGTCTGTATAATAATGTATGAAACGGAATTGTAGAATCACATTTATAGAACTTTCAGAAACTTAAATAGACACAACGGGTTATAAATCGAAAGAAATTCGCGTATTGGCCATATTCGAGTAATGCTTTACAATAGGAGCAGGCAAGAAGTGTTGCCTTTTTATTGTAATAAAAACGGTCATAATGAAATATTTACATTGCAATATAATGAATCTAATAAGATTTGTAGTGTAAATTTATATACTCAAAATATACAGAGATGGAGTACTATTTAATAATATATTAGTCCAGTCAATGATGGCCAAGTTTCAAAGAATGAAAATACTTAATACGAAAGTTTTGTATTTTCGTGTCGTTTATACTAGTTAGTTTAATTTTGAATTTGGTAAAAGATCTGAACAATTAAAGATTCGGAATCTCCATCATCTAGGAAAAAGAGTACATTTTTTAAGTTTATGTATTACAACTTAAGCATCAATTTTCTACAAACAAGTGAAACTAACTACTATCTGACTGAATTTGTTAAATCCCCGCATTTTAGTTTCAAAAAAGTTTCACATAAAATTTGTTTATTCAAAAAAGAAATATTTTTTGTTTATCTCTTACGGTTTCAACGATGGATATTTTACAGTTTCAAAACGGGGTTTTAAAGCACGGTTCGATTTTGCTCGTGACAAACTTTAGTTTACTTTTTAGCTTTAGAACACACATACAAAATTTCACTTCGTTATCTCTTTTCGTTTTTGAGTAATCGCATCCATGAACAGCGGACGGACGATCAGTATTTTCAACCGTTACAAAGTCGGAACTAAACTTAAAACACCCTTGTTCATACTATATATAAAGGGTGTAAAAAGTTTAAATTTTTTTGGTTAACCTAATAGCAAAGCCAAGAAAGCAATAAATATAATAACTGCAAAAGTTTTCAAATTTTGTGATAATGGTCATTCTGGTTTACTATTGAATCTGTTCAAAGTTGTGAACAATTGAAGATTCTGAATCGCCCTTATCTTTAAAAATGGGTGTATTTTTATGGTCTTTGCCGTATAACTTCTCAAGTATCAACTTTATTAGAAGTTTTGATGAAAAAGTTTTGTTTCATTGTTTTTCAGAAAATCTAAAATAATAAGATACTTAGAATGCCAAGTTGTAAAATTTCATTGATCGAGTATGGTCTATTGAAAACGCTTATTGCAATATAAACAATTTGGCAATGTAATGTCTGCCAGGGTAGTTCTGCTGCAATTAACATTAATTAATTAATTAAAAATTGATTTTTTTATAATTAAATCCCTCACGTGTTAATTGAATTTTGCTTGTTAAATAACATAGTCTACGATACGACAAATCTTGTAATATCAGGCAGCGCTGCTTATTACTGCTACGGTTACCTGCAGCCAGGTGTTCAAATTTAATGTAAACTTAGGTTACTCCCCCATATGTTAATTGAAAAATATTTAGCTAATTTAAAAGTTTAGAATAATTAGAATACATCCATAACTGGCGGCCATCTAAAAATCCATTAAAATCAATTGCAGCCTATATAAGAAAAATTTAAAAAAATAGAAATTTAAAAAAAATACCTTGTAGAGAGAGAGAGACAATTGCATTATACTTTCCTTGTTTGTTACGTTGAATAATGCAATAGTCTCTCTCTCTCTACAAGGTATTTTTCTTTTAATTTCTATTTTTTTAAATTTTTCTTATATAGGCTGCAATTGGTTTTAATGGATTTTTAGATGGTTGAAAGTTATGGATGTATTCTAATTATTCTAAACTTTTAAATTAGCTAAATATTTTTCAATTAACATATGGGGGACGTAACCTAAGTTTACATTAAGTTTGAACACCTGGCTGCAGGTAACCGTAGCAGTAATAAGCAGCGCTGCCTGCTATTACACGATTTGTCGTATCGTATATTATGTTATTTAAAAAGCAAAATTCAATTAACACGTGAGGGATTTAATTATAAAAAAATCAATTTTTAATTAATTAATTAATGTTAATTGCAACAGAACTACCCTGGCAGACATTACATTGCCAAATTGTTTATATTGCAATAAGCGTTTTCAATAATATTTCAATCAATTTACAGATGAGGGAAGGTTTTCACTAATGCCGGATCTTAGACCAGTAGTAGTGCGTAAAATAAAAAAAACTTTATGATAAATAAATTTCACGTAATATCTATATATTTCTATCTGCTGGTTTTCACATTCACTTTTGCCGTCTATCTGCTCGGTATAATATTTACCGAGCAGATAGATGGCGAAAGTGAATGTGAAAACCAGCAGATTGAAATTTATAGATATTACGTGAAATTTACTTATCATAAAGTTTTTTTTATTTTACACATTCTACAAAAACCTAATTGAACCTTTTTTATAGCAAATTTAATGTTTTCTAAGATAGTAGCGATTCCGGATCTTTAATTGATCGGGGCTTTTAACATGTTCAATATTAAGGTATATCATAAACATTATCAACAAATTTCTTAACTTTCGTATTTGTTATTATACCCGGTATAGGTAAATAACAAAGGTATATTAAGTTTAGTTCCGACCTTGTAACATCTGTCCGCCCATGAACACGATGACTCAAATACGAAAAGAGATTAAGAGCTGAAAGTTGTGACCTCTTGAGCGTAAAAGTAAGGTTAAGTTTGTCAATGGACAAAATCGGACAATGTTTGGCCAAAATAGGCAAAACTTTGAAACCGTCCGAGATAAAAAATTAAAGGACAAAAATTGTTCCTTTTTTAAAAATAAACAACTTTTTTTTGAAAATTTTTTTCATAAGTTCAGTATATACCGGGTATGTAAGCAATTCACTCAGTAAGTTGTTACTTTCACTTGTTTTTATGTCGGTTTGTTTTCTGAAGTATTTTGTACAGTACAAAGTTTTAATAAAATTAGAGGTAGAACTATGATACTTAATAAACCCACTAGCTAGCTGAATTTTTGTATAAATCCTTATTTTGGCGATCTAAGTAGCATACAATGACTCCAAAACTAAATCGTATTCGCTAAAAAGGTACGAGGTGTCAAAATTTATTGTAAATAGATGTTTTCTTGTGATTTTTCTATTGGTTGATCAACAATTTATGCAGGCAGGAAATTTAAAGTTATTATTGTCTACAAAATTGTTGCTCCGCCATTTTAACGTAGGATTAACCGCTTTCAAAATAATATGAAGATTGCAATTTTTTTTAATGTATGGCATACTTACTTAATTATTTTTATTATATAATAATAATAATACTTTTTCAGTTATTTCTTTGATTTGCTTCTGCATAGAATGTATGGTTCTCGTCCAAATTTTATAAGAATGTATTCCAACCGAGTAAAATGTCACCTAAATCAGTAATAATAATCATAATAATAATAATGGGGTTTTACCTTCGTTTCTCAGACTCTACGGTTTATAAAAGAGGCCACCCACATCATTCTTTTCAACCTTTTATTATTTATATAACTATATATTTTTTATATTGGGGATGGAGGACAAAGAATTTGTATACAGAGCAGGAATTGGTAGGTTGTGCGACAATCCCGACTTTGATAAGGATTATGCCGATATTCATATTGAGTTCGTGAAGGGAAACTGCAGAAAACCTTCACAATCATTGCCGGTTACTTTGTTCTTGTAATTACGCCGACAGTTAAGTCAATTATCCGCCCCATAAATTATAATTGACAAACTGTCACTGCCGGGATTTGAACTAACAACCATCCAGTTCTAAGTAGAATGCTTTAACAAGTGCGACTACATGGCTGGTACCTAAATCAGAATCAATTTGAATGTCCACAAACTTATATGAAAACAAACCTTTACTTGTATATGCATTAATTAAACAGTCTTTAAAGATCTTTAAAGACCAACAACATAAACAAAAATCTATTTTTGTAGACAACAATAAAAACTACAAATTTTCTTTCTTCATTTTTTTTTGACAACCATTCGAAATCGACAAAATTGATTTTCGTGATCTTTAATCTCTTGTAACTGTTTTAGCATCCACGATTTCACTTTATGCAAGACTTTTTGTGGATTTTTTAGGATACAAAAATAGAGAATTGAGAAAATTATACTAATTCGAATTTATTCATTAGTTCACAAGTTTTTAGAGTTCCGTATCGAAATTGGCAAAACAGGACTTTTATGGAATCACATTGGGGTCTATCTGTCCGTCCATATATCTCAGACTTTTTTCTCAGGGACTATTTCACGTGATTGGTGGCATAGTTGAAGTATGCACGTTCACAAATACGACCTTGAAGTTTAAAATTCGAGTATTATGGGGAAAAAATTTTATAGATTGTTGTATGAGGTGTCAATTGAAAAGTTTTAGAAGCACCATTTAAAAAAGATATAGTTTTTTTTTTTTGTATTTAATAGTCTTTAATATTGACGTTTCGATATTGCTGCTCCCAGCATATCAATGCACCAACAGTATCCTTTGAAAGTTTGAATAAATTCAGAGGTACGGATTGAAGGAAAATTATCATACTTTGCAAAATTCTAACAAAAACATTGTTATAAATGTAAAAAGGCTAAAAAATAATGCTTTAATAAACGTCAATAATTTTTTTAAATAAATTTTTTGTAACGAAACACTTATTTTGAAAACATAGCACTAGGCAATTTTTTTTCTAATTTGACTGGTGTATAGTGCAGATATTTTTGTATGGTCACCAACGGACGTTCATTATTTCAACTACATGGTTTATTAAATGTAATTAATAATAAATTTAAAACATATAACATATGACATAAAATTGCCATATACTATAATGTTGTGGATTTTGAAATTGGCGGAGCGCAAAACAAACAAATTATATTTATGAATTACTGTTGATGTCGGATGCAATGGTAAACAAACGTAAACGCCATATACGTTCGGGATCCAGAGCAGGTCTATGGCGTATCGTTGATATTTAACTGATAGAAAAAGTTAGTAGTCATTCTTATTATTTATTTGATAACAGACAAGTTATGTAACAACTAACTGAGTTAATTGTTTGAATACGCAGTATATATTGAGTTAATGAAAAAATTTATGAAACAAAAGTTGTTTATTTTAAAAAGAAGAACATTTTTTGTTAATAAATTTTTGTTATATCTCTTATGGTTTCAAAGATAGGCAGTTTTGCCCATTTCACTCAAACATGGTCCGATTTTGCCCGTTAACAAACTTGACCTTACTTTTTTGCTCTTTTCATTTTTGAGTTATCGGGTTCACGGACAGACAGACGGACGGACATGCGGAAATGGACTAATTAGGTAATTTTATGAACACCTATAACAAAATCTTTTTTTGCGTTCAATATTTTCAAGCGTTACAAAGTCGGAAGTAAACTCATTATACCTTGTATATTTTAAAAATATACTCGGTATAAATATATAAACATGAAATATAAAATCAATGTGTATAAACAAATTGCTATACGTGTTCCATTGAATGTAGGAGAAAGAAAAATTAAACAAGTTGAAATAACAACAAACTGAGTTAAGTGACATACCCGGTATATAGTGTTTTATTAATGTATACAATTATTTTTATTGGATTAATATGTTGTACACAAAATATACGGCAACAAAAGTAGCAATCATTTATAACAAAATTAATAATTCATTTATTCTTTATTCTTTCGGATTTGAAAAAAAAAGGCGTTACGCCGGAGCTGCGTCAACTTGGAGCTGCGAATTTCCTTAGAATACATAAATTACTCTCTGGTGGCCACAATTATAGTTTAATCAAAATGAAATGTCGTATCTGATATGATTTAAGTATTTTCAAAGCCAATTAAAGAAAACACAAAATATAAAATAACATTCTTAATATTAAAACAATCGAAAAATGCGTAAGGAATGAAGTTGTAGAAAATCTTTTGTCGTAGATGTTTTCTGCAATTCATCACCTTTATGATTTTTGATCTAATGTGTACAGAGATATTAAGGAATTTAATTTTCAATCTCAAACCGTCAATATTTCTGTAAATATTATTGTAACAGAAAAATGATAAGAAACAAAATTAGAGTAAAACTTTGTACCTACAACTTTACTCCTGATAAATTATTGGATTTTTCAAATATTAAGGGATATATGCCGAATTTTGTGTTTGAAAGGGGGGTTTAGAGGGAGGAGGCTCTAAACCCCCCTTTCTCCTTGCCCTAGTTTACCCATTATCGAACTGGACCTTTTGAATACCAAAAATATATATATGTATATAAGCATATATATATATATATATATATATATATATATATATATATATATATATATATATATATATATATATATATATAAAGTAGCGCCCACTATAAAAAATGTTTTAGTTTATTTGTACTATATGGGCCACAAAAGTAGCTCCCATTTTTTTAAATTAACTAATGGATTTGAGCGTTATTCGTTCTAGGTACCAGTTACTCATTATAAACATACTAACAATTTTCATTCGTAACATTTTCTCAAAAAACCAAAATAATAAGATTCAAATCACCTAAAAAATTTGTGAACCAAACCAAACTCTTGTGATAAATTTTTCATTCGGTTATATATATATATATATATATATATCGTTAAAATTTTTATATATGTATATAAAAATTTTAACGATAGTGATTTTTGACATCTAGTAGGTATGATCGATGAACATTTGAAGAAATTTTTTCGAAATTTCAACATTGTTACAAAAACAATTGCTGATTTCCTTTGACATAAAAGTTGTTCATTAAAACCGAATGAAAAATTTATCACAAGAGTTTGGTTTGGTTCACAAATTTTTTAGGTGATTTGAATCTTATTATTTTGGTTTTTTGAGAAAATGTTACGAATGAAAATTGTTAGTATGTTTATAATGAGTAACTGGTACTTAGAACGAATAACGCTCAAATCCATTAGTTAATTTAAAAAAATGGGAGCTACTTTTGTGGCCCATATAGTACAAATAAACTAAAACATTTTTTATAGTGGGCGCTACTTTTGTGGCCTATAATACCTAATAAATATGCCTAAATATCATCTCATATTTTTATGCTCGGTATATATATATCTATACTAATATAATAAAGCTGAAGAGTTTTTGTGTTTGTTTGTTTGTTTGAACGCGCTAATCTCTGGAACTGCCAGTCCGTTTTGAAAAATTATTTTTGTGTATGATAGCCACATTCATGAGGAAGCCTATAGGCTATCTAACGTTACGTTAAAATTCTTAGTTAGCCTTAAATATTGATATTTGTAAAGCAAGTCGAAAAAAATTATATTACAAATTTTTTTGTTTATTTTGTCATTTCCACAGAAACTATACTTTTAAAAATTAATTATAAAATTATTTAATTAAAAATTTGATGTGTCAACTTTGATTGTCGTTTTCATAGTAACTATAAACAATAATAGCACACTATGAATCGTTATATAATGCGGACGTAGTCGCGGAAAACAGCTAGTAATATACAAGGCTATTATATGTTTAGTCCCGACCTTAGAACGGTTGAAAATATTGAAAACAGCAAAAAATTTGGTATAGGTGTTTATAAAATGGCCTAATTGGTTTGTTTTTTAATGTCCGTCTGTAGATACGATAATTCAAAAACAAAAAGAGAGAACGATCTGAAATTTTGTATGTGTGTTATATCGGACCGGACTTTCCCCGCCATGACAAAAAAGTTCATCTTTAAAACGGTAAGAAATAGAAAAAAATGTAAAAACAAAAAATATTTCTTTTTAAAAATAAACAAAATTTGTTTGAAAAGTTAGTTGTTATTTTCACTTATTTCTTTTATGTTCAACATAAAACTCGCTGTTGTGCCTTAAACATAAAATCTAGATTTCTAGATCTCAGATATTTCTTCTTTACCGGCATGTGTTTAGTCAAAATCCGCCGATAAAGAAGGCAATCAGTTTATTTTTCTTCGATTTGATTCACATATATACTGATTTCGTACTAAGATCTAAGTTTGTATATTCGTCTGAAGTAATATCTGATAGAAAGCCACGCTTTTCTCGAATGACACAAATTAGTTTTCAGTATGAAATTACTATATTTGTAAATGAAAAAAGAGAAATAAACTGATTGGTTTCTTTATTGAATAAATAAAATGAAATGATTGGCCTCTTTAAAATGAACTGATTGACGTGTACTTAGTCAGCGGATGCTGACTATACACATGCCGATAAAGAAGTCAATCATTTTTCTTCGATGTGTTTTAAAAATAGAGTGATTTCTAAGTAAAAACTAATTTTTTTGACAGTAAAACATGCTATTCGAGAATTGGGCTGCTTTCTATCAGAGATTACCACAGACAAACATACAAACCTACCATCAACTTGATCAAATTGATCATACAAACCTACCAACACATTTGATCTATTTAAATTTTTTAAGCATCAAACTTTTTAATAAACAATTTTGTGAATATTCTGTGTCAAAAGACTAAATAGTCATTTTATTTTTCTGTATTCCATTTGATTGGAATGTTATTTACTTTTAAAAGTTGTTTTGATATTAGTCAGTAGGTTAATTGTTGTTGCAAAACTATTATTGCAATATGTTAAAACTACATGAGACTTAAAGTATTAAGATTAATTTGAAAACTTTGTAGAAGAATATCTATCTATATCCATATAACAATTTTGAACAAGACAATTTAAAGACACTTGAAAGTAATCTTTTTAATTTCTTTCATTCAATACAAGAAATAAATGTTACATACCTGATTTAGCAAAAGCAATTTAAAATGTACGAGCATACTTGTAATTTTTCTACTCTTGTCGTTCTTCTGGATATAGTTTATTCTTGGTTCATAGAAAAGTTGTATATGGAATAAATAATTTTGCAATTTATATATTTATTCCTTTCAAACAATTGTGCTGTTAAGGGCTATACAAAAGAAAACAGTTTGTATTCAAAAGAGTTTGTACTCACATACTTCTAATAAAACTTATTTTGACAAAATGGAAACCCGACTTAACAAAAGAAGCACTAAAAAGTAAAAAAATAATTGCATATTCTTGTGCCAATTTTAGTTCACCAAAGCAAAAATTTTTAAATATATATGTACAATTATTGTTATTTTTGGAGGCGGTGTCAACATAGATAAATTCACATAACTTTTGGACACCGCCTCCAAAAATAACAATAATTGTACATATATATTTAAAAATTTTTGCTTTGGTGAACTAAAATTGGCACAAGAATATGCAATTATTTTTTTACTTTTTAGTGCTTCTTTTGTTAAGTCGGGTTTCCATTTTGTCAAAATAAGTTTTATTTCTCGCTTTTTAGTGACTTTGAAGTTCTATAACTGATTTTATTTGTTTAAATATGGGTAGACCTACTAAACGACCAACTAATTTTTAGTGAATTTTTTTATAACATATTTTTTTTACCCGTTTTTTTTTTTTTTTGTAATTTTTAGTGCATTTTTTTATAACAGATTTTCAGTTTTTTTTACAAGCATTTTGCAATTGTTTTTGTGCGGGTTTGAAATTTTTGCACATTTTTCCAGACGTCATAACGAGTTCAACGAGCTACCGCACGTATTTTAATTCGCAGTAGCAAGAATTAACACGTTTTTTAACTTATAACCAGACTACATGTTGATATTCATATATCCTTGGGCTTGTAAAATAATTAAATTAATGCTTCTTTCCAAATTGTTTATTTGACGATATGACATTTGTCTATTTGTCGAATAAAGTATAAGAACGACATATCAGGATAATCTGGTAAATGCATCCTAAATCCATGGTTAACAAGAATTAATATAATAAAAATTTGAGGACTTTAAACCAATGTTTATTTTTAGTCTCAATATTTAATAATTTATTTACAATTTTGTTGGTGCTTACGGAGTGTAGCTTAGAGACATGAGTATTGGGCTCAAGGCGTCTAGATATTGAAGTCCAAGATCTAACCATTAGTACGTGAATTAATAAAACGAGAATAAATCCACAAAATTTGGGACAAAAGACGGAAGGTTACATTCTTGTCATGTTCAAAAGACTACTAACTCTCTTTACATAAACCCTTTGTACAACATAATTTAATTTTAACGTTTAACATTAGAATAATGTGATATTAACATGAAATATGTGTGATTTATTACATGAATGATAAACATACACCGTATGATGTCTCAATAAACTATGTTTTATATTTTTCTGATAAACCGTTTTTTGTCAAATGTTAACAACAACCTAAATAAGCGTACGCATTATCTAATGCACGCACTCACGAAAAATTCGAAATCTGTTGAATTATATTTTCGGTTGAAGTGTTACAAAAATTGTATGTATATTAAATATGCAGCATACATAATAATCTACAATTCTCAATTCATCTGTATTTTTTTTTTTTTTTTTTTATGTGTATCACATCAGAACTCCGTCATTTATGAACCGATTTGAATTTTTTGTTTTTTGTTTAAAGGATTTGGTTTCCCATTGGGACCAAATCGCATTCTGATGAGGAGATACCCGGGAAATCGAGGAAAATCCTCATTTTATATGTGATAACCGATTTTTGCTAAATTTTTTTTTTTGAAAGGTTTTATACTCATTCATAATGGGAAAATAAGAAAATTTTTTTAAAAACCGACGTCAAAAAAAAATTTTTTACAAAAAAAAAACCGACCCCAAAAATAAAAATTTTTACAAAATAAAAAACAAAATGCTTGTAAAAAAAACTGAAAAACTGTTATAAAAAATGCACTAAAAATTAAAAAAAAAAACGAATAAAAAAAAACGTGTTATAAAGAAATGCACTAAGTTGGTAGCTCGTTTAGTTGGTCTTCCTATATTTAGACAAATAAAATAAGTTGTAGAACTTCAAAGTCACTAAAAAGCGAGAAATAAAACCTATTTTGACAAAATGGAAACCCGACTTCAAAAATCAAATATTCTATAACAAAAAATGCACTAAAAAGTAAAAAAATAATTGCATATTCTTGTGCCAATTTTAGTTCACCTAAGAAAAAATTTTTTAAATATATATGTACAATTATTGTTATTTTTGGAGGCGGTGTCCAAAAGTTATGTGAATTTCTCTATGCTGACACCGCCTCCAAAAATAACAATAATTGTATTTATATATTTAAGAAATTTTGCTTAGGTGAACTAAAATTTGCACAAGAATATTCAATTATTTTTTTACTTTTTAGTGCATTTTTTGTTATAGAATATTTGATTTTTGAAGTCGGGTTTCCATTTTGTCAAAATATGGTTTATATTTTTACAACATGTAAGTAAATATATGTTGTCGACATTGTTTAAAAACTATGATAAATAATCATTCGAGTAGACACTGCTAATAGACCAAGCAAGGGATAACATCAGGATTTCCATCAATTCCTAGAAAAAAAGATAGGCCAAATAATTAATAAAATGTTTTCCGATTTATGACATACAAAAATTCGCCATGTAGGAGCTACAGAGACAAAGCGCATTTTCCCAGAATAAAGATTCAAAATTTAACTAAAAAAATTAAAGTTACTATTGAAATTAAAAAATTAAAATTTTCAACTTTGATCTTGTTATTGTAGTTACACAAAAAAACATCAGATGATAAATTCTAGTAAATTTTGTTATTTATAATATTATTCATAAAAATATTTTCGATTTTACTAATATTAAGAGATATTACTTTGTGTTCTCCCGTCACTCTAAGCCCACGTTTCCTTCCGAACGATGTTATCCATTGAAATAATCTTCGATATACCAACCAATAGCTCATATATATATAAATATATATATATATATATATATATATATATATATATATATATATATATATATATATATATATATATATATATATATATATAAAGGATATAGATTCTTGCCCATACAAGAATAATATACCAATTCTAAGTACATTCAATACACCCAATACTAAATAATAAAACTCGTATACATATGGTACATATGGATCAGCATTTCCTGTCAAACATCGATTAACGTGACCAAATTTATTGCAAAAACACTTACGAATCCAAAATTATTGCATATAAATCGAACATTTTGTTTGATTGATTACCTATTACTTTCATGTACATAATCGCTGTTAATTAACGTTTTGACTATTGTTTTAACTTCGTTGTAATAATTAATATTTTTAACAATAATTGTAACAATTAATATTTTAAAGAAATAATTTTTTTTTTAAACATAAACTTCTACTGAGTTTATAACTTTTATATATATATATATATATATATATATATATATATATATATATATATATATATATATATATATATATATATATATATATTTAAATTGCATACCTTTAAATAACTTTAAAAGCCAACATCAAGGTGAAAATTAAAGTCACCATAAGATTCCCCCAATCAAAACATTTTGAGCCGTGCGATTTTTTTTTCAAATAACGCTTCCTTGATATTCAAATGTGTTGTTTAAATTGAGACACCGGTATTTCGAAGAAAATGTTTCGAAAATCGTTAAAAACAGTAACTTTGTCCAGTGTTTCTTTTTAAACAAATCATTTAACACAAAGAAATACCTTGAAATACATGAAAATTTCGAAAAGCATGCATATTGACTTAAACATGTAAACTATAAAATTTCCAATAAATTAATTTCGTAGCAATTTTCGATCAGTCAGTTGGTTTGCTAAATAAAGCCCATGATAGTTCGGAGATAGTTGAATCAATCTAAAGAAGAAAATTTAAATACAAATTATAATAAATTTAAACGATTTTAATAAATTTAAACGCTTGTAAGTTACAATTTTTTTAGGATTCGAGTTTTTTTTCTAATACTTAGCCTAGTAGCCGAGCGGTCTAAGGCGTCATGTCTGCGCAGTTTGCAGTATTTGGAAACTGGGAAGTTATGGGTTCGAATCCCGATATTGACAGTTTGTCAATTATATAAAAAAAAGGGGCTGTTGATTGACTAAACTGTCGGCTTATGGACAAGAACGAAGTAACCCCGGCTATGCTTGAGAAGGTTTTCTGCAGTTTCCTTCACGAACTCCAGATGAATATCGGCATAGTTCCTATCATAGTCGGCTGCAGCCGCATATCCGACCAATTCCTTGTCTACTTACAAATTCCTTCCACTCCACTCACATCCTCACATCCTAAGGCATCACAATGGACCTTATGGTCGAAGTGTAATTTTATATAGAGGTTAGAACAATAAAATGTATCGTCAAAATTAATAATCATACAGCTGAATAATCATACAGCTGGGAATGTCATCTACATTGAAACTATTTTATGCTAATACGAACATGAAATATGTGTACGATACATGTGACGAAAAAGTCGTGACCTTTCTTCAAAATTTTGTACTTGTTTTGTGGCCTATTCATTCGGTTTTGGGGGAAATGTTTCGAATATAAGTTTTTAGTATGAGTATAGCAACTTTTATTCGAAATAGTTTCCCCAAAAGCAAATGAATAAGGCCCAAAATAACTTTACAATTTTTTTAAATGGCCACGACTTTTGTGGCCCACAGTACTATCAAATTGTGTCACAAAATTAAAATAAGAAAGCTACTTATTTATTTAACAAAGATGACAATCTTTTAATATTCACATAATAAATAACTTGTTTTACGTTTTTAATAAAATTAATTAATAATCAATTTAATTAAAATTAATAGTAGGTACATAAAAATAAAATAATAAAAAAGTTAGGTAAATGTTGGACGATACCATATTTGTTTTGTTTTATCTGCATGTGTGTAACCAGAAGTTAGAACAAATAACTCGCTAGTAAGTTTTGGAGTTTTATTATTCTTTTTATTGAGTACAACCTTTAAGGTAGGCCAACCGTAAAATCACTTTGCTTTAGGATCACTCGTAGTTTTACGAATTTTTTCATTATGAAACCCCTAAATTGTATAAATTGATATCATATTATCTGTGATTTGACCTATAAACGACCTTTGAATGACATGTCGAGATTACTTGAGCCCATAACATGAATATATGAATTCGAAGGTAAAATTTCCCGCCCTTTAAAAAAAGAGCAGAGTTCACATTTGAAGTACAGAAGTTGACTCTCAAATAACGCCTTGTTCAATGTTAAAATCAGGATCACCATAAGGTGTTCCATTTCGAACACACCAACTTTAATTCAAGTCATTTTTTCCGCTTTTTCTCTTTCTTCTTTCCGCGTGTTACTTCTGTTTTTCAAATTTGAACTCTGCTCTCAGATTTTAAAATGGCGGAAAAATATACCTTCGATTACATATTCATGTCATGAGTTGAACTAACCTCGACATGTGCTCTGCTTGGAACTGGGAGATTGCTGGTTCAACTCCCAACACTGGCAGTTTGTAAATGAAATTAATAAAACAAAATAAACTTTATGGGGCGGTTGATTGTGTAAGCTGTTGGCGTATAGGCAAGAAGGAAGTAACCGGCTATGCTAAAGTTTTCTTCTCCTTTCCTTTCACAAACTCCAGATGAATATCGACATAGTGGGTTGCATTCGCACAACCTACAAGTTCCTACTCTACACACAAATTCCTTGTCCCTTAGGGGTCGATAAAAAGGCCTTGAAAGGTCTACTTGCCAGACTTCGATCTCCCCTCCGATACTATTACTGCTACTACTACTAACCTCGACATGTCATTTAGAGGTCGTGCAAAAGTCAAATCAGAGATTCTACTAGATGAACGTTTGAAGACATTTTTTCAACAGTATAATTGCATAGAATTTGCTTTTGAAAAAAATTATGTAATTAACAAGTATCATAATTAATAGAATTTAACAAATTCACTTCTTAATCTGATTTTTGTGTTTGGGCCGACACAAAATTACTGTGCCATACTTCCTTTTTCGTTCATATGAAATTTGTATATTGAGTATACTAGATAAATAGAATTAGAATTTTTTATGATGTTGTTTTTCAGATTGGATCTTTTTTTGTTGAATTCGACTGTATATTTAAAAACATCTTTTATTTATTAAAGAAATCAATTAGAAAAGCTAATTTATAGTTGAAATTAAATTTATTTTAATACGTAATTATACTGCCTGATTGGAATTGTTTAATTTAAATTTTAAATTAGTGAAACGATAATATGTGTATGTAGATTGTTCGTTTGTATTCATAGAATATTATTTTTACTTAATTGAAATATGCCCGTCAATTAGTATCAAGGAATGGAATTTCAAAATTATCATTTTATGTTTTCAATCTTATTTTTCATTGCCACTGTTATATCTTGCCCACATCAAGTTTGAATGTTGATAAAGGATTGCATTTACTCTTACTTTTAAATATGAAGATATCTCAGCTTAATTTTTATACCCTGCCAAATGCATATACAGGTGTCTCATTTTAAACAGTACACCTGAATATTTCTTCAAGGAAGCACTTTTGGAAAAAATGACCCGAATAGAAGTTGTTTTGTTCGCAGGGGGCATCTGATGGTAGTCATGACTTTTGCCTTACCCATGGCCTTCATGCTCTTTTGAACAACAACTTGAAAATACAAGTTTTTATTATTGATCAATAAACAAGAATCGATTTTTTTTTGTATAAAACTAACCAAACATTTTAATAAATTTAAAAAATAATTAAACAAACAAAAATTTGTTAATATTTTTACATGTAAAAAAGATTGATTCCTATTTATTGACTAATTGACTAATTAAAAATGTTTACTCTTGAAAATTTTTTTCTCAAGACGTTCAATTCTCTTTTTATTTTTGATATATTCCAAGTAATCTGAATTTAAAAATGATTTGTACAAATCTTGAAATAAGAAGGGATCACAAAAAGTATGTAGTTTATTGCAAACATTATTCTATAATACACTCAAAGTTTTTAAGCGTATTACGAGCAAATTAATGATTATGCCTAATTAGCTCATGGTGATTAGAACCTATATTCACGGGAAATAATGATAATCAAAGAAAGACAATAAATATTAGTTTCGTAAAAACAAATAAGTTGTCGACTCTTATAAAAGACATTTTTACGAAAACGATATTTTTATAAACTATTAAATACAAGGTGCGGCACATTTATTTTGGAGCTATCTAAATTCCAATATCGTCACCGATTGTTCGAGGACCTGGGGTCAATTTAAGGCATAACAAATTTTAAAAATCTATAGTTTCAGTTTATTTGCAATCTCATACTCCCTTGCCCGATCTCATTTTCAAAACTACGTAAAAGTAAAGTTAAAATATGTTTGTCCAGTGAGAAAATAATTATATTGACATCTGCTGTTTTTTTTTTAAAATTGACCTTTCAAATCAGCAATTTTTCGTGCCGTACAATGAAAATATCACTTTCTTAGAAATATAATTACAAATATCATTTTTGTTGTTGATTTGGAATTTTTTATACCTAATATTTAAAACATCTTACTGTAAACTCTCATTTAAACATATTTAGAACCGGTTTGAAGCAAATTATTATGACAATTTATTTATTTTATTTGAATTAATAAAGTAATTAAGTTCGACATAAATGAAATAAACTAAGTGATGCTTTATGTAATTGTAACATGATGCAAATGATGTCGGTACACCTCATAGTTTTCACATTCGAGGAAAAATCCCATTTGTTTAACTATAGAAATAATCAATATTTTCATTTCTATTGTAAAATACTTAATTCTAACAACATCTTAACGATTTGGTTTCATTCAAATTTAAATATTTCATACATAATCGTCTATAAAATACATTAGAAAGTGTATAGTCAGTCAAATCTAAATGATTGTTTAATCTCGAATGTAAAATAACTACACTTAGAATAAATTGCAATTTGATAAATGTTCCATGAATATGGTGAGTTCTACCTTATTTTTAAGAAACTTACTCAATAAAACTCATCGGACTGACTGACAGTTAATGCACAGTCTAATCCGGTGGGTCTGGATGCATGCAATATCGGACAAAAGTTTCTTATATAACGTAGTTAGAAATATGAAAATTTGTGTTTAGGCTTCTGTTAATTAATATAAGTGAATTGTATCAGCTTCAGCTTGGAAATTCATCCTCTAAGGTGGTTAAATAGGGAATGGAATTTTATATGGAATTTCTCATCTTAAGGGGCGACGGAAGGGACGATAGTTTGTATGAGAAGAACGTCATTCTTGAAGTTGGTAACTCGGAAGGGGATTTTAGGCTTCTGTTTATAAATAAAAGTCAGTTGTATCAGCGATTTTTGAAATTTATCTCCTAAGGGCGTAAAACAATGGACGAAAGTTTGTGGGGAAGTGCGTCTTTTTTGAAGTTAGACACGTAGAAGTTGGTATTTAGGCTTTCAACTTTTCAAAAAAGTCGAGCGGTTAAAGAGATGTACCCGATGGAAAATCCCATCGGGCACACGGCTAGTAATAAAATAAATTTATATTGATTTCGAGATTTAATTTATAACAATACTCGAAATAAAACTGTTTATTAGAAAATTTATGTAAAAGTATATAATTGAAAACTATACATAGCATTTACATCCAGATACCGATATTTCGTTGCAACTTCTATAGTTAAATTCTCGATGGAACTGGACCGTAAAAATTTAAAATTAAACCTTGTAAAAATAAAATTTTTAAATAAACGAAATGAGCTTTTAATGTGTTCACTTCCACTAAATGACGTATTTAGTGGATATGTTAAAAGTTCATATGGTGTACTGAAGAATTTATTTTTTCATAAGGTTTATTGTTACGTTTTTAATGTGTTATACGAGAATGACGCCGCCGGCAATTATTCCGTTGCAATCTAAATACCGGTATCCATAAAATTTAGTCTTATGTGTACTTTCAAATTTAGAATATACTAGCTTATACCCGTGGCTTCACTCGCCTTTTATTCTAATATCCCGGCTCGCGTCTTTTTAAGACTAAAAACCTCAATATAATTTCCTATTCCTATATTCGCTTCCACTTCTTCAATTTTGTTTCGATACTTCCACTAAATTTCTCTTTTAGCATATATTTTCCAATTATATCACACGTCGCAAGAAATGTGATGTTCGAACAAACAAACAGAAAAATAAACAGACATTTACAATTTTATAATAGATATGTTTCCAATATCGAATATATATTGGAAATTTTTATATCCTGTATTGTGGTAAAAGTTTTATTATTTGAAAAACTTTTTAAGAAAAACTTTTAAGAAATGATTTTATCAAATGTATACACAAAATAAGGGTCAACCACGTATCTGTTATACATTACTACGTTTGACATGGCAGGCAGTACCTGTCATTTAACTTCTATATTAGAAGAAGAACATGAAACTTAAAAAGATATAATTTTTTCAAAGCCATCAATATTCATGGGTTTGTTATGACTATGACACATCTAATAATTCCTATATGTGCTGTGCTCTCTTACCACAAAAACAAATCATATGGAAAACTAATTACGTACGTAAAGTTGAAAATTAATTTTTTGACAAATGACATCTTATGATAGTGGTTCTACAAATGTTTTTTTTTGTAAGAAAAAATATTTATTAACACGTATTAGTTACAGTGGCAGCTTCTATCAATTAATTGTTTGTTTCATATTTTATTAAAACCTATTTTGACAAAATGGAAATCCGACTTCAAAAATCAAATATTCTTTAACAAAAAATGCACTAAAAAGTAAAAAAAATAATTGCATATTCTTGTGCCAATTTTAGTTCACCTAAGCAAAAAATTTTAAATATATATGTACAATTATTGTTATTTTTGGAGTCGGTATCAGCATAGAGAAATTCACAGAACCTTTGGACACCGCCTCCAAAAATAACAATAATTGTACATATATATTTAAAAATTTTTGCTTAGGTGAACTAAAATTGGCACAAGAATATGCAATTATTTTTTTACTTTTTGGTGCATTTTTTGTTATAGAATATTTGATTTTTGAAGTCGGGTTTCCATTTTGTCAAAATAGGTTTTATTCTTCGCTTTTTAGTGACTTTGAAGTTCTATAACTTATTTTATTTGTCTAAATATGGGTAGACCAACTCAACAACCTACTAACTTTTAGTGCATTTCAACACTTTTTTTTAATCTTTTTTTTTTAATTTTTAGTGCATAAATAATATAATAATAAATTAATAATAAATTAATATAATAATATATAATACATAATACATAAATTAATCTCTAGCGGTCACAATGTTAGGCTGATCAGAATGAATTATCTTTTATGATTTTTGTATTTAGAAGGCCAATTTTATTAAGAAATGGTATAGGTCAAGGGGAAAGGGCGGTCATAGAGAAAGAAGAAAATACAAAACTCAAAATATCTCTCCTAATATTAGAATAATTAAAAAATGTACAAGGAATACAGTGATAGAAAATCATGTTTGCTACAATTTTATACCTTATAATTTTTTTTCAAACTCAATCTTAAATGGTAAATATTTCTGTAAATGTTAGTGTAACAGAAAACATGATTTTTCCAATATTAAGGAGATCTATCAAATTTTGTATATACTTGTTTCCCCCTCCCTCTAAAACCCCCTTTTCCCTTGTCCAATTTTGCCCATTAACGAACTTGGCCTATCAAATAGCAAAAGTACTACGCACATCAAAATTCTCAACTAAGTAGGATCGATGGACATTTGAAGAAATTGTAGCGAAACTTTGATATCGGTACGACACCAATAGCTCTATTTCCTTGAAGAGAAAATTTTATATGCCAAATTTTGTGTTCCCCTCCCTTTAAACCACCCTTTCCCCTTGTCCGATTTCACCCATTAATGAACTTGACCTTTTGAATACTAAAAACAATTCAAATACCAAATTTCATTCCAATCGGAATAAAACTGTGATCGCTAGAGCGACTACAAACACATATATATGTATATATATATATATGTATATATATATATATGTATATGTATATATATATGTATATATATATATATATATATTTTTTTTTTTTCAACAAATGGTGATTTTTGATATCTATTAGGTAGGATCGATGGACACTTGAAGAAATTTTTGAAAAGTTTTGAAGTCGGTACGAGATCAATAGCTCTAATTCCTTTCAGGAAATTCGCTAAGAAAGCTAAATTTGGAAATTTGGGTTTTTCCAATGAGTCTTCTTTACTTTTACCTCAAAAACAAAAATTTTTACCACGAGCAATTTACAGTCAAAATATCCAACAAATTTAATAATTAATTAGTTTTTAAAGACTTTCTAGAAAAAAGTACAATTTAAATATCATTTTTTACGTACCTTGGCGTCAAAAGTCCAGCTACCATTTCAAAATTTTATGATTAATTTGTACCCTATTTTTTCGACTTACGAAAAAATGCTTCAAATAAAAGTTGTTCAATATAACTATACTGACAACTTTTACTCGAAACATTTTTCCAAAAGCCGAATAACTAAGGCACAAATCAATTATAAAATTTTTAAACGATTGCTTGACTTATATTAGATTTTTTTTTTTTTTATTGTTTCAGCGTTTTAGCTGCTGAGGCTATATACGCTATAAAATACTGATATCATTGAAAATGTTTTCATCTTCTTATCACTCTTAATCTTTCACCATAAAAACCAAATCACACAAAAACCAAATAATCACACAAAAAATATTAGAATATTAGATTAATATTAAAATATTAGATTTTAATTATATTTGAATTAAAACAATAAAGTCGACTATAGAAAGATTAAATCATTACCACCCAAAATAGTTGTTTTCTGACTAGCACATTTTCAAAAAATCTATAGAGATTGAGAGTTTTATCGTCTGTCGCTCGAATATTCATCGAAAACAGGATTCGAATTTTTGTCTCGTCTCTCGTTGACTTATTCTCGTCGTTTCCCTCGTCTATCGTGGCATCAATATATAATTAATATAACAATCGAAGTATAAGGATTGATTAAACATAACTGAATTTATTAAATAAATATTAAATTAAAATATAAATAGCCGCAGGTATCAAAGCATTCATATACTTTATACGATACGGATATCCCCTAATGGAATGACCTTGATCTTAACTTTCTTAGTATTTTTAGTGGATATGAGTTTATAAATAGAAATTTTATGAATAAATTCAGCGAGTTATGAGTTCAATGAAATTCTTCTTTCAATATTTGCCATTTATTATAAAAAGCATTGCTATCTAAAAATATTTAAACTAAATGTTGGCCAAATACATTATTTAATAATTTTTCAATATTAATGAATATTTCGGAACATTAGACAAACCCCAAATGGAAGAGGCTTATAACTCGAAAAAAAAAAGATTTTATAAAAAAAAGTTTCAGGCAAAAAATATAGCATGGAATAAACTGAATTTTACGTGTAAATAAAAGTGTTTTTTAATAAGAAATAGAAGCGTTTCTTTCGAGTTAAAAACAAATTAAACATAAAAAAAACGTATTTAAATAAATTTTAAATAAAAGTTAAAGTAAGTAATTGCTGTCATTTTTAAATATTTTCGATTCGTTTTTTATGGTAAATTCACTCTCTTTGATTTTTGTCCTACAATTCCAATATGTAATAAAAACAAGTAAAAATAACAACTAACTGAAATGCTAAAATACCCGGTACCTATATATTAAATTTATGAAAAAAAGTTGTTTATTTTCAAAAAAGGTACATTTTTGTATTTAAATTTGTGTTCTATCTCTTACGGTTTCAAAGATACGCAGTTTTGCCCATTTTGCCCAAACATGGTCCGATTTGGCCCCTTCACGAACTTTAAATTTTTAGCTCTAGAAGATACTTACAAAATTTTAGTTCGCTATCTCTTTTCGTTTTTGAGTTATCGTATTGACGAAGGGACGGGCGTACAGACTTTTGAGGAAAACAGCTAATTAGGTCATTTTATGAACACCGATACCAAAAGTTTTTTTCTATGATCAATATTTTCAACCGTTACAAAAACGGAACCAAACTTTATATAGCCTGGTATATATTATATACCGGGTATAAAAATCGGTTATCAATATACAAAAATTTTTTTAATTTTTAAAGCCGAATAAAAAGCTTATAATTTTTTTTTAAATTTTGTTTACACAAAAACATACATTTTAGTCTATTCTATATTTGTTGTTCTATACTTTTTTTTATTAAATCTGTTTTTTTCGAGTTATTAGCCTGTGTCGCCGAACTGAATATATTCTTGTGACAATTTTCTTAGTGAACTTAAGAATATTTGATTGCTTAATAGCAATCAAATATTCTTAAATTCGCTATAGGCTATATACTATAGGCCACAAAAGTAGCGGTAGTTTTATAATTGATATGGGTCTTATTCCTTCGAAAAAATGCTTCGAACGAAAAATATTAATTAAAAACATACTAACAAATTTTATTCGTAATACTTCCAAAATCCAAATAAACAAGGCATAAATTCAAAACTTCTGAAAAAAAAAACGATACTTTTATGGCCTAAAATACAATCACAAAAGCTGAATTTCCTTAAAAAAGATAATTCACTAAAAAAGAGGTATAATATAGTTATATAATGCAAAGTTATAAAAACCCCTTACGTTCTTTCTTTTTTTTTAAATTACTTACTGATTCCGCGAGAGATACGGGACGAGACGAGAATAAGTCAGCGAGAGGCGAAACGAAAATTAGAGTCCTTATTTTCGATAAATATTCGAGAGACAGGCGTATCGCAAATCAGCAAATGATTTTGGGTGGAAAGATTTTTTTATGACCAGCAATAATTATCATTTTTACTTAACTGTAAAAACGAGACGAGGCGAGACGATAAAAACGACGATAAAGACGTCTCGTTAGTTACAACTAATAAAAAATATCAAAAACATTCGAATGTATTAGATAGATACTGTAGGCTTTTGCCTCGAGTAAAAGAAAATTCACTGGATAAAACAACTGATACTGTAGAAATACTATTCTAAAACCCTTAACTAGGTAAGTACTAGACACAAATTCTCAAACTTGATAATAATAGTTTTTTCTTCATAATATTGATCACAATTTTATAAAGTTTTATCACAATGAAGTTGCTTCTTTAGCTGGTAGCTATACAACATCATCTTATATTCTCTATCTAAATACACAATCATGTTTCCATTGGCCATGTATTCTTTCTATACGCGTGTATGTGAATTGTATTAGGACAGAACCTTCTTCAAGGTGATAATATGAACAAACCGAATATACTTTTATCGTTTTTCAAGAAAACGATATAAAACCAAAAGGAAAAGATTCAAACGGTATCAAGTTAAAAGCATACATACACCCCGGTGTATATAGTTAAAAGCTTTCAAATAAAATATCATCCGACGTGTCCCATGATAGAATAGATAAAGACACATACTAATATACAATAGTTTTGAAGAGATAGTCTTTTTCCATCCGAAGAAAACAACGTACAATGTTATGGAGAAAATCGAACAAATTGGTTATTTATAACCAAATCTGATTATTTTCTATGAATAGATTGATAACATACAAAGCTATCAATCAGGGTGTCAATTAACTTTACCATGTCAATATGTGTTCGTTATTTTTTTATAAAAAGTTTTTTACGGTTTTTTGACGCTGAAAGATCATTATTTATTCATATTAAGAATTTCTTTTACAATTTGTATTCATAAAATTCATGTGCATTCCTTATAAAGAGCAACAAATCTAGATTAGGATTACTTTTGAGTCACTAAATGATATTGAGATGAATCCAACGACAACTCATTAATACAAATTGGTGCACTAATTTGGTCTACAGAAGGGAACATAATTATAATGTCTACCTACATATATAAATGTCGTTATATATCTAATAATCGGGTTAAAAATCAAAATCCTTTCAGCCGTAGTCGGGGAAAAATTCAAAGCTATATAAAATAATCTTTTTAATATATTCTTAAGACTATAATAAAAAAAAATTTTCTTGGCAAATCTTACTATTTAATGAATTTTAAGTCCAAAAATAAATAATAATTTTTTATATAGCTTTGAATATTTTTACTTTAGTGGCTCAAAAATTAACAAAGACGTAATTTTTTTTTTTAAATTAATATTTTTGAAAAATTGATATTTTTATTTAAAAAAACTATAGGGTATGCGATTAAAAATTCAATTTTTTTGAAGTTGTAACAAAATATTGCAGTATGGAATGGGTTGTTACTTAACGAAAATTGATAATAATTACTAAATCATTAGGAATCGAGATAATTCATTTAATAAAATCGAATATTAATTGAGCTAATTACTGATTATTATTTGATCTTGGGTTTGTATGCGTTTAAGATGATAATTATACTAGCCAATAAATTATAATATACTGAATAACTTCTATTCTCAGATATCGGAATTATATTTACAAGCGTATAATTTAATTCATTGTTTTTAAAATTCTTTTGAAATCGAAATCAGTAAGTAATTTTATTACTCAATTTAAAAATATTATAATAAAATTATAAAAAGACATCATTTTAGGATTTTTTCGGTTTGTTACGGTATATTCCATCGGTTTGAAATAACGATATGATAATAAATACACGTCAGAATAGATTCATTTTTATACATATTCTAAAATGTTGATTATAAATTAAATAATCAGCTTTTAAAATTTCCATCTTGAATTTTTCTGATTTCAATTTACTGCAATCCCTACCCAAGCGTGTTAAAAAGATAGAACAAAATATGTTTTTATATAAAAACTAGATACCAGAAAAAATTGAAATAAATTAATTTGAATTGATTGGAAACTGTTTAACATTATACTAAATTTTCATAACTATACCATGGAATCGCTCTTATAAGGTAATTGTCTTACACGATTCAAAAATATAACATCAAAAATCATGTAAATATATTGTATTTTAACTATCTCAGAACTGGATGATGATGTAAGTATCTAGTATTAATTTCTTTAATATTGAAATAAAAATATTATAAAGTTAATTTTAAAAATTTGATGGAAGTGTCGATAAATATTTGAAGTAGTGGAAGCGGTGGGAAATTACATTATTGTTTTTAGTATTAAAATAGTTATAAAAATAAAAATTTAATTATTTATTTACCACGTTTTTTAAACGGACTAAAAAGTATAAAATAATTTCTCCTAGCTCCATAAAAATTTCTAACCTCAGATAGATTGTCTGAAAATTTGTGATTATGAATTTCGAATAGCTATGAATATACTTAAAGAATACGTACTAAGATTTAAAACGAAAAATCTGGGACGCATGCAATAGATAAGGAGTTTAAAGAGTAGGCGCCATTGAGAAAACTCACACAACAGTTCATATCATTTGCAGTACAATAAAATTTTTAGTAACCTCGGTGAACTATTCATACATTAATTATTTATTGCATGCACCCAGTTTTGTGATAAATCTTACAAGTACTTTCATAGCTATTAAAAATGCATAATCACAAATTTACAATAATGTGTATGGGGTTCAAAAATGTATGGAGCTAAGAGAAATTATTTTATACTTTTAAGTTAGTTTAAAACTGTGGCAAGTTAAAAATTTTTTTATATTTAAATACAATAAAATTACGCCACTGGTAAGTACTATGAGCAACAGAAGACAAGGTCATTTTTCAAAATTTATAATTTATTTCGGCTTTATTGATTCGGTTTTCGAAAAAATGCTTCGGATAAAAGTTGTAACTATATTTATAATGAACTACTTCTATCCGATATTTTTTGTAAACAAAATTAATAAGGCACAAATCAATTATAAAGTTTTGAAAATATGGCCGCCAATTCTGTGGCCCATAGTACGATAGGCGCCATGTTCATGGTGACATTGATAGATAACTCAAATGACATTATACCACAAAGAGTATTGTCGATAGATAAAAGCGTTATGTATACTAATACATGTAGGCAATAATATGAATAAAATGATTCTGATTCGGAATTCCATATGAGTCCTACATCTTATTCTTAAGTAATGGGATTAAGCCTCACCAATTTTAGAGAAACAAGGTCATTAAATAGTTGCCTAGGAAGTCAGGCTGCCTAAAAACAAATATTTTTTCTTTTCAATTAAAAATAACAAAATTACAAATTTTATGACTACCGACAATTAAATTCTAATAATTGAAAACATTTTTCTACAACGTAGTTAGTATGTCTAATATCGACCCGCCAGAAGTACGTTAATGATTTTCTTTTGTCAAAATGGCAGTCTGCATGGTATTGTTTTTTTCAGAAAACTTTAAATTAAAATTTATTAGCGTATTGGCGGACAAAACTGTGTCTTCAAGTCAGTTAGTAAAACTAATTATCTACCCTATCCTCCACAACTACATTTTATTTTGAAAACTATAACAGGAAAAAGACAACTTAAAATTAAAGTAATCCCATATACCTAAAAACAGTAGAAACTTTGGTTCCAAGCATCTTTGAAACGTAATGAAATTGACACGAATCGAATGCAAACGTATGGAAAACTTTTCAAAAGTGTGGTCTTGTATTCGATTTGTTCCAAGTTTATTAATAATGTACCTAAAACTGATTAGAACAAATGTGGTTAGTATTTTTATGCTAAATATATATTTTTTTTAACCATAAATTTGAACCATATTTAGACAAAAATGGTTTTACATTTTTTACATTTCGAATACGATATCTTACTTCATTAGAATTAAACAAAACAGAAAACCAATTTTATTGGGAATATATATATAAAAGTCGGAAGAAGTAAATATTTCCCCCGAAGATTCATATAAATAAAATTTATAGAAATGCAAGGAAAATTATTTTATTTTCTAAAATTAGATAAATTTTGGAAGCACATACATGAAAGCTACCACACATATAAAGTTGCATGCTTTCTACCAAAATGGACCGTATTTTATCGAAACAACTGCACTAAACGTATTTATTAATCATAAAAACAAAAACTGTAAATAAATTTTTAAATACCTTGAGAATATACAAATCCAAAACGTGTAGTAAATAGACACTAAATACACCACCAATTAATTAATAATTAACACACATTGAATATTTAAATCACTTTAATCCAATTATTTCAAAAATTGTAATCAAATTGGATTTAAAATTCAAAACTCACTGAATATTTAATTATTAGTTAATCCCGACTATCAGAGAATTATTCCTGTCAGTGATAAGACCGGGACAAACTAATTTCAAACATGTTATTTTTTTAAATATTCGTAAATAATTAAGGTTTTTAAAAAAAATCTTGACAAATAATAAATTTATTTTTTTATAACCAGTTTTGATAACATAAATTTAAAAAAATACACACTAAGAAGATTTCAGTCCTTTATTATATTCGAATTATTTAAACAACTAGAAATAAATACTTCCACATAACACCTAAAAAAATATACACCTGCCGTTAAATAAGAATCGTACAAATTAAGGTTGTTTGTTGTTAGTATTTTAAGAAACACTATTTGTTAATATCGAGTTTCAAATTTTAATTAGTATCACATAGTCGAGGACAACAAATTTTATCCATTATGAAAAAAAAAACTTGGGTAGAAAAATGATGTAGAAACAATTTAGAAAAGAGTCAGTAGATTATAAATTGTTGGATGATGAAGAATTTCAAACAAAATTGCCTAATAAGAAAGTCATATTATTGGTATTTTTGTTGATATTTATCCATCGGAATTCGTATTGTATCGTATTACTGCATATAGTGAATTGAAGCACATGGTTTGATACGGATTGTGTAGTAAAAACAGTGAAGTTAACAATAACACGTTCACTAGTAGACTGAGTGCCGCTCTCATGTTATGGAGGGAGACACCTACTCTGACGTTGTTCAAATCGACAACCTGGAGCTGCGCGTTGCTGTAGTATCAGAGATAAATACTACTGAATATTATTAAAGGTACCCCATTTAATGCATGTATGGGGATACTGTATGCAGCTATTATTATTGTAATGATTGTATATTATTATTTAGATTTTTTATCTATGTTTTGTATGAAACATTCTCTGGACATTCGATTTTTTTTAAATTAGTTTTTGATTAATTTTAATTTGAACGCATGTAATTATTATCTGTTTCCGATACAGATTACATACGAATATAATCTCTACTTTGTATGTATCAGATTGAAACGAAAAAACAGTATTGTTGACTATATTCTATAAATTTTAAAGCTACTTCGGGTGACGTTATCTGGAAATAAGATTTTAAATTAGTTTTTGGTTAATTTCAATTTAAACGCATGTAATTATTATCTGTTTCCGGTACATATTACGTACTAATTTCATATCTACTCTGTATGTACCAGATTGAAATTTTAGAAAATTATTTTCAATAAATTAATTTTTTTTAAAGTATAAGTCAATGATACAAATATTTGAGATTTTCGTAACTATTTCTTTTTACTTTTTGACTAGGCTGGCCACCTTTCCGGTTTTCGGGCGAAGACTCCGGTTGATGAAACTTTTCTCCGGTTTCCGGACGATTAATGTATTCTCCGGATAAAAACCCAAAACTTGAAAATGATTTGGTTTTTTTTTTAGTAATATTCTTTGTATAAAATACCTCCCAGTTCCAAGTAGACATAATTTGGAAATTGGAGAATATAGCTTCGAATCCCAACATCGGCAGTTTGTCAATTAAAAAAATTAATTGGGCGGTTAATTGACTAAACTGTCGGCATATGAACAAGAACGAAGTAACCGACTATGCTTGTGAAGGTTTTCTGCAATTTCCCTTCAAGAACTCCAGATGAATATCGGCACTGATACTTTCAGAAGTCGGCTGCAGCCGCACAAGCTACCAATTCCTAAATTAAATTTCAAATTTTTTGCCCCTATTCCTAGAACATTTGTTTGTATTTTATAAATACGTATTTCGACTACAATGTAGTCATCATCAGTATGAATTAGCTAATCGTAACTATCTCTGGGATATAGATTCAGAGATATGTTGCTTGTTGCTATGTTGGTGCATGTCTCACTTAAATTAGCAACAAGCAACATATCTCTGAATCCATATCCCAGAGATAGTAATGATTAGCTAATTCATACTGATGATGACTACATTGTTGTCGAAATACGTATTTATAAAATACAAACAAATGTTCTAGAGAGGTAGATTGTAAAGGTTGCCCTGGACGGGCTACACTTCGACCATAAGGTCTATTGTGATGCCTTAGGATGTGAGGATGTGAGTGGAGTGGAAGGAATTTGTGAGTAGGCTAGGAATTGGTACGATATGCGGCTGCAGCCGACTATGATAGGAACTATACCCATATTCATCTGGAGTTCGTGAAGGAAACTGCAGAAAACCTTCTCTAGCATACCCGGTTACTTCGTTCTTGTCCATACGCCGACAGTTTAGTGAATTAACTTCCCCATTAATTTTTAATTGACAAACTGCCGGTATGTTCTAGGAATAGGGTCAAAAAATTTGAAATTTAATTTCAAAAAAACCTAGAGTTCTCTTTGATTATTTTAATAATCTTTATTATACCAATTCCTAGTCTGCATATGAATTTCTTGTCCTCCACTCACCTCATAAAAAATGTACAATTAAAAATAAATAAAGGTTGAAAAATAAGTAGTATAAAGTAGTGTCTCAGAAACGGAGGTAAAACCCCATTATTTATTTATTTATTTATTTATGTAGATTCCATTATATGTTATTTTACATTTATTTCATTATTATTGTTAACCAAAAAAAAACTTTGTGTAAAACTTTATAAGTATTGAATCTGATTTTATATTAAATTAAAACAAAAATTCAACAAAATGAAGATTGGTAAATAAATAAAAATTTTATGCGAAAAAAGTGTTGAATTGTTATTTATATTTTACTTTTATCTTAATATAATTTTTTTAAATTTTAGTCTCGAACCGACCCCAAAAAAAAAAATTTTTACAAAAAAAAAACAAAATGCTTGTAAAAAAAACTGAAAATCTGTTATAAAAAAATGCACTAAAAATTATAAAAAAAAAAAAAAAACGGGTAAAAAAAAAAGTGTTATAAAAAAATTCACTAAAAATTAGTTGGTCGTTTAGTAGGTCTACCCATATATAGACAAATAAAATCAGTTATAGAACTTCAAAGTCACTAAAAAGCGAGAAATAAAACCTATTTTGACAAAATGGAAACCCGACTTCTAAAATTAAATAAACAAAAGATGCACTAAAAAGTAAAAAAATAATTGCATATTCTTGTGCCAATTTTAGTTCACCAAAGCAAAAATTTTTAAATATATATGTACAATTATTGTTATTTTTGTAGGTGGTGTCAGCATAGAGAAATTCACATAACTTTTGGACACCGCCTCCAAAAATAACAATAATTGTACATATATATTTAAAAATTTTTGCTTTGGTGAACTAAAATTGGCACAAGAATATGCAATTATTTTTTTACTTTTTAGTGCATCTTTTGTTATAGAATATTTGATTTTAGAAGTCGGGTTTCCATTTTGTCAAAATAGGTTTTATTTCTCGCTTTTTAGTGACTTTGAAGTTCTATAACTGATTTTATTTGTCTAAATATGGGTAGACCTACTAAACGACCAACTAATTTTTAGTGAATTTTTTTATAACACTTTTTTTTTTACCCGTTTTTTTTTTTCTTATAATTTTTAGTGCATTTTTTTATAACAGATTTTCAGTTTTTTTTACAAGCATTTTGTTTTTTTTTTTGTAAAAATTTTTTTTTTTGGGGTCGGTTTTTTTTTTGTAAAAAATTTGTTTGAAGTCGGTTTTTAAACAAATTTTCTTATTTTCCCATTATGAATGAGTATACCCTTTCAAAAATAAAAATAAAAATTTCGCAGAAATCGGTTATCACATATAAAATGAGAATTTTCCTCGATTTCCCGGAGATCCCCTCATCAGAATGCGATTTGGTGACAATGGGACCAATCGGAAATCAAACCCTTTAAAACAAAAAAACAAAATTCAAAATCGGTTCATAAATGACGGAGTTCTGAGGTAACAAACATACAAAAAAAAAAATACAGACGAATTGAGAACCATCCTCCTTTTTTGAAGTCGGGTTAAAAATATAGTGAGTACCATTAGTTAGAAAATACAAAACTTTGTATTTTCATACGTTTTTGCGTATGTAATATCTAAAATAAACAGTTTACGCATTGATAATGAACACAGTATGTACCGGAACTCTGTAATATATTTTCATTTGTTTGTGTTAATTTATATTTAAATAATTTTGGTATGTGTTTCATATCCCTGCGTTTTATTAATTAATTAATTAATTAATTAAAATAATATTAAATAAGGTCTACACTATACTATTAAGAGACAAAAGTTTAATAAAAAAATGATACAGTAGTGAAAAACTACAATAGAAAAACTATATATTGTATCTAAAACCAATGATTCTACATTTTATCATGGTAGAACCAAACCAGCGTAATTTTTTCCGTTAAAATTAGAGTTTGGAAGTTTGGCATTTAATCCATTATTTACATTAGAATCTGAGTAAGTGACATTTATCAAAACTCGGTCAGGTTTATTAATGTATACATTTAATATACAAAAACTACGAGTCCATAAAAATGATATCATTGATAATGTGGCTCTTAATTCTTATATTCTTCTTTTATAAGAAACATGGTGTAATAATGATAAAGACATTCCTGTACCAAATTTCAACTGTTTAGTCAAATTTAAAAGTTCGAATAAAGAGCGGGTGTAGCTATTTACCAAAATAATAACCATCATTCATCAGTCGTTCAATAATTTATAATAATGTTTTGTATTTCAATATGCAAAAATCATAGCCCATACAACATTATTGTTCACTGAAGAGTGGAGTCACTTATGCAACTTCCTTGTTGTCTGTTTCGATAAGCTAGCTACTATATGTATATATCCGACCAAAAACATAAATGTAAGTAAGGGCCGAGTTTTCGGAAAAATCCTTAATGTAATAGTTCCTTCTTAAAAAGTGATGATATGAGAGTAAGGACCGAGCTATTTACAAAGTAAATAGTTCTAGACTTCATATAATAACTGCTTCTTAAAAAGTGATGATATGGAAGAAAGAACCGAGCTATTTACAAAGTAAATAGCTCTAGACTTCATATAATAGTTGCTTCTTAAAAAGTGATGATATGGAAGAAAGGACCGAGCTATTTACAAAGTAAATAGCTCTAGACTTCAGATAATAGTTGCTCTTTGAAAAGTGATGATATCCCATTAAAGAGCCGAGCTATTTACAAAGTAAATAGCTCGGTAAACTATTAACTAAAAAAAAATAATGAGGGGTAAATTGATTAAATGTAAGAAAAAATTTGGTTGAAATTTATTTCATAAGTTTTCCCTTATTATGTTTTTAAAATTTTATATAACGCGGCAAGTTATTTTTTCTAATGAGTTCAAATATTTTAAAACTTGCCGCGTTATAAAATTTTAAAAACATACTAAGGGAAAACTTATGAAATAAATTTCAACCAACCAGGTAAACAAGTTGTTTAAAAATAATCAAGTTTATTTTCAATTAGAAATTCGTAATGATGAAGAATTAAATAAATTGTTATCTGTTGTAACAATTGCACAAGGCGTTATATTACCAAATATTCAAGCAGTGTTATTGCCAAGGAAAACTGAAAAGAAAGCATAAATTTTATACATTGGATTATTGATAATAATATTCATCGATCATAGGCCTTTTATTAAAACGCCACAAATTAATGTGAAATAAGAGTGATATATTTTTTATTAAAATAACTATATAAAATTTAGTATATATAAGATGTTACTTGATTTGTTTCGATTATGACTTCTAAACTAATCGTTTATTACAGATAATTGTTTATCAACGTAATAGTCTTTGAAGAAATGACTTGACCCGTTGGCTCTACTTCACAAAAAAAAATTCGTTACGCAGGAGCTGCGTCAACTTAGCGAATTTCCTTAGAATACATAAATCACTCTCTAGCGGTCATATTTTTAGTCTGATCAAAATGCCTTAAGGCAGTTTAAGGGGTGTTTTTCCCATTTTCGGAGGTTTGCATTATAGGTAAAGAAATTTTTCAAAGTGTTCTGTTAACTTGACTTTATTTCGGGTCGATTGGTGAAAATTCCATCATTTCATCATATATAGAACTGAAACGCGTAATTTTGGGGGGTGTTTTTTCGATTTTTCGGGAGTTTGCAATAAAAAATATTAAGTTTTTCGAAATAACTTCCTAATTTGTAGCAATTAAGCGTCGATTGCAAAAAACTGCATCTTGTTGCATGTATAGAACAAAAAGGTTGGTTTTGGGGGTGTTTTTACCAAGTTCGAAGGGTTGTGATGGAAAAAAACCGATCTTTCTATCATGAATAGAAGTAAAAAGGTCAGTTTTAGGGATGTTTTTCCCATTTTCGATGTGGTTGCCATGTAGGTAATGAAATTTTTCAAAATATTCTGTTAATTTTGACGTTATTTCGGGTCGATTAGTGAAAATTCAATCTTTATAGCATTTATAGAACAGAAAAACGTAATTTTGGAGGATGTTTTTCCAATTTTCCGAGGGGTTGCACTGAAAAAATTGAAGTTTACTCATTTTTCTCGTCAGTTTGAAGCAATTTCACGTCGAATACAAAAATCCGCATCATCTAGCATAAGGGCTTGGTTATAAAGGCTTTAAAAAATTTTTGCAGGCGAAGCTGCAACGGGGAATGCTAGTAATAAATAATAATTGATCAATGCAAAATATAATAAAAAAGTTAAAAAAAAAATAAAATGAGAATATAAATTAATGTTTACAAAATTACAATAAAAAACGTATAAAACAAAATAAATTCACACAGTGTTGGGCACCCATCCAAAAACTAATTGTAATCATCTGTGCTTAACTTTTAAAATAAACGCACACTGCTGTATTCAAATTGCTATGTCTATTTCTATGTGGTATAAAAATTAATAGGTATATATGATATTGTTCGTTTTCTACATGGTAGTTTGCTGATGACACAGTCTTAAGTTAATTAAAACAAAAAAATGTTAAATTTTCCGCTTTTCTGATACAAATTTCCAGTTTTCGCAATTTTCCCGTCGGTTTGGGTACTATAGCTATCTACATGCCAAATATCAACTTTACAGGATATCTAGAAGTACGATATAATTTTGATCTACAATACTTAAGTTTTTTAAGGCGTTCCCGCGAATTTTGCGTTTTTGAAGTGAAATAACTTTTTAACGGTTAATTCGTTAACGTTGATTGAAAACATTGATTCTTATAATTCCGTAAAGTATCTATATTCGAAATATCAACCCTGTAGCTCTTTTTGTTCAAAAGATACAGCACCTAAAAATTGAGCCTAAATTAGCCATAAGTAATAGCACTGTAGTGAGAAGTCCAATGTGTCCCTTAATCTCGGCCTTACGCACTACCGTGCTCTAGATAAATATGTTTCATTTTTCAAAGCGCTTCATGAAAACAGATGAACTCTTCCATTCATTAAAAAAGACTAGACTGCTAAAAATATAACCCTTTCGGATAAAGTTAAAACTTATATTTATTGATTTTAAATGATAGGATAAGTGTATCAGTGGTTATAAATTTATTTTAAGTGATTGAACTTTCTATACCTATTATATAAATATAAATTATTTTCAATTTAAACAAGTTAAACAATGTGTATTCATAAATATTATTCACCCTCCACATTCACCAGAGTAGAGTTGATATAGATATGTATTTGACCTATATGTTCATTACGTCATGGTTCATAAACGTATCAATTGATTTTCATACGTATTATTATTGTTCAAAAGATTATTATATTAACTAACAGGTATAATTTGATTATTTAAAGGCAAATTTTACAGATAATCAAAGTTTTAGTACATAACAACGTGTAAATTGTTTGCTATAAACATATAAGAATTATCAAAATAGTTGATAATGCTAAATTTTCAAAATTTTTATATAAATTATTTGTCTGGTATAAAAACGTGTTTCGGCTCAAACTCTTCATCATCAGTATAAATTAGCTGGTCGTAATTATTTTCGTGGAAAATATTTTTGTTGCTAATTTGGCGACTGTTTCACGATAACTTGATTATCATTTTTACGGGTCAAATCTTGCAAGCTGAATTAGAACCATTTCTTCTTATCTTACGGAGTGGAATTTTTACATGTTGGTTCAGTTCCGATGACAATGAATTTTTATGGTAAGCATGACAAGAATCGACAAGGGGAAAGGGGGGTTTAGAGGGAGGGGGAAACACAAAATTTGGTATATCACTTTTAATATTGAAAAAGTCGAAAAATACATAAGAAGTAAAGTTGTAGAAAATAAATTAGTTTTACTATAATTAAGTTTCTTATCATTTTTCTGTTTCTCTAATATTTACAGAGATATTGACGGTTTAAGATTGAACATTTAAATCCTAAATATCTCTGTACACATTCGAGTTATAGAAAAAAATAATGAGGCAATAAATTATAGCAAACATAATTTTGTACAACTGAACTCCTTTATTATTATTATTGCTAGAAAACTAAACTTACAAAAAATTTATACTTAATACATTTAAAATTTTAACAATCACATCGAATTTTCCGGTCTAGTAATCAGCGTGTCCTGTGACACATATGCCTCTTCCAGCTCTTGCCATTCCTTTCTATTTCTAGCTTTTCTGGCCCAAGTAAATTATCCAATTTTCTGAATATTATCTGCCCACCTTTTCAGTTGTTTGCCTCTTCTTCTTTTGGCATCGCGTGGTTGCCATTCTGTAATGATATTTGTCCATTTTATCCTACTCTCTCTTGTCATATGTCCTGTTCATCTCCATTTCAACTCTCTTACTTTCTTTATTATATCATCCACTCTTGTTATGTATCTTATGTCTTATGCTCTATTGTGATCTTTTAACGTTACGCCTATCGTACTTCTTTCCATTGACCTCTGGCATGTTCTCAGTTTTCTTAGGTGTTTTTGAGTCAGTGCCCATGTTTGGCATCCGTTTGTCAGGCATGGCAAAACACACGAGTTATAAACTTTTTTCTTAACTATTATAGAAAACTATTTACTTTTGAGTATCTCCTTAAGTGACCGGTATGTTTTTCATGCGCAAGCGACTCTTTTTTCTATTTCAATGTCCGTTTGGCTGGTAATTGATATTAATGTATTAGTATGTATAGTTACTGCAATGGCTATTTCTTCCTTATTTGTCATTAGCTTTGTTTTTGATTTATTTATAGTGAGACCGGCTGTTTTGCTTGTCTCTGCCAGCTGTGTAGCGTCTTTTCAAGAGTCTTTGCATCTTCAGCAAATAAGACTAGGTCTTATGGATTTCGAACCTTTATTTTTTTTAGAACTAAATTAACGGGCAAACGACCAGTAAACAATGACGCTTTAAATGAAATGAACAGGTTAAGAAACATTTAGATACAATATCACAGCGATAACTAAAATAAATTAATATAAAAAAAACATTTTTTTAAACAAACTTTTATTTAAATGCACTAAAAAGAAGAAAATAAACTTTAAATTGAATCAAACCAATTAATTTATTACGTTACAAAATTTATATGATATTAAGCTTGTCGCGAGATTTTCTTGTGTATAAAAACAAAAGGTGAATACATCTACACAAGTAAATCTCGCGACAAGCTTAATATCATATAAATGTTGTAATGTAATAAATTAATGGGTTTGATGCAATTTAAAGTGTATTCCCTCCTTTTTAGAGCCTTTAAATAAAAGGTTGTTTTTAAAAATGTTTTTTTACATTAATTTATTTTATTCTATTTAATGAAATAATATGATCATATATTTTCTGATGAAGGAACTGTTTCCGAAACTATAGTAAAAATAAAATTATTGTAACGAAAATCTCAAATATTTACCTAATTTAATATCCGATCAAAAACATAAATGTAAGAAAGGGCCCATATCCCATTAAAGAGCCGAGCTATTTACAAAGTAAATAGCTCGGTAAACTATTTACCAAAAAAATTAATGAGGAGTAAATTGATTAAATGTAAGAAAAAATTTGGTTGAAATGTATTTCGTAAGTTTTCCCTTTGTATGTTTTTAAAATTTTATAACGCGGCAAGTTTTAAAATATTTGAAATAATCAGAAAAAATAACTTGCCGTGTTATATAAAATTTTAAAAACATACTAAGGGAAAACTTAGGTAATACATTTCAACCCAATTTTTTCTTACATTTAATCAATTTACCCCTCATTAATTTTTATGTTTATAATTTTAATATTTTGGAAATTTAAGGAAACAAATATCAAAATTTATACTTTTTGAAGATTTACAGTCCGGTACACAACAATTTGCAGACATTATAAAATAAAATAAACGATTTTCATTATGATAAATGCACACTAATCATATACAAGTAAATATGTTTTATTTGTTTGTTTACATTCACCAATGGCTAGATAGTCTCACATGCAACATTTTAGCTCGTTATCTTGCCGTTTTTGAGTTATCATGTCTACAGGCGGACTATAGTGCAGATGGACTAATTACGTGATTTTATGAACACCTCAATAAAAATTTTTTCAACACATACAAAGCCGCAACTAAACTTATAAGACCCTCATATATATTTTATATATATGCAAGGATAAAAACACACATAATATACATCATATCAAAGCATAATATAGAAATGATATAACATTTTATAAAACACAACATTCTTTGCTTTGATCAAAATCTGTTTTAAACGTAAATAAGACAGACAAAGAAACATCTTGCAGTTTTTTTTAAACAACATAGAGTAACAATACAATTGTATCATTAAAAACATTTTATATATGGACACACAAAAAGAAACAAGTGTTAAATTGTTGTTATTTCAGGTTTTTGTTTTCTAGAAGGAAAAATATATAACCCAAAGAAAAACATAAATTTTTCTTTATTTTCTTTTCTTTTTTGTTTGGGTATAAAAAATAATAATAATAATATATTTATGGAAACTGCGTATATGTTTCTAAATTTGCATTAATAATAGCTGACATTTCCATTTTCATGTTGAGTTAGTGAAATTTTTGTTAGAACTTTTCATATATCTGTGTACATCATCATATTTATTTCTATTCTTTGTATGTTGTGGATATAATTATGCAAATTCAGGCAAGAAATTATATGACTGATCGTAAATTTAGTAACACATCTTTGTCAGCACCTTTACAATACGATATTCATGAAAAAGAAATAATGTACTCGTTAAAGAAATAAGTCATTACACTAAGAAGTCTTATAAGAACTCATATAGGAGTGAGTACCTTCATAAAATAGTTGTCACCGATATGTGGCTGGCAATAAAACCTAAAAAATAGATCCAATTGAAAAAATATTGGGTGTTCATTTTGACATTTAATCAACCAAATAAAATTTTATATATATATAGTATAAATATATATAGTGTATGTATATATATATATACATATATATATATATATATATATATATATATATATATATATAATATATATGTATGTATATATATATGTTTGTATATATATATATATATATATATATATATATATATATATATATATATATGTATATATATATAATAGCTGTTATGGATACTTATTTATTATTAAAATTGAAGATAAACAAGTAATGTTATAACTGAATAATCAATACTATCAAGCCTTACGAAGTCGGGACTAAACTTAATATACCTTTGTATATTTATGTATACTAGGTATAAATATATCTATATGATTATTACGAATTGAATTTGAGTCAACATGTTGTTCACATTTTATATTTATCAATGTATAATATTAATTAAAAATGGGAAAAAGATAATGCAACCAATATGGCTTATGTATATAATGCAACTTTTGGATAATGCAACTTATGTATATATTCATTTGTACGGGAATCCCTCGTACTGTTTTTTACAAATTAATAAAGAAATATTATGAAACCGTTAGAGAAACTGTTATATATATATATGTATACTAGCGGTCCCGACAGACGTTGTTCTGTTCACACGTCTTAAATTTTAAAAGTTTATACTTTTTTGAAAATTTTAATTTTTTAATTTTTAGACTGAATTGTGAACCTAAACCATTCTCGAATCCACTGGAACACACACACACACAAAATTTAATCAAAATCGGTCCAGCCGTTTAAGAGGAGTTCAGTCACATACACACGGACAGAAGACTTATTTATATATATATATATATATATATATATATATATATATATATATATATTTATACAAATTTTAGCGATAGGGATTTTTAATATCTAATAGGTAGGATCGATGGACATTTGAAGAAGTTTTTACGAAATTCCAACATTGGTGCAAAAACAATAGCTGCATTTCCTTTGGAGGAAATTCGCTAACAAATAATGTAACAACTAACTGAGTTAATTGTATAAATACCCAGAATATGGAAAAATTGGAAAAATGGAGTTTACGGAAAAATTTATTAAAAAAAAATAGTTTATTTGAAAAATAAGATTTTTTGTTATAAAACTTTTCTTATATCTCTTACGGTTTCAAAGATAGACAGTTTTGCTCATTTTGCCCGAACATGGTCCGATTTTTCACTAACGAACTTGACTTTACTTTTTTGCTCTAGAACACCCAAAAAAAATTTCAGCTCTTTATCTCTCTTCGTTCTTGAGTTATAGCGTCCACGGACAGACAGACAGGCGGACGGACATGCGAAAATGGCGAATTACGTATACTGGGTATAACATGAGTGTCCCAGAGTGTACTAGCTTTAATTTTTATAAAATTCTTCAAAACAATTACAAAATTAAATCAGCATGGCTGACGGGATGAATAAAAATTTAATATAATATATCATTTGACTTATTTTCAAAAGAATAGCAAGATTACATTATTTATAAATTCGGAAGACTCACCTTATGAACATGACTTTGTATATGACTAGACAAATAACTATTTGCTAAATTTTAAATTATGCCTATAAACATAAAAATCAAGATATTAGATACCAGTTGTTGTGTTTGGCGTATGGGAAAGTTAGTATGGGCAGAGTATGGGGTAGCCGTGATGTTTGTTTTATCTTCTTTCCTTTCTCTTTATTATTTAATTCAACAGTAAAATGACAGCAAGGAAATATTGGATGCTGTACTACAAGTGGCATCATATACAACGACGGCATGTGAATTTTGACAGTATGTATACTATTTGGTTTGAGATGAAGTACTTATATACATATATTATTACTTAAGGAAAAATAATTTAAACAACGAAGGCCTTTCAAGTATCTCTCGAACAATGTGGGTCATAACAACTAAGTCCGTTGTTAGCTAAGTAAGTGACTAGGTATTGACTACAGCCGAGACAATCTATAGCCGAGTTTTCAAACCGTCCCGTAGTGTTGTGCATTGTTGCTAGTCTCAACAACGGTTCACACAGCTGATATCTAGGTTATTTTTTTGCCAGATATTAAGGAACTTAGATTATGAGGCAATTTTGCGAAGTAAGTGTAAGTTGAATATTACGAGAATAAAAATTGTTTATTTATACTCAACTACTTTTATATTTAAACATTATATTATCGAATGATAATTAGTGAGAACTCTACCTAGCCGCCTCTACCTAGATCAGTTTTTTGTATTATAAATACGTATTTCGACTACAATGTAGTCATCATCAGTATAAATTAGCTAGTCGTACTTTACTCTTTGACAATTAGAAATAGATATAAAGTCGAGATCAATAGACAAAAATAAAAATAAATAGAAAATTAACTAAATTAAAATATACTGGATTTAAAATATAATAAATTTTAAATTATATTGAAATTACTCTTGTTAAAATTTCCTAAATTCACATTTATTCCTGTTAATTTTACTCTTATTAAAATTACTCTTATATTGTCGCAGGATATGTTACTTGTTACTAATTTGGTGACAGTTTCACTTAATTAGGGGAAAATCCCCCAATTTGGTAACACTACTAAAGTTAATAAGTATGTCCTGAGAGAAACGTACTGAACTTTGTTGCTCAGATCAAATTTTTTTAGTTTGACCGACTTACTTAGTGTACGAAGGGCTGACTTAGTTGTCCTGAACAGAATCATTAGTTGTCCTGAACAGAATATTACTACAGAAAAAATATACCATAAATGAGTTATTCATTAAAAACAAATTATTCCTCCACAAAACTTCGATAGATTAATGTCATTCATTGAAAAACACTGAATCGTCAGTGAAAATCAGCACGGATTCATCAAAAAAAAGTCAATTGATCAAGCTATCTTCAAAGCTTTTACAGAAATATTCGAGGCTCTGAATAACAAAGAAATCATTACTGTGGCTTTTTTGGATTTGAGTAAAGCATTTGACTCTATAGATGTTGAATTACGACTACATGAGCTCACTTTCTATGGAATCAGAGGTATCGCGCTAAATTTAATAAAGTCGCACCTTACCAACAGGCAACTGTGTACAAAAGTAGTCTGCATGGAAAACAACAGGAACACCGAAAGGCTATCAAAATTTAAACCTCTTATAAGGGGCGTACCGCAAGGGTCTGTGTTGGGCCCATTGCTGTTTGTGTTATACATAAACGATCTCCCTTCGAAAATAAATAACAAAATGATTTTATTCGCTGATGATACGTCAGTGTTTTTTCATGAAGAAAGGCTTAGATTACATATCGTAGAAACTTTCACCTTCTTGAATAAATGGTTTGAAGAAAATTCATTAAAGCTCAATGTGGAAAAAACTCATATGTTGTCCATCAAAAATAACATACAACAAATTGAAATAGGCGGAAATAGGTTAATTGATACATCAGACCATGTAAGATTTCTAGGGATTTCTAGGGTGGTGCACATAGAATACCTCTCGAAAAAACTTTCAAAACTGAGCTATATGCTCTACAAGATAAAGGATGTAGTAACTACAAATATATTGCTATAAGTATATTATGGTGGGTATGCAAACCACCAAAAATTATATACATAGCGGAGTTCTCAACATGAGCATTTGTATCTATAATAGAATTCCAAAGAAAATAAAACATTCTAGCCCACAAATTTAAAAAAAAAACTTGAAAATATTTTTACAAGAGCAAAATTTTTATAATTTAAGAGAATTTGTTGAATAATGATTAAATATACGTATTAGCGTCATTTAATACGTATATTTAATCATCGGTTTTTGTTGAGGGTAAAATTAAATACTTTTACAACATTTATTTTTGCAAATCCACGTTTTATTTAATAAGATTGCTGACATGTCTCGGGTTTTATCCCATTGTCGAAACTGTCGACACAGTTTCGACAATGATCATTATGGACTTCCACAAATTAAAGCTCTCAACAATCAATCGTATATTTAATCATTTAATCATATAAGGTGTTTCGGAATTGCATGGCACTATTTCAGGGATGAGAACATATTAATGAGCACAAATTAAACAAAAAAGTGCAAACAAACATGCGTCTAATATTAATTTATTACCGAAAAATTGAAACATAAAGATAAAGAAGTTGCTTGGCACTATTTGTATTCATTTACCTTTAACTTAAATTAATGTTAGTCATATGTTTGTATAAATTTTCTTGTTTATTTTGTGTTGGAGAACTCATTCTTGAAATAATGCCATGCAGATTCGAAATAATGACGCTTCAGAAAACTAAGACGAATTTCCATGTTATACAATAATTTAGGCATAGATGAAGAATTTAAATATGGGTAAGATAATGTGGAGTAATTATGATAAAAATTAAATAACATTTTTAGGTTAAAAGACGTTATATATTCAATTCGAGGAAATACTTTTGTGAACTGTCTTTCTATAGAGTCTGACCCACTGTTAATTAGATATTAATTAAATAAAGTAACAAATTAGAGAAGCGCGTTAATGGAATCAGAAATGGTGCGGAATGAATGCAGCCGTAGCAGCGATACGTGAGGGGAGCGAGCTCTCCCCACCACTACCGTCAAGCGAGTCAATTTTATGTGTTTCAAATCTGATAGAGTTTTTATAGCAGAATTTTGAAAAATTTTGGATTTTTCCGAAAAATCTAATTAACTGAATTATTAAATTTTTTTTAGATTTCTTACGATGAAATTTCATTAAATAAATGGTTATAAATTTTTGGTTTAATTTTTTCTCTACGGTAGTGGTGGGAAGAGCTCGCTCCCCTAACGTGTCTCTGCTGTCGTTGCATTCATTTCCCACCATTTCTCATTCCATTAACGCGCTTCTCTAATTGGTTACTTTATTTAATTAATACCTAATTAACGGTGGGTCAGGTGAAAAAATGTTCAAGGACTTTTCATCTTAGAATTTCATTCCCCATCTACACTTTCAAAAAACTCCATGACTTTTGACTCATACTTTATATATATATATCTTAATATATATAATTCTTCTGTACGTGTGTTTGTCACCTAACTCATCCTAAATGGACCGTTTTGGATGAAATTTTATAAAATTATTTTTTTAAATTTTGTTTTAATTTTGAAATGTTAATTTTGATTGTCGTTTCTGTAGTAACTATAAATAATAATCGTTATATATCGTTCTATTTTGGCTATTTATAAATTTAATTTTTGCAAATACTAAAATCATATCAGATATTATTTCAATTTATCACAATAAAATTATGATCGCTAGAGAGTGATTTATGTACTCTTAGGAAATTCGCTAAGTTAAAGCAGCTCCTGCGTAACGAATTTTTTTTTTTTTTTCAAATGAATTTTTGTTTTTAAATTTTTTTCGCAGAACTCGAAAAGTCGGAAGTGAAAGATATACAAGAGCAAGCCAAACATGCAGTTGAACGGAATCGATGGAATCGAAATCAACAACATAAAAATGTTGCGTTCAACCCCTATGGAGCTGCATTTAATTTTAATGTGGAAATTGATTACAGTTCACAACAAATCGTCGCTATTGGACCAATGAACGTTTTGGGTCAATATTGAAAGGCGTTTAAGTTTAAAAATGAAGCCCCTGGATTGTGTTGCGCCAGGGGTCATGTCAAATTGACGCGATTGGTACCGCTAGAAGAGCCACTACATTCATTGGTTTCGGGAAATAGGCCAGATTCCAAACATTTTTTGACTCATATCGAGCAATAAAATAATTGGTTTCAAATGGCGTAATTTGGCGCAACAAAAGTTATTCGAAAAAAATTTAAGCCAAGTTTCAAGGCAAGTGTATTGAAAAACAATAAACTTTTACCACTACTGATGCAAAATACGTTGGCAGCTTTCAATTGAAATGGCGTAAAGAACATTTGTCGCTCGGTAAATTTATTAATTAAATTTTTTTTTGTTTTTTTTGTTTCCTTTTTTTCTATTATCAGTTCTAAAAAGAACTATAAATAGGTCCACTGGCTAAAAATGGCTTGAACAGTGATCTACCCACTGGTAGTCACTTAAAAAAAAAAACTATATAGTGAGCTATATACTATTTTACGTAAATCTAAATCTTAGGTCTAACACATTTTGTCTATTCAGTCTGTTCAAACTGTCACTATTGTCTAAAAGATTAATCACTTCAGTATTTGGATACCGTTCAAGGCGAGTCATGTATCTGTCACTGAATCGCGAAATTTCTTCACGCACTGTGGGCACTTCGAGACTACGATGAATGTCATCGTTACGCACATACCACGGAGAATCACTAATTATTCGTAAGACTTTCGATTTGAAACGTTGGAGTATTTCGATGTTACTGTTGCTCGCAGTTCCCCATAGTTGAATTCCATAGGTCTACACAGGTTTTAATATAGTTTTATACACTAACACTTTATTGTCTAATGATAGCTTTGATTTTTGTCCTATAAGCCAATTATATTTTAAGAGATTTAAGTTTAGTTGTTTTCGTTTGGTCCAGATGTGTTTTCGCCATGTAAGTCTTCTATCTAGGTGCAACCCCAAGTATTTAACTTCATTAGCTTGTGGAAAACTGACATTGTTCATGCAAACAACTGAACAAGTTTCTCTCCGCATGGTAAACGTGACTTGAACGGATTTCGACTCATTAACTTGAATGCGCCATTTTTGTAACCAATGTTGTATTTGATTTAACGTATTTTGTAGCTTTCTAGAAGCTACATTTGGATTATCGTCAATGGATAAAATGGCAGTATCATCTGCAAATGTCGCTGTCGTGCTTTTTTCGTCAACAGGTAAATCTGCAGTATAAATCAAATATAGAAATGGACCTAGAACGCTGCCTTGCGGTACGCCAGATTCAATAGGAAATAAGTCGGATAACTCATCTCATGTTTGACTTGAAAATATCGATCGTTTAAATATGATTTCAAAACACAGTAATATGTACTAGGTATTTGTTGTTTTAGTTTGTAAAGTAGGCCAGGATGCCATACTTTATCAAACGCTTTGCTTACGTCAAGAAATGCGGCTGTACAATATTTCTTTTCTTGAAAACTTTTAACGATTGTATTAACTATTCAGTGTACTTGTTCAATAGTGGAATGCTTTTCACGAAAACCAAATTGGTGGTCGGGTATAATTCTGGAATCATACAATATATTTTGTAATCTTTTTAGAAATAATTTTTCAAAGACTTTAGATAATGTGGGTAACAAACTGATGGGTCGATATGATTTAACTTCATTGATCGGCTTCCCTGGCTTAGGGATAAGAATGATTTGCGATATTTTCCAAAGACAAGGAAAATATCCTACTCTTAAAATTGCATTAAAAATGTTGTTAATCATAGTTATCCCTTTTTTTGGTAGCTCCGTTAAAATCTTTGTTGTTATTAAATCATATCCAGGCGTTTTCTTGAGATTCAGTTTATTTATTGCCGTACGTATGGAGATAATTGTAAAGGGGCATTAATAAACTGTTCGATTTCTTCCTCTGTGGCAATTGTAGATTTAGAGAAAACTTCTTATAGGTCTTGTGCGAAAAGATCAACCTTTTCTTTACAACTTCGTGCCCAAGAACCATCTGATTTCCGTAATGGTGGAATGGGTTGTTGGGGCCGTTTACAACGTTTTGTAGCTTTCCATAGTGAATAACCAGACGATTCCATAGGGGATAAATTTTCAAGATAATCTTCGATAAAATTTTGTTTTAATTTCTCTAACAAACGTTTTAAACTTCGTGATGCTCGATAAAAATTGCTTTTATCTCTTGGATATCTTGTTTGTTGCCAAAGTCTTCTTAATCTACGCTTTTCTAAGATTAAACATCTGATACTTTTTGGGAAGAAGTTTTTTGTGTTGGAACTTTTATTAACAGGAGTTGAATCTCGGACTCCTTTCTGGATAATTTCTGTAAGATTTTGTACAGCAAGGTCGATGTAATATTCTGTCTTTAGAGGAATATTTAAATGGATAGTACTATCGATATGTGATCGAAAATAGTCCCAGTCTGTGTGTCGATTAGTTAAAGATGGTGCACATTTTCTTTGAATAAATTCGGTACAAATCGATAGCAAAACGGGAGAGTGATCTGATGAAAGATCAGCACATGATTCAATTTTCATGTATCCTTTAGACATGTTTTTTATGACAAATAAATCTAAAAGATCAGGTAATTTGTTTAGATCTGAAGGCCAGTAAGTTGGTTCTCCAGTAGAGAGTTGATCCAGATTGTTTGCTTGGATTGTATTTAGCAAATTTCTACCTTTAGGATTTATGAGCCTTGAACCCCAGAATGTGTGTTTGGTATTATAGTCACCACCGCAGATAAATCTATTACTAAGACTATTGAAAAAAGTTTCGAACATTTCTTGGCTATTGAATGTCTAGGTGGGCAGTAAACAGCTGACACTGTAATTGGTCCTACCCAATCCTCAACAACAACGCTTGTAGCTTGAATTTGTTGAGAGTTACATTTTTCAATTTCGTAGTGTTTTAGACTACTTTTTATAATAACTGCTGTTCCTCCTTGAGCTTTTCCACTTGGATGTTTGGTATCGTAAACACAATAATTTCTTATGTTTAAATAGCTTTTCATTGTGAAACGTGTCTCAGAAATGAGAGCTATATCAATATCCCGATCTGTGAGGAAAGCTTCAAGTTCTAGACGACGATTTGTTACACCGTTGGCATTCCATAGAACAATATTTATGTTTTGGACCATTTTATTTTATTTTGGAAACAAGAGCAGTTAATAGATTGACCATAACGCTGTTTTGTTTCATTATATCTCGGAACATTTCTTTGAGTTCAGTAAAACACTCCATAATGGCTGCGAAATTTTTTTTTTTCGCTGTGGTTATTACTGGTTCCTACTTCGTGGGTTTATGGATATTTTGGTTATTGTTACTATTGTTATTAACTGCTTGAGCGTACGAAAAGTTTTCACGTATATAATGGGGTGTGGAAACTCTTGAACCTTCGTTGGGTTCAGCTAATTGGCGTTTTCTTAACGCTGGATACCTTTTTTCAAGGAGTTTTTTGTATACTTGACATCCTTTGTAGTTCGCTGGGTGATTTTCTCTGCAGTTTACGCAATGAGCAGGTTCATCCCGAGTTGTTTTAGTGCAAGCACCAGTCGAGTGATTACCTGTGCATTTAACGCACCTAAATGATCGCCCACAGTTATTTTTTGTGTGACCAAATCACTGGTACCTTTTGCATTGTGGTAATTCACGTTTTTTATTTGGAGGTTCAAATTTAACAATTTTGTTTCCAAGTTTGGTGACCGAGTATATAGATTTGTTATTGATATCAGTTTTGAGATCAATAAAAAACATTGACAGTGGCTGTTTTGCCTGACTGTGTTTTATGTTAGATACGTTTTCTACAACGTATCCAAGCTCTGACAGGTCCTGAATAATATCCTCGCTAGCAGTAGAGTAGTGTACATTTCTCAAAACTACACGAAATGGTCGTTCTTGCTTCAGACGATGAGTGTAGTAATTTACATTTTTAGCTTGGAACATTTTTACAATATCCTTGTACGTAGCAACATCCTCGGGGATTAACTTAATTTGATTGTTTAAAATTTTTATCAGGCATTTTTGCGAAAAACCGTTGGTGTGTAGCTCTTGTTGAAAAGCTTTAAAGTTGACAACATTAGTTACAAAAATTGGCTGTATTTGTGGTTTTTTGGATTCTTCAGTTATAAGATTGTCGTTGACGGTCGCATGTAATAAAGGATTGAATCGATTTTCCGTAATTATAAGATTTGAGTTAGTGTCTTCCCTATGTCGAACACGCCGGTCGTTCACATCAGGGCTTCGTTTCTTTTTTCTAGAAACTACAACAAAGTCATCTTCTTGCCATAACGGAGGTTCGTTTGTAGGAATATAATTATTGTTGACTAGAGATGTGGGATTGCTACTCATTGTTTCAGATGATTGAGAAGAGAGGCTTAGTCGTCTTGATACATTTGTCAATTCTTGCACAAAAATGTCCGTGTTACTTTTGTAGTCGGTAACATTAGCTTTGACTTTTTTAAATTGTGGAGTTTTTTGGTGACTTGTACTAACTTCTAGTAAGTCATCAAGAAGTGATTTAGAACTCTGGCGAGAGCATATTAACTTCTTTTGAGTAAGGAAATCAGTTTCATTTGGCATATCTATACAACAGCTGTTGAGTATACCATTTGAAATGTAATTAGTAATGAGAAATATTTAAGATTACTGACCTATCAATGGTTGGTCAGCAAAAAGAAAAAAAATTATATCACTTCAAACACAATAGTTAGTAAGTATCACATTTCATTAACACTATGCACTATGTTTTTTTTATTTTAAATAAAAATTCTATCTATAAGCAGTAATTAGGTTGTTGACATTTGAATTGTGAAAATCACTATTAACAATTAATACGTCTGTACACATTGACAGTCGATATTGGAATGATTAATTAAATTAAATACTGATATGAAAAAATTAACTCGTCAACCAGGAATCGAACCTCGGGCCTCTGGATAATTAGTCCAGTATGCTTCCTCTACACCAAAGACGATTGCCAAAAGCAGAAAGAAGTGAGTGTGTTTAAAAAACTTGATGGGGAAATGGGAGTGCTGAGAAAGCATTTTGGGAGCAACAGGGGAGATCCACATGGTGGTACAAACAATTCGCTATACAATATCCTAAATTACATCTATTTAATATCTGTTTACCTTTGCAGATTCAGGGTCAAATATATCATCTAACGAATTCCTTATTGCGAACGCGGGAAAGTGACTACAATTTTTTGAAAATTTATTTTATGGGCGATTCAGCAAGACAAGTCGATCAGCGTTGTGCACACAACACTTCGGTGAAAAGATCAATTGTGGAACAACCCCAAATATTTTTCCATCAGCACAGCGAATTGGTTGCATAATTCACGACCACATTAGACCACATGTCATCAAAGTCGATAAGACGCCTGTAGAACAACACGCAAGACGTTTTAATGCGCCAACAATTGATGAAGTCGCTAGGAAATAAAACTAAGAATGTTGTATAAATAATATTAAAGAGAACTCTAGGATTTATCGAAATAAATTTCGATTTTTTGCCCCAATTTCCTAGATCAAAATGTTTTGTATTTTATAAATACGTATTTCGACTACAAAGTAGTCATCATAAGTATGAATTAGCTAATTGTAATTATTCTCCGAGGAGATGTTACTTGTTGCTAATTTGGTGGTGGTCTGCACGATTTGGTGATCTAGGAAATTGGGGCAAACATCGAAATTTATTAAGAATGTTGTGTTTCATAACGCATTAGAATAATAAACAATATGTATTTGGAATAATAATTATTTTTTATTAATTATACCAATTCGAATTCAATATTCATAGTTAAGACAGGACAACGTCTGTCGGGTCAGCTAGTATATATATATATATATATATATATATATATATATAAACTGTGTTGGAATGCTTTTCCAATAGAGAATCAATGTTAAATATTATTCATTACTGTCAGGCCGTGTGGTTATGTATATATATATATATTTCGTCTTATGTATATATATATATATACATATATATATATATATATATATATATATATATATATATATATATATATATATATATATATATATATATATACTAGCTGACCCGACAGACGTTGTCCTGTCTTAACTATGAATATTGAATTCGAATTGGTATAATTAATAAAAAATAATGTTAAATATTATTTATTGCTGGCAGGCCGTATGGTTACTGTGCGGAGTCAGTCCGTACACATGTAATGAGAGTTTTTGTAATGAGAGTGTAATAGCGTATAGGCATACTGTATGCGTATAGTAGTTTGTTTGTCATTTAAGAGTGTGTACTGACTCATTGACTGTGTGTACTGTATTACTTTTTATAAATAAAGAGCATTAAAGTTTAAAGACAATGTTCCTTTTTTTAATAAACAATTTTTGTTTGAAGCTTTTTTTTAATAAACTAGCTGTACTCAGCTTACAAGAGGTATTGCGTTGCAATACCTGTTTTTCTTTCTAAGGAGGTATGTATATACAAAGCAGACTGCTTCGCGTTAAGTTAATTTATGGCAAATCTATATATTTTAGTAATAATTTATTTCTAAAATTTTGTTAATGCGTTTCTTCAGAATCTTTAAACTATATCCGAGATCTGGGTCTGCTAAAACTTTGGAACGGTCAGAAAACGGCTGTAACTTTGGAATGATTTTGAATTATGAATGTTTACTTAATTAGAAAACTTCGGGGGTGCGCCTATGATAACACACCAAAGTTTCATCGTATTAGGATGAATGGTGTTGGAACGCAAAGAAGACGAACGAACAAACGAAAAACATTACTTTTTAAATTAGAAGTGTCGCGGTATCTTGGCTCTCTTAAGCCTTTAAAGGAGCGCTGTAGAACGTACAACAGATTCCGATACTCGACACGAAAAAAAAAACACAAAATATTAGTAAAAGGTTACTCCTTTTACAAATATATCTATAAAATATATATTTATAAAATATATCTCAATTGGACAACAAGCATTTTAGAAAAAAATTAAATAAAACAAAAACTTTATGATTTTCAAACCTGAATTAATTTGATTTCAAACAAAATAATTTTAATTTTTCCCACAAAATTGAGTCTCTATCTTTTTTTAATACAACAATGTACAACTGACTTTACTTGAACAAATTTTACTTTTAAACTGACAATAGTTTATTTCCTTTGATATTATTCGAACAATGCCAATTTTAAAACTCTGATCATGATTAATTGATTGATTAATATCGGGGTAAAAACTATTGCACTTCGACCTTATGGCCCATTGTGCTCTCCCTTTTACTTCAGTCTGACGAGATTCGATTCTCCCATATATTGGCAATAGCCTGGAGCTTGCGTACCAGGTCCTCCCGAAGGTTGATATATTCGGGGTGAGATGCACCGAATATCCTGTATCTGCTGTAACCCAGAGGTTCGCTGTCAAAAATTATGTGGCTGGATGTTTCTTCATCCTCGCCACACAATCTGCACATAATGGACCCGATATGGAGTCCCATTGTGTGCAGATGCTTCCGCAGGGGATAATGCCCGGTAATGAATCCGGTAATCCTTCCGTAGTTGCATCCTGTTCAGCCTCAGTGCATCGACAGATAGCCTCTTTGTTGCAATCTGCCGCAGTACCTTCCCGAGGTCTTGTCGAGGTACTTTTCCCAGTGATCACGGTGTTTAGCATTTGACCACTCGTTGATCACCTGTTTACATACAGCCCTTGGAATTCCTTAAATAGGCTCTGGGCCTATGAAGGGCATTCCGACTCCTTTCTTTGCTAAGGTGCTTTGAGTAATTTGCTATGGCAATTTATGTTCAAACATTTGTGATTTCTCTTAGTGGGTATTACCAGTCCATGTGGCCGACCGGTTTAAGGCGTTATGTCTGCGCAGTATGCCTACTTGGAAACTGGGAGGTTATGGGTTCAAATCACGACATCGGCAGTTTGTCAATCATTAAGAAAACAAATAAGGGACGTTTAATTGACTAAACTGTCGGCGTATGGACAAGAACGAAGTAACCGGCTATGCTTGAGAAGGTTGTCTGTAGTTTCCTTCACGAACTCCAGATGAATATCGGCATAGTTGCTATCATAGTCAGCTGCAACATCACATCCTACCAATTCCTAGTCTATACACAATTCCTTCCAATCCACTCACATCCTCACATCCTTAGGCATCAAAATGGACCTTATGGTCGAAGTGTAACCTGTCCAGGGAGCCGCTGCAATCTATCTATCTTAGTGGGTATTTATGCAGTGAACCCAGTTTGTGCAGTGAACTTAGTTGTTTTCTTCACTTATATCTTCACATTTTTTTTAATAATTGACAAATACAACATATTGACAGATAAAGGTTTATTTGAGACTTTTTATGAATGAATAGTGCTAGCTACATTGTAATAATTGAGTCACTGTATTAATAAGGCCATTAGTCAGACAATCAGATACTATCAGTGTTATATCCGTTCCCGTGCCAGTGATGTTATATGTCGGCGTCTTTTTATGGATCACTCTTTTCCCTGTAACTTGTTTGTGGTTAATTATATGCCTAGTCGGCGGCAATATTAGAATAGTACGTAAACTTATAGGTGATTTACGCCAAATGAAATGTTTAGAATAAAAGTTAGTATTGCTATAACAGAGAGCATATACTTGCATAATTTTTTTTTCGAAAACTTTATAGATTTAGCACAATTTGACACTGTTGATAGTATATTTTGTCAAGTTGTCAAGGAATATTTGGTTTCTTAACGTTTCGCGGTTGCCGTTTTGATACAATCATGTTTTAGATATTTCATGATGATTTTGTTAAATGAAATTTGGGTCATAATTTTTTTTATTATTTATGTTTTTTATATTTCAGACTTCCAAAGAGAACGTATCACTAACATATATTGAAGAAATAAGTATTAAGCAGCTACTCGATTTTAAATATATGTATGCTTCCAAATATTGAAAGTATTTTCAAAGTTATACTGACACAATCCGCAAATTTGATTAGGCCATTATTTGACGAGTGCGCTAAAAAGATAATAAAGAGCTGATGAGTAAAGCAGCACCGTGGTATTCTGATTGCTGCAAGAAACAGACCAATATGGCAAAAATAAATAGTAATGGAAGAGTATATACAGATGTTATGTGATGTTAAGCCCATTAGAAAAACCAACTATACAATTGATTTTATATTAGTAACAAACTGATTCAGCAGATATCCGAGCTGAGAGTGTAACTAAACAAAGAATATTTCCTCGTAGGAGCTAGCTAGACTAAGTGAATTTTCTGAGATGAAGGAAGTATAATACTTATTAAATTAAGTTACCTTGGTGGAAATTTTAATATTCATTATTGTTAATATTCAAACCGTAAATATTTTTATTTAGAGTTACGGAAAAAATGGTTATGAGGTAAATTAAGGCAAAATTTGTTTCCAAAAACTTTAATCATAATAAATTTTTCCTTTTTACTAATATTAAGACGGATATTCCAAATTTTGTGATTCTCTCTCTCTCAAACGTCTCTATCGTTGTTCAATTTTGCTTATTAATGAACTTGACCTTTCAATTACCAAAAGCACGGATTTAACATTGTATTTATATAGATAAGGAACTTTAAACCATATTCTGACGCACTTATAATAACATACTTTTTCAAATGTTAAAAGTCATGATTTACAAATATGATAAAATTATACGTCAGAAATAGATGTATATCAACTTGTATGTATTTAATTTCCGACATTTTAAGTTTGATGTCTTTATCATAAATAGCTAAAAATATAATAGCTAAAAAAATGATATAGTATCTACTGTTTCATATGCGTGAAAGTTGACCCATAATTAACGGGTTGTCATGGAAAATGAATAACTTCCGTAAATTTCTATCTGAAAATACATAAATACAGAAAAACGACAACATAACTTTTATTAAGAGTATTATTATTTAAACTTTGTGATATAAAGTCTAAAACGTTCACAAGATATTTAATTAAATATTTCTCTAATAGAAAATAAAATAGAATTGAATATTTATACATACCATACGATAGTAGAGCTTCTAGTACAGCTTTTTTATTAGAAATTTGGACGAACGCATTTTGTTTCTAAAAATTCGTCTCATTTTAGTGAGTCAAAATCAGAGATGTGGAAAGACGGTACCTCTTAATGAAAAATTTTCTCTTGATCGATTACTATCGTTTTTTCATGTTAGTCCAATAATTAGTTTTGTTTCCCACCTCTAGTCAAAATGATGCACTTAAGAACAACAAATATCTAATTCTTTCATAAGAACTTATGCAAGATAGTGGGTGGAAAAATTATTTTGACAGGTGAACAAGTAAATAACTCGATTAATCGAATTGTTGATCCGTTGATATATCTTCAACAAAAACGGGACAGATAAATAATTATTACATAACCACCCTCATTAACTTGCCAAAGAAAATATTGCAAAATGGATTTAAATTATACCATAATAAGGTGCTTTCTAGTTGCTAATATGGTGTTAACTGTGCTTGTTTTAAGATCTTAAAAGATCTCTGTTGACTTGATATCAAGCTAGCAGAGCTTACCTGCAATGTACAAATAAGTCTGATTGTATAGTATTTAAGTACTTTTTAAGTGCTTTTAAAACTTAAAAATAATTGTTTGAATACCCCGTATATACTGAGTTGTATATCAATGTTTGAATTGTTACCATTTTTTAACTATTCCACAATTTAAAAAACATCTCTTATGATTAAATATTTTCGAGCTTTAATTTGTGGTAATCCATATTCATGAATAAAACAATGTATCTTTTAGCTTAACCACTATTTAAATTGTGGTTATGCTACAAGATACATTGTTTTATTCATCTCTTATGGTTTTAAAGATGGGTATATTTTTGGCTTTCCGGGGAACTTTTGACCACAAATTATGAGAGAGCTATTGAGTTTATGGAAAAAGTATTCAAACAAAAAATGTTTATATTAAAAATAAAAATATTTTGTTATATCTCTTACGATTTCAAAGATAGACAGTTTTTCCCAATTTTCCCAAACATGGTCCGATTTTGCCTTGTAACGAACTTGACCTTACTTTTTTACTTCAGAACACACCCAAAAATTTCCGCTTGTTATTTTGTTCTAGAGTTATAATGTCCACAGGCAGGCGGGCGGAAATAGCCGAATTAGGCAATTTTATGAACATATATGCCAAACATTCATAAAAGAAAACAATTGGGTTTTTAAAAAATGTTTCAAACAAGAGTTGTTTATTTTAAATAGAAGAAGATTTTTTGTAATTAAATTTTGTTTTTATCTCTTACAGTTCCATAGATGTATATTTTCCACCCTGGCGGGGGAAAACACGTTCCGATTTTGCCCGTTAACGAACTTGACCCCACTTTTATGCTATAGAACACAAATACAAAATTTCAACTCGTTATCTCTTTTCGTTTTCGAGTTATCGTGTTCTCGGACAGGCGGATTAGCCTAAATGGAAGAATAAGGCCATTTTATTAATACCTACATCAAGCATTTATGTCAAGGATTAATATTTATAAAGCGTTACAAAGTCGGGGCTAAATTTTATATACCTTGTATATTTAAATATACTGGGTATATAAACAATACTCTAAGCGGAACCTTTGTTTAAAATTTTAAATCGAAATGAACCATTAAACAGCACATAATCTAGGATATTTAGAATAATCGGATTCGAAACTATCGCATTCGTGAAAAGTAGTCATGCACTCAACGAACCCGGTTGAACATTTAAATTTACATTTTACTTTTCCGATAAACTGAACGGTTTGGGAGATAACAAGGAAACAAAAATCTTAATCCTACAAACAAAATGCGACCGAGACAGTTGTGAAGTTTGTTTCAAAGTGGTTTTCGCAGGTGAGGATTAACCTTTCTAACGATCACGCAAGGTCCGATCGACGTTAAAATTGAACTACTTTTGGAATAACAATTTTATAATGCTAAAGAAAAACTATTATAATATTTATACGGCATCATATTTATTATTTCTAAACTTTAAAATAGATTTGTGCCTTATTTATTCGGCGTTCGGAAAAACGTTTCGAATGAAAGTTGCTAGTTGTCTATAATGAATAACTTTTAGCTTAAGTATTTGAAAACCGAATAAATATGGCACAAATCAGTTCTAAAATTTTGAAATGACGCTGTATGTATACTCCCGTTCAAAATAAATGAAACAACCTGAATTGTTAATTTTCTTACAATACAAAAAACTCCTCACTTGTGTTACTCTCTGTATAATGTATAACATTATTATTATATTCACCAAATATATTTGATTTCAATAGTATTAAGAATATAGTGTACTTTGTTTATTGTATTGATATCAGTGTATATATAACCTTCATTAATTTTGAATATAAAAAAAATACTGTTTAGTATAGAAACAATTGGCAGATGAGTATCAAAAACTGTTCTGTCGTCATTTTTTTTTCATAGATCTTTCGATATGCAAAAAATGTTCCTTGTACTGATTATAGATATGCATTTAACAATGCAGAACTTTTATCCCTATTTTTTTAATGAAAATTTTGTTAAAACATTTTTAATCATTGTTGTTTTTGAATGGAATAAACTTTTTTCATATTGTTTGGCTACATACAAAAATAAAATATTTTGTGGCTTTTTAAAATAAAATTGATATTTTAGAATGTATAAAATTTTAAGTTTATAAAAGTCACATTCGACCAATTTCTACCTATTAAACATCCACCGAAATGCGTTTCTAAAACGAAGGGTTTTCAGATTCAACATTATAAACCCATAATCCCGCATATTTCTATTGTAGAGAATATGAAAAGAATTTTTTCTGTTCAAAAACATCCATTTTTGAGAGTATTTAAACAATTTCACTTTGCAAAAATTGCATTTTTACAATCAGTGCAATGAACAAAAAAAAATTCAATAACAAAAATCGTATCGGAATAGATTTTCATACGATATTATTCGATACGATATTATGTCGGTATTATACTGGACTAAGTGATCACATATAATATTAAAAAGCCTGTTTTTATATATTTACAGGTTTTTATGAGTCAGTCAACTGATGTGTATACTGAATTCGTATATCGGATATTGGTGATGATGGTATATTTCTTCAAAATTTAAAGATTCTATTCTTTTTTATTTTCAATTTACCAGGGATGCCCATAGGGTATTGTTTTAAAGAAATACTCGAAATATTTTTAAAACTGAAGTAACCAGCTTCAACGTGTGCTGTTTTCGTCAGCTATCCGATTTTGTCCAGAAAGGGCTCCCCTTTGAAAAGCTTGATCTTCAAATAACCTTGAAGGTCATGGTTACGTTGAAAGTTTATTCAGATCATATTTACCAAAAACGAAATTAACATTTCCTTGAAGAAATATGAGCATTCTGTATAAATCTCAAAATATGAATGAATATGAAATATATAATTTAAAATTTCGATGTTTTTTTGTGTGTTATATTTATATAACAAAGATAAGTATATTTTTTTAGTTGGTAAAAATAAATGGAATTATAAAACATGTATTTATATTTTATTAGAGAATATAAGTTTTATATCGTTGAGTGATAAATAAAGTAAGCGTTTCAAAAATATATGTAAAGTAAATATAATATAATAATAATATAATAATATGTTGTATCGGTAAAAAATATTTAGTACAATAATAATCAAAATTTGAGAGCCTGTTCAGATTGGTTCATTTTTTTTAACGGGAGTGTATATGGGCTTAATTATTTAATTTTTAATACTTGGAGAAATGTCATAATATTTGTTAAAATTAAAATAGATTAAATTTCATTATTAATTTGAGTATTAATTTATAATGCGAATTGATTATCTGACTTTTATATTAAAATTACATCGTACCGTCATTTATATTTCAACTATTTTATGTAAAATAGTTTTTTATTAATAAATATCTTGTTTATGCAATTTTATTTTAAATATTTTACCCAGAAATATTAATGCTGTTTCCAAAAATGTAAATTAACCAATTTCAATACCAATTTGTATTAGAGTATTAAAAATACGTATCTATTCTAAAGCAGATGTTTTTTTCAATTTTTTTACATTTAAACCTAATTGCCCTGTGATTGTTTTCAACACCATGGGTAGCCATATACTAGTATGTTAATACAATATTTCTACATCTTCGGATAGTTCGAAGTATCGTAAACAAAACGGTATATAACGGTACTCAGTAGCGAACATTTCTCAAAAACTGTTGCATATGGTTATATACCTAAATGTCCTATACGGGAAGTCTTGAAACATAAACGTATCATATAAATTTCGTGTGGAGCTCATGATCGCCCTTCGTCATATGACATACAGAGTTAAACCTACCCCATAGTTTGTTATTCTTTAATATTTTCCTGAATTTTATAGGCATAGTTTGGGCGGCTATAACATACTTATTTGTTTTTCGTAATAATCCATTTAATTTCTCCTTATAAGGTCTAAGTAATTGCACAATAGTTGTTTATTCTTACACCCATGAAACTTTTGTATATAGTTGCTGAGACAAAAATTTGGATGATTGAAAATTATCTATAATAATGTATTCCAGGTACCAGTTGAAGTGGCTGGGTAAGTTAGATGGTTGACTTAACTGTTGTCGTATGTTTAAGAATGACGTAGCCGGCTATGCATGTGAAGGTTAATTGCAGTTTCCCTTTACGAACACCAGATGAATATCAACATAGTTCCTATGTACCTACCAAATTCTAACCTGCATAAAGTTCCTTGGCCCCCACTCACATCATTAATGTATGATTAAAAATTTATAAAGGCTAAAAAAATAACGATGTTGATGGCCTATGTTATAGACCGTGAAGTGTCAAAAACGGAGGTAAAACCTTATTTTTATTTTTTATTATACATTCCCAATAACATATTCCATAAACTTTATATTATGTTAACATAATAAATAACGATTAAACACCAAATGTACCATTAGATATTTATAAACAAAATTTATATTTTCAAATTTTTTATTACTCTTGATTTTATCCTCAAACAAAAATTATAACTTTCCTGTTTCGTTGTTGTGATATATTTATAAAAACCTCAATGTAAAATTAAACCTGATGGAAAATAAAGGCGTTCTCCCTAAATATTTTTTAATATATATTGCTACTATTAAAATCATAACTTTTTTATATACTGGACAATAAAATTTTATAAAAAAACATACATACAGTAATAAAAAAAAAAAAAAACTGGAAAATGGTATCTTGATTATTTAACATTTAATGTCTATGTAGGTAATATTCTTTCTGCAGCAACAAAAAATTTACCCACAGTCCTCTAGTCAGTGTTTTGTATTATTATTAAAGAAATGAAGGTGATAACCGAACAATAAAATGTAATGTTAACGATTTCCAAGTTAATGTCGGTTATAATAGATAATTCTGCTACAATCTTAATACAAAAATGTTCATCAGTATATATATATACCCTCACATGTGGTGGAAGTAAACCAGACTCGTCAATGCAATTAGTGCCTAGACATTGCATTGTCTTTCAAGTAAACTATAATATTTTGGAAAAAGTAGTACAGGTTTTAGTGCTCTGCCACGCTGCCAGTGTATGTATACTTGGAAACTGGGGGGTTATGGGTTCGCATCCAGACATGGGTAGTTTGTCAATTAAAGAAAAAAAGGGGCAGTTAACTTACTAAACTGTCGGCGAATGGACAAGAACGAAGTAACTGGCAATGCTTGAGAAGGTTTTCGGCAGTTTCCTTCACGAACTCCAGATGAATATTGGCATAGTTCCTATCAGAGTCGGCTGCAGCCGCATATCCTACCCATTCCTAGTCTACTCACCAATTCTTTCCATTCCACTCACATCCTCACATCCTTAGGCATCACATGGGCTTTATGGTCAAAGGTAGCCCGTCCAGGGCAGTCTCTATGTATCTATCTTGGAAAAAGTACGCTGTATATGCAGATAATTACCCTATACGGTTATTTATCGGTGTAAATTTTCTATCAAAAATGAACACTGTCCGTTTCATAGAAATAAATTGTGCGTCACAGAAAATACTAACATTTTCTGTTTTACACATCTTAAAATTTTTTAATTCTTAAATCTGGATACTAAGAGCTTTGGTGTGACCAATTGTCCAAAGTAACTGCGTTATTAGTGTCTTTCCCGTTTTTAGTTTCTATATGTTGAAGTTCGAAACGTTAAGATATATGGAAGAAAATTATCAGTTAAAAAAAAAAATTATTAAATTATCAGTTGTTTCTATTCAATTTCTATGCAACAGACCAGTGTTATATATTTTAATCGGAAAAAGCATATTTATGACTTTGTAGTATATTTCTATATCCGGAATATAATATATATCAGGGTGTCATAAGTTTAGTTTCGACTTTGTAACTATGAAAGGAAGGATAAATAAATAAAAAAATGCGTTACACACATGTATTCGGAAACTTCGTGATGGATTTTTACATTTTATTTGATACCCATATTGTAGGCAAAGAAAAACCGTCGAATTATTAAAGAATAGCCACTGACAATGACTCATACTGACGATGACTACTTTGCAGTCGAAATTTATAAAAATTCGTTACGCAGGAGCTGTGTCAACTTAGCGAATTTCCTTAGAATACACAAATCACTCTCTAGCTGTCATAATTTTAGTGTGATCAAAATGAAATATAATATCTGATATGACTTTAGTATTTGCTAAAATTAAGTTTATTAATAGCCAAAATAGAACGATATATAACGATTATAGTTTATAGTTACTATAAAAAAATGAAAATTGGTGTACTACACCAATTTTCAGAACTATGTTCGATCGGTTTTTTTTATCAAAACTCTATATATATATATATATATATATATATATATATATATATATATATATTATATATATGTTTATATGTATATATAGTCAATATAGTCAAACGTGTAGTTTTGAAACCGATTGAACATAGTTCTGAAAATTGGTGAAGTGCTACACCAATTTTCATTTTGATTGTCGTTTTTATAGTAACTATAAACTATAATCGTTATATATCGTTCTATTTTGGCTATTAATAAACTTAATTTTAGCAAATACTTAAGTCATATCAGATATTATATTTCATTTTGATCACACTAAAATTATGACAGCGAGAGAGTGATTTATGTATTCTAAGGAAATTCGCTACGTTCAATTTCAATTCAAAGTTAACCACTTTATCGCTTCTGGGAGCGGTGGTTCCTCAACCTACACTTCTGGGAACATTTTCTTTCAATTTCAATTTTCAATATGTAGTACTACACCAATTTTCAGAACTATGTTCAATCGGTTTTTTTAAATCAAAACTCTACACGTTTGACACCCCCCCCCACACTTTCCGCCTCACCTGAAACTTCTGAAAAATGTGGATCACTTTTATGTAGCCTCTTAGTCTAGAAGAATTTGCTAAAATGTCAGCATATTCCAATAACGGAAGCTCGTTAAAAATGAACTTGTAAGGTTTGCAGTATATTGGGTTTAGAATGACATTATATTGTCGTATTGTACACGCCAAACCCCTTTATTTGAATTGTACATTACGGGGATCTTAAAAGAGGGTTTTTAGTTAACTTGGGGTGTCCACCATATAAGGATTGGAATGACCTGCGATAGCTTATCGTAGTTTACTTGCCAAACCCTTTCAATTTATATCCATATCAAAGGGGTTGTAGAAAGTATAACGTCATCTTGGTGGGATCTGAAATGTTGAATTCTAAAAGATAATAGATGCAATATTATAATATACATTGTATCGGAACTTATATACATGTTTGCAAAACTTCTAAGCTCAAGTTCAACAACAGATAGATAGACGATAAAGCAAGTTACTTAGAGGCTTATAATTATAAAAACGATTCTATAGTTATGTATACTTGGCGTCAAAAGTTGAAATTCAAAAGTCATCATTTCTACATTTAACAATTGATTTGAGACCTATCTATTCGGGTTTCGGAAAAATGTTTCGGATAAAAGTTGTTCATTATAACTCTACCAACATCTTTTATTCGAAATTTTAATTCCTAAATAAATATAAGGTACAAATCAATTATAAAATTTTGTAATGATAGCTCGAATTTTAACGCCATTGTACCTGGACAATATAAAGATGAACCGACTGCAATTCTTTGACCCAAAGTATGGATAAAGATACTTTACCTATATGGAAAGATACCTTTAATATCTATCTAAACTACCCATATACCATTAGGAGTGTATATAGGTGCACACATGAACTGTAGGAAATGTAAAAAGCATCATAGATTCTTTTTAAATAAAAAAAAATCATCATCTAACCTATAAACACATCCTTTTTTTCTTTCCCTTTTAGCTTTATAAAAGAAAAAAAAGCTAGAAGAATAAATACCTGTATTGAACATACACGAATGTTGAAAAGTTTGTAACTAAGTTTACACGGAAGATCATTTGTCTGAAGAATCTGACATTAAGCTCATTCATAATTACATTGAGATTTCATAATTACAATAAAAAATTCATAAATAAAATTGAGATTTTTAATATGGACGACATACGTCAACGGTTCGATCGTTCCCATGTTTTTACACCCGGTATATGTTTAATATATACAAGCGTACGTAAAGTCTAGTCCCGGCATTTTATATCCGGTATTATAAAATTACTCTACTATTATAAAATTGTAAATGTCTGTTTATTTGTTTATTCGCTGTGAGAGAATTCGGGAATATTCGATGAAATCAAAATTTGGTGGAAGGACCGATACATATTTTAGGTATTGGAAGCAGTGGGATATAATATTTTAGTCTTAGAGTTTTTTAGTCTTAAAAAAACGGGATCCTGAGATATAACAATAAAGTGCGCGTGAACCCGCGGGTATCAGCAAGTGTATAATAAATACAAGGTTATATTAAGTGTAGTCCCAGATTTGTGGCGGTTTAAAATATTGAACATCAAACAAAATTTTAGTATCGGTGTCCATTTCCGTATATCCACCCGTCTGTTTGCCTGTAAACATGATAACTCGTAATAGAAAAAACAAACGAGATAAAATTGTGTATAAAATTTTGCTATAGGTGAAAATATCCATTTTTGAAACCATAAGAGATAGAAAAGAAATTTTAAGACAAAAAATATTAGAAATTACCAATTTTTGTTGAATAAACTGAATACTTTTGTCACAATTTCAGCCCAAACATCTGTAAGTACTCTATTATAAAACCATATACGTATAGCATCTTTCTACATTACTTTGTATTTATATACAAAAGGACATGTACGTTGGTAAATTGTAAAATAAACAGTTCACGATTTTGTAATAAACACAGTATATACCGTATACAAGTGATTAATTTAGATAGTTGATATTTTCACTTGTTTTATAAAGCATTATTGAACTTAAAAAATTCGTTACGCAGGAGCTGCATCAACTTAGCGAATTTCCTTAGAATACATAAATCACTCTCTATCGGTCATAATTTTAGTGTATTGGCAAAAATTAAATTTATTAATAGCCCAAAAAAAACACGGTATAACGATTATAATTTATAGTTACTACGGAAACGACAAACAAAATTTTTTACAATAAAATTTATTTTATGTATTCGTGTCAAACAAACACAAAATATTAAATGTCTCTCTTAATATTAGAATAATCGAAAAATCAAAAAATGTATAATGAGTAATGTTGTAGAAAATCAAGTTTGCTACAATTCATTGCTTGATCTTTTTTCTCAAACTCTAATGTGAACAGAGATATTTAGAATTTTAACTTTCAATCTTTAATTGTAAATATTTCTGTAAATATTAGTGTAACAGAAAAATGATAAGAAACAAAACTACAGTAAAACTTACTACCTGCAACTTAACTCCTGATAAATTTTTCGATTTTTCAAATATTAAAGGAGATAGTCAAATTTTGTGTTTTCCTCTCCCTCTAAACCTCCTTTCCCCTTTGTGATTTTACCCATTAATGAACTTGACAATCGGAATAAAACTGTGACCGCTAGAGAGTCCACAGACATTTAAAAAAAGTACATATGTATATATATATACATATATATATATATATATATATATATATATATATATATATATATATATATATGTATATATATATATAATACATATATACACATTTTAGCGACAGTGATTTTTAACATCTAATAGATTAGATCGTTGGACATTTGAAGAAATTTTTACGAAATTCCAACATTGGTGCAAAAACAATAGCTGCATTTCCTTTTGAGGAAATTCGCTAAAAAATTAATTTGAAAAAGAAACATTTGAAAATATTAGTGTCAACATTAGTACAAGAAATTAGTGTCAACAAAAGTATTGCGTTATATATACGTTATACTAATAATAATCATAATAAAAATTTATTTCATTCAATTTTTGTTAATAATATATGCCAACTGTTGAATAGGCGTCCAATTTTTTTTTGCAATCGAATACAGTTTTATTGAAAAACTTTTTCGAAAATGAAATGGATTCGGCATTAATCATATTTGAAATTTAAAAAGAAAGAACTTTTGCTGTCGACTATACATAGCTTACGTCAAAACTACATATGATCAATGGCCGATTGGCAAGCAGTAATGAGTAAGTTTATCACACTGTACCTTACTTTTTTTATTTTGATTGTCATGGGAGAACTACCTTCGAAATGAATTATTTGACAAAGTTTTCAATCAGAGAAAATTAAGATAATGTTTCAAGTATTTGTTAAATTTATTTACAAGTTTTTTAATAATCATGATCAAAGCAAGGCTTTGCTCTAAGTTCAACTATATATTTATAATTGTAGGTAAATCCAAGATTTTAAACATTTAGAAACCCTCCAACTTCTTGTGCGTAATATGTGTTTAAAATGAAATGATACTAATTAGAAACTTACTATATTAAAAAGTTAAATTACATACGAGTACAAAAATATAAAGTGAAGAAAACACGGTACCAATGAGTATAATGTACCAATGTGTATAACCTTCTTGGTTCGGCATTTTATTTCGATAGCGGCCAAAAGTAGCCCAAAACTTCAAATCATATAAATATTTTCGTAAAAAATATTTATATGATTTGAAAATATTTTTATGAGTAAATATAAGTTCTTTATATTTACTCTTTCGAAAATAAAAGTACTCGGAATGGTGTGGAAAGATTCAGCGCCTAACCCAATGTAAAATAAAACTTTATTCCAACGCTAAGGCCAAAAATTTTGAAATTTCACGATGTTTTTGAAAAAACACGTATAAAAACCGAATTTCTGTAAATTGTTTAAAATTTAAAATTCTTCTCCTTACTACTAACGGCAAGTAGTGGCTTTAGTAAAATAAAACGTAATGATACATTTGTATTCAAAATTTTATTTAGTGTAACTCTATTTCAACCCCACCTTATATTTCAATTTTTGGAATTTTGAAGTTTTGACAATTTTGGTAATTTTTTACTTTTTGCTCATATTACAAGTTCAAATTTACTTAAGTTCAAATTTCCTATCTAGCAGCAGGATTAACCGACCCTGAAAAATAATTTATACACAACATTGCGAAGGACTTTTTCATAAGAATATTTATTATTTACCAATTTTAAAATTATTATTTTTATAATGAACTACAAATGGATGCGCAACTCAAACTCTTAGTGCTATACCTCGAGATCGCTTGATCATATAACAAAAGTCATGAAACAAGATATTTAAAAAAAAACTATTTAGGTGACCTTGACGTTTAAGAACTTGAAGAACTTTTTTGCGTATGTTTAGAATGACAAAACTAAAATTCAGCTTGCTTACTTTCATTCCGAGGTTGATGCTTTATATCAACTAGTTTGATAGGATCATTGAAGGTGAATTTGAATAAAACTTTTGCTTAGAAATTCGGCATTAGTTAACATTTTGTATCGAATTTATATCAACCGATGATTTTTACACGTGTGCGAAAATGTATGAATTAAACTTTTCAACAGCACTGTAATCTAAGAGCTAAACATACCATAATAATAAACACTTTTATGTTGTACTTATAAAAGTTAAATAGGTGTTAAAAGTGTATGAAGGAAAATATTCCATGGGTTTTTTTCATCCTCAATGTTAAAACGATTGCTTTTCAATTTTCATTAACGTAATTGATCTAAGTATAAAAAGTTTATAAACAAATTAAAATGGTATCAAATTTAATTTTTGGTCAATTTTATTAATACATACTTAGCAATAGGTAAACTTGAATAATTTTTTATGTTATAAATTGTTCTGGAAATTTCAAAATTTGCCTAAATTTCTAGATCCATCATTTGTATTGTTAGCGAATTTCCTCCAAAGGAAATGCAGCTATTGTTTTTGCACCAATTTTGGAATTTCGTAAAAATTTCTTCAAATGTCCATCGAACCTATTAGATGTAAAAAATCACTATCTATAATATATATATATATATATATATATATATATATATATATATATATATATATATATATATATATATATATATTTATATACAATATTTGGTCAGCGAACGAGGCAGTCGCTTTCGCCTTGAAGACACTGATAGTAACACTTACTACAATCTGTGGCAGAATGAGTGGCTAAAAGATACAGGCAAAGCGAACTGGGCAAAGAAAATTATTCCTAATATTTTACCTTGGTGTCAGAGAAAACATGGTGAGGTAGACTATTTCCTAACCCAAATTCTGAGTGGACATGGCTGTTTTGGTGAATATCAATATAGGTTTAAGCACAATGACATCAGTGCTTGCGTAACGTGTCAAGTAGTAGAGACCGTAGAACATACTTTGTTTATGTGCAAAATCACAGGCTTAATGTCAACAATAGGGTTGGAGCTGAAATATGTGTCGACAAGAGATGGTAGATTGTAAAGGCTGCCCTGGACGGGCTACACTTCGACCATAAGTTCATTGTGATGCCTTAGGATGTGAGGATGTGAGTGTAGTGGAAGGAATTTGTGAGTAGACTAGGAATTGGTAGGATATGCGGCTGCAGCCGACTATGATAGGAACAATGCCGATATTCATCTGGAGTTCGGGAAGGAAACTGCAGAAAACCTTCTCAAGCATAGCCGGTTACTTCGTTCTTGTCCATACGCCGACAGTTTAGTCAATCAACCGCCGCTTTTTTTTTATATAATTGACAAACTGCCGATATCGGGATTCGAACCCATAACCTCCCAGTTTCCAAGTCGACAATCTCACTAGAATAATGCTAGAAAGTGATGAAAATCGGAGAGAAGTGGCTAACTACGCAAGAATAATTATCCGGGCTAAAGAAATAGAGGTGTACCGAAAGTAAACTCGGGCTTTCCATTACTGAAGTAATGCTTATATAATACCAGGAAGGAACGCAGACCGAGGGAGGGTTTTAGTGAGTAGGAGTCTCACAATACCACACGCTTGTGTGGTGTCCATGATGGATTTCCCTCCTGTATAAAAAAAATATATATATATATATATATATATATATATATATATATATATATATATATATATACATATATATATATATATATATATATATATATACATATATATATATATATATACATATATATATATATATATATATATATATATTTCTATATATATATATATATATATATATATATATACATATGTACTTTTTTTAAATGGCATTGGAATGAAATTTGGTATTTGAGTAGCTTTTGGTATTCTAAAGGTCAAGTTCGTAAATGGGTAAAATCGGGCGATTGGAAAGGGGATTTAGAGGGAGGGGAAAACACAAAATTTGAATCTCCCTTAATATTTGAAAAATAGAAAAATTTATCAGGAGTTAAATGGTAGGTACTAAGTTTTACTGTAATTTTGTTTCTTATCATTTTTCTGTTACACTTATATTTACAGAAATATTTACAATTAAGATTGAAAGTTAAAATTCAAAATATCTCTGTTCACATTAGAGTTTGAGAAAAATGATCAGGTAAGGAATTGTAGCAAACTTGATTTTCTACAACTTTACTACTTATACATTTTTCGATTATTCTAATATTAAGAGAGATATTTAATATTTTGTGTTTGTTTGACGCGAATACATAAATTAAATTTTATTGTAAAAAATTTTGATTGTCGTTTCCATAGTAACTATAAACTATAACCGTTGTACCGTTTTTTTTTTGGCTATTAATAAATTAAATTTTTGAAAATACTAAAGTCATATCAGATATTATATTTCAGTTTTATCACACTAAAATTATGACCGCTAGAGAGTGATTTATATATTCTAGTGAAATTCGCTAAGTTAACACAGCTCCTGCGTAACGAATTTTTATAAATTCTCATTTCGACTGCAAAGTAGTCATCGTCAGTATGAGTCATTGTCAGTGGCTAGTCTTTAATTATTCGACGGTTTTTCTTTGTCCACAATATGGGTATCAAATAAAATGTAAAAATCCATCACGAAGTTTCCGAAAACATACATATTGTTACAAGACTACTTTTGAGAACAGGAAGATACCTAATTGGACCCCATATGAAGGTAGAACTTAGAATATGAACTTGGGTCAGGCACTCACTTTTGCTTCATATTTGATATGCTGTTTGAGAAATAAGTAGATAGCAACAAATCTTTTTTCGTGAATAAAATATTGTGAGAAATTTTATTATGAATTGGATTCAACAATACATTTAAACATATTTGACGACTTTGAAGACTTGTTGATACCCTAAGTTATTCTAAACATATGTTTATACCTTTGATGGCGTATTACTTCCCTATTATGTTTTTGAGGTTCTATTGATGGCCTAAATTATAAATAGGTAATCAGTTTTAAGGCATTATATCTGCGTTTGAGTTCTTGGAGGCGCTATTGATGATTTACAAAGGTTACATTCAAGAAACAACAAAAGAACTGATGACTTAAAGGCTCTTACAAAAGAAATGATGCCCTTAATATAGGAAATAATGGTAACAAAAATAACTTTCGGAATGCTTCGTTTGCGAGATATGGATTTGGTTTTGAAAAAAATTCATATAACTTTAATATCATTTTCAACATCCTTCAACAACATTTTTGTAAATTCAATTCATCCACGAAACTTTGCCTTATTTTTCCCTTCTACCTCGTAAAGGTATTTTTGTAGGTTTATATATATAACTTCGTATAGGTTTACATTATCACAAATTGATTGTTACTGGAAAAAATATACGGATAGGCATATCATTTTCTGATCTTTAATTAAACTGAATTTTACGTTTTCAGTTATTATCCGAAATTTTCAAATTTTTTTTCAATTTACCGTCACCCTTTTTCAATGCATAATATAAGAAATCAATTAAAACTTTTTTCGGCAACATAATGGTATAATGTTATTTAGAAACTTTGTGTTATGTTGAAAAAGAAAGTTTCCATTTCAACATTGCATTATAAACTTAAAACGTGTATAAGTGCCAGACCATTTTAGAAAATGACAGTTTTAGTCACATTAGATATTTTGACGTCTATCTACAGATTAAAATATAGTATGCACATGTAGTAGGCAACGTGTTAGAAATTGGAAATTGATGTTGAATCATTGGTGAAAAAATCCATTTTTTCACAAATGGGAGTTATTATGAATACCTTTCTTCAGATAGAAAACTACGGTGTTTTGTAAATTACTGGAAAAAGACAAATTTTTCTCAAATAAAACTCAAAATGACAAACGTTTGTAAGCCGAAATTAGATTTGACTAGTATTTTCATGAGCCTTAAAATTTTTAATCTCGTCGCCAGTTTTATGTTTGAAAACAGATAGGAGTGTGATTAGAAAAGATAATACTGATAAGACAGATAATAGTTGTTTGTATGATCACAAAAAGATCAAAATCAAAATTTTATAATTGATTCGTGACTTATTCATTCGGTTTTAAAAAAATGCTTCATATTAAAGTTGTTAATATACAAACAACTTTTAAACGAAACATTTTCTCAAAAACCGACATAATAAGGTACAAATAATGTTTTAGATCATTTAAAATAACGAGGATCTTGATAATAAATTACTAAATAAATCGATCGAAACAACGATTCGGTCAAAACCATTCAATACTATCAATCAGTGGATAATCAATCAATGGATAAATCATATTTTTTTGGTTATCTAAAAAAATTTTTGAACACATGTAATAAATATATGATAAATTGTAAAATATCAAATATATGATAAATTGACTTACTCTATGTACTACAATGTATAAAGAAAGAGCAAATAAAGAATTGAATTGAATTGAATATTTAAATCGTCATTTGATAGGGTATGGTTTTTTATTTATAGTGTATATTTTTATTAGCGACCCGGCCCAGCTTTGCACGGGTGCAATTTAGATTTAATTAGGATGTACTATACATATAAACCGACCAGCCAAGTAGCCGAGCGTTCTAAGGCGTAATGTCTGCGCAGTATGCAGTACTTGGGAACTGGGAGGTTATGGGTTCGAATCCCGACATCGGCAGTTTGTCAATTATAAAAAAAAAGGGGCGGTTGATTGACTAAACTGTCGGCGTATGGACAAGAACGAAGTAACCGGCTATGCTTGTGAAGGTTTTCTGCAGTTTCCTTCACGAACTCCAGATGAATATCGGCATACTTCCTATCATAGTCGGCTGCAGCCGCATATCCTACCAATTCCTAGTCTACTCACAAATTCCTTCCACTCCACTCACATCCTCACATCCTAAGGCATCACAATGGACCTTATGGTCGAATTGTAGCCCGTCCAGGGCAGCCTTTACAATCTACCATCTCTCTACCATATAAACCGGAAAAAATTACCTACATGATGGTGAAAACCGTTGCGTGGTTTAGAAGGAGTTAGCAAGTAAACAGACAGACAGACGCGGTCGGCGACTTTCTTTTATACTATGGATAGATAAATGTACAATATATGTATACCATAAAATACTACAAGTATGCTACTTCCTCTTAGATTAAATCTCGAAGGATCGACGCACTTCATACAACTTGTAGTGCAATACTATAATCCAATGATACGATGAATTTTTCAATATGCATGACTGTTTTGTGTCACTTGGACAAACATAAGCTTTTGGGCAGGATAACCGCAAGCGGAGTTTAAGGATTTGTTCGGTTTTTCTATATTTTGTCAAAAACGATTCTCGCGATTTTTTTAAAGTCTACTTTCGGATTATTTGTAAGATAACCTGGTAAATCAAGTTTATATTCTGAGCAACAAGTTATACATTTAACTAGGTGGTTCAGGTTTCAATTCCCGATGTCGGGCCCAAATCTAGGAATATATCAAAATATAGTCTGTTATATTCAATCTAAAATCAGATATAAATGTTAATTAAAAAAATAATTTATGGACTTTTCCCAAACTTTATTTTTGTCTGTTTAATAATCAACGGAAAGTTTATTGGTGGTTATAAAGTGTAATCTTCCGACATTTTAGCGAATTTCCTGAAAGGAAATAGAGCTATTGGTCCCATACCGAAGTCAAAATTTCGCAAAAATTTCTTCAAATGTCCATCGATCCTACCTAGTAGATGTCAAAAATCACCATCTGTAAAATTTATATATATATATATCTATGGACATATATATATATATATATATATATATACATATATATATATATATATATATATATATATATATGTATATATATATATATATATACATACATATATATATATATATATATATATATATATATATATATATATATGTGTCTGTAATCACTCTAGCGGTGACAGTTTTCATTTTATCGGAATGAAATTTGGTATTTGAGGTGCTTTTGGTATTCAAAGGGTCAAGTTCGTTAATGGGTAAAATCGGACGAGGGGAAAGGGGGGTTTAGAGGGAGGGGGAAACACAAAATTTGACATATCTCCCTTAATATTCGAAAAATTTATAAGAAGTAAAGTTTTAAGTATTAAATTTTACTGTAGTTTTGTTTCTTATCATTTTTTCTGTTACACTAATATTTACAGAAATATTGACGGTTAAAGATTGAAAACTAAATTCCTCACTATCTCTGTACACATTACAGTTTGAGCAAAATTGATGAGATGATGAATTGTAGCAAACATGATTTCCTACAACTTTATTCCTTACGCATTTTTTGATTCTTATATTAAAAGAGATATTTTGTATTTTGTATTTTGTATTTTGTATTTTGTGTTTTCTTCTTTCTTTATGCCCCCATTTTCCCTTCACGTATGACATTTATTAATAAAATTGGCCTTGCAAATACTAAAATCATATACGACATTTCATTTTGATCAGACTAAAATTGTGACCACTAGAAACTGATTTATGTATTGAAAGGAAATTCACTAAGTTAAAGCAGCTCCTGCGTGACGAATTTTTTTTGTATTAAAGGAGGCTAGATATTGAAATCCCAGCCTTTTAGTGTTAAGAAGTAGAATTTTTTAGAAATTTAACATATTTATGGTGTGTAAATATATAATTTGTAGGTGTGAGAGATGAGAAGCTGCGTGGTGAGAGCCAACTTCATTCATTGAAAAAACCAAACATAAATATTCATTTAGTCATTTTTGTTTATTTACTTTTAATTTCAATTTTAAATTATTAGTTTGTATACAGGGGTTATGTGGCGTCAACAACATGGAGTTAAAACTTCATATGTTTAAGAAAACACACCCATTTTAATTGAATCTAATGAGTAATTTTATAACAAAAGGCTTTATAAAATTATAATTATTATATTGACAATAAAATTGACCTTCACTTAGATTACATCAATCGGCCAGCACCTTAAAATTTTTTTGCGTTAATGTATTCATAACATTTTAATATGGATTAATACTTTCTATTTAATTTAAAAAGAATCTAAGTACTATACAACAGAGGTAGGCGCAGACGGGTCGCCGGAGTCGAACGACTCTCCATAAGCTGGGTGAGAGTAAATAAAAATGTTATGTTTTGAAGTAAGACGGAACTAAGAAAGAAAATAATAATAATTGGTAGGATACCCTATATTTACTCTATCTCTCTTCCTACCTCTCACTCAGAGCTGAGAGCAGTCAAGGTCTGCCCACCTATGGTTTATAACACACCCTTAACAACAAACTAGACCATGGGTGGGCAGACCTTGACTGCACTCAGCTCTGAGTGAGAGGTAGGAAGAGAAATAAAGTAAATATAGGGTACCTACCAATTATAAATATTTTCTTTTTTTAATTAAAACATTTTCTGAAAAAAATGTAATAATACAAACTCTTTTTTATGGTCACTATTATTCAAAGTATACAATACATTGAATACATACTCTGGAATTTTGGGTTGGTAATTTGGGGCATAAAATGTACCTTTTTTATATATTTGGGTATGAATAAAATATAAATGTTATATAAATTATAAAATATAAATTTTTTGATCTTTTACATTTACCACTTGTAAATTTTTTGATGATTTAGCCTTAGTTTAGATTTTAGAATTAGATTTTTGGAAATTCCGAATAATTTGCCTAAATTATTCATATCGGAGAACTAATAAATAATTATATACTTGATTTAATTATTTTTTCTTAGTAGGGGGTATAGTGTCATGGGAATTTGATGACACTGGATACAAAAAAAATTCCAATGATAAACTTGGGTGGGGGGAGGGTTGGTAATTTGTTACTAATTTCTAAATGGTTAAATTTTACATAAAGTGGGAATACATATAGTTGTTGTTGTAATTATTGTTCTTGCTATCATCATTATTGTTGTTATTATTATTATTATGTTTTTTGGTGTATCTCTCCATATTGTAAAAGATATTTTCTAAACAATAAATATTTTATAAAACTAATTCTAAATTGATTGAATAAATCATTGGGAAATAATCGGTAGGCAACCTGTATTGAAACATCGTTTCGTCTTACTTAAAAATATACCATTTTTATTGACTCTCACCCAGCTTATGGAGAGTCGTTCGACTCCGGCGACCCGTCTGCGTCCACCTCTGCTATACAAGATATATGTGTAATCTTTTCGGTTTTCGTAAAAAACTGGGGTATTTTTATGACGATAAATATTTATAAATAATATGAAAAAAAACATTTCTGATGATACACCAAAAACAAAATGTTGTTGGAATTTGATATAGCATACGTTCATATTCATCAACAGCTAGCGTTTCGTTGCAGTGATATCAAACAACTAAATTAAAAAATCTCTATGGAAAAAAGTTACGATGTTCAGTTGAGAAGTAAGAATATATTACTAAAACAGTACACTGGGGATTTGAGTTGCTCAGTCATTTGTTCGGTTCTCGTAGACTGGACTCGGTATCTTGAGTGAGAGTATCCGCAGTTCTTGGAATCGCTTTTCGAATTTAAATCAAAAATCCCCACAAAATTGCATTTATTTAGAATAGTTTTTTAGATATCGAGCACACAAAAAATTGTTAACTGCAACCAATCTAAAAATTATTTTGAGCAAAAATTTTTCGGAAACATCATTATTGATATTTAGTATAATTCATTTTTAAACAATAGCCCATGGGAACCATGGCACCTGGCGACCGTTATATGTATGGTCGCCGCTTTTCGACATCGATAAAAAGGTTTTCAATATATGTTTTATAATATTGAAAACTTTTTTTATAATATTTACAGAGTAATTTTGAAGTTAAAATTGTTTTTTGAAAATATAAATGGTGCCCGTCGCCCTACCAACATTTTAGCATGTTCTCTCAAATACAAAAAGTTTTGGCTTAATTATCCCCACCCCCACCAGCTAACTCGCTGTTTTTGAATATCTTAAATTTGCAAAAGTAGTTTATGTAGTAGTTCATATTGCCAAATACCCTCCTCTTTCAGCGAAAATCATCCAATATGATGAAAAATTGTAATAAGAATTATTTTCAGGATAAGAAAAGGACAGCCATCATTACAATATCCTTAAAACTAATTTTTAGCATACTAAACGTATTTATTAATCAGCAAATGCGATTTTTTATATTGGTCGATAATGAATCTACTCTAACCGAGTTCTAAAATTTTTCATTTCACCAGTCATACCCTGAGTTTTTCGGGGTTGCGTGTTTTTAGGCCGTCGCACCCAAAAGCGTTCTATATATTTCAGATATTGTGGAAAAAAATATTGAAATTAAATAAGGGAACTATTTCAACTGAGTACTATCATCGATCATACCCCGAGTTGTTCGAGTTTGCGTGTTTATGAGCCTCCACACAAAAAGTCGTAGAATATATTTTAGATATCATGGCTAAATCTATTGATATGAACAGTTTTAGGAGTTGAAACCTAGCAAAAGGACTTAAAAACTAAAAGACAACAATGCAACCTTTGATGGTAAACTGCGTCTATACAGAATTGGACAAATGAAAACAAGTTATTTCAGCCGTAAATTTGGATATTAAATGAGATTTTAAGGACATTTAAAGGTATTATTAAGAACCTTCTTATATTTCATTTTAGGGCATGTTGCAACATCCCCCATCATCGACCAAAAATAGATAGATATATAGATATATCTTGGAGGCTAAAAAGTATGGCACTTCGACCGTGATCGACACATCGACCATAATATATAAACATCGCATTTAAGGATGAATGGCCATTTTCCATCTTGAAAAAAAAATATACCGATTCCACAAAAAAATTTTATTTAATGAGGAGAGGGATCCAAAAAAGATCCGTTTAAATTTATCAAAATTGAAAGGAAAATTTACAAAGCTAAGTAGGATGTACTAGTTTACGTAGGCTTTCAATTGTCGACCAATTTATGACATGTAGTAAAATGTTTCTGTATATGAACTGAGTAACTACGGAACCTTTCAATTGACATAACTGCAATAAGTATGTATGTACTTTTGCGCCAAATTGAATACGAGTTTATTGGTATTGTTGAGATGATTAGTAGATATGATAAATAATTATTATTTAAATAAATAATAAATAAGTGTTAAAGATATAATTGATCTTTATTAGATTGAATTATGACATATTATATGTTTATATGTAATTTATCAAAGTTGTTAACATTCAAAGCAACCGTGATAAAAAAGGAAAGTTATAGTTGTTAAGCAACAGATAAAAATGATAAATAAAATTATAATAATAATTTAATGAAAATGCGATACCGCTACATACTTCCCCCCATCAACTAATAAAAAAAAACGACTAGAAAAAGGTTGTAACATAAAACAACCTTGTTCACTCGGAAAAAACTTTAATAGTTGATGTACATCTTAAAATTAAATACAAAGTAAATTAAGAAAAGATTAACATTGAAAAAAGTATGCAGGTTTTAGCCTGTCAATCGAAATAGAGGTAGGTTTGTTATTGATATCAATAACAAAAAATTTAGGAAATCTCTTGATAACAGAGAAAGGACCTCTATAATTACAAGATAGTGGAGGTTTGACATGATCCTCGCGTATAAAAACTTTTTTTGATGAATCTAAATCTTTAGGTAAAAATACATTTTTGTTGGTGAACTGTCTGGTAAAGAAAAATTTTGCGTTTATCATTCTATTTTTTAACTCTCGAGTAGATTGTTGAACAGAATGATATGTATCAACGTTTTCTGAAAAGAAATCATATGGTAATCGAAGAGGAATTCCATATAAAATTTCTGCAGAAGAAAGGTTAATATCCTCCTTGACCGAGGAGCGCAAATTTAGAAGTACCCAAGGTAAAATTTTGTACCAGTTATTATTTTTTTGACAGCAATTTAAAGAAATTTTGAGTGACCGGTTAAACCGTTCAATAATACCGTTGCTGTTAGGGTGATAAGCAGTAGTGGAAATATGCTTAATCCCTAGAGAAGACAAAAAATCTTTCCACATATGTGATTGAAATTGTTTACCTTGATCAGTAGTGATCCTCGTAGGTAAACCAAAACGCGAGAACCAAGAAGTAATCAAATTGTTAATAATTTCTTCCGACGTGATAGTTTTGATTGGAATAGCCTCGACCCAACGCGAAAAACGATCAATGATAGTGAAGATATATCGATATCCTTCACTAGGAGGAAGAGGTCCAACAATATCTAAATGTAAGAAAGAAAATTTGATACTTGGTTCTTCAATTGGCATAAAATCACTTTTAGTGTGACGAGTGATTTTATTTAATTGGCAGATCGGACATGATCGAGTCAAATTTTTGATTCGTGAAATAAGATTAGGGTTAAAAAAGAATGTGCGTACTTTTTTCAAGGTTTGTCTAATTGATGGATGACCAAGATTGTGGACAGCTTTCCATACATCTTCTATATCAATGTCAGATACGAAGATTCTGGGAATTTTCAAAGAAGTCTCCACATAAACCTTAAAAAGAGAATTCGGAGGAGTACGTATTTCTAAAGAATATTTTGGATTTTTTAACAAACTAATAAGAAGAGGATCACATTTCTGATGATCAGAAATCTTCTTAATATCAATCAAATCAATACCTGAAGGTAGTGAAATTGTATTAATTCGAGATAAGCAATCAGCCGGAATGTTTTCACTACCTTTAATGTATCTAAGATCAGTTGTATATTGACTGACAAAGTTTAAATGACGTATATCACGATTTAATAAATTTTCATTACGAGAATTAATAGCATTTATTAAAGGTTTGTGGTCGGTCTGAATGAAAAAATTTCGATTTGAAATGAAATGACGAAACTTTTTTATGCCAAAAACAATAGCTAATAATTCTCTTGAAAATGTACTATATCGTCTTTCAGTGTTTGTCAGTTTTCTTGATGTGAAAGCGAGTGGCTTCCAGACGTTATGAATTTTTTGTTGCAAAACTGCACCAATGCCAGTACCGGAGGAATCAGTGAGAATGCAAGTTTCAGCGTTCGAAACAGGATGTGCTAATTTAACAACATCAATTAATTTTTGTTTAGCTAAATTAAAAGCTGAAATTGCACGTTCATCAAGAATAACTGACTTCGTTGAAGTTTTACCGTGTTCAACAAGTTTATTCAATGGAGCTAAAATGTCACCACAATTCCGAATAAAGCGATTATAAAAATTAATCATCCCAAGAAAATTTCGGAGTGATTTTTGATCGTTCGGAATAGGAAAATTTGAAATAGATTCAACTTTGGAAGGAATAGGGGTGATTCCTTCAGAATCTACGTGATGTCCTAAAAAATCTAATTTTGTTACACCAAAAATAGATTTCGAAGAATTTATTAAAATTCCAGCTTCATTGAGAATGTTGAAAACAGTTTTGAGATCTTGAGTGTGTTTTTCTTCGTTTTCACTCGCGATTAAAAGGAGTGATAATGGCAGTTTTCGCGACATCATAATCGTGTACGGGAATTTGATAATAAGCTCTTTTTAAATCAACTTTAGAAAAGATTTTTTTATCATTTAATTTTACATTGAAATCATATAAATGAGGAATTGGATATCTGTCAGGTACCGTGATCGAATTCAGTCGACGATAATCACCACATGCACGAAAAGAACCGTCCGATTTCTTTTTCATGAGAAGAGGTGATGACCATTCAGAATCCGAAGGTCTACAAATACCCAAATCTACAAGTTCCTGAAAATGTTTTTTAGCAGCTGACAACTCTTCAGGACATAGCCTGCGATATTTAGAAAATATCGGATAAGAGTTTGTCACAATGCGATGTCGAGTATTATGTTTAGCATTAAGATTGAATTTTTCTGATTTGGTTAAATTTGGAAAAGAATTTAAGATTTCCGTAAATTGATTTTGAAGTGAGATCACTTCAACGCATGAATTAATAGGTTTTAATAATGTTTGATTTTTAAAATCGATATTCAAATTGAATTTCTTTAGAAAATCTAAACCTAGAATGCCATGAATTACATCGCCAACAATGAATTCATGACGAAAAACCAAATCATTTCCAAAATTGAGAAAAATTTCAGAAGTACCAAAAGTATTAATTTTAGTATTGTTTGCTGCAATAATTGAAAAAGGTAAATTTGTAAATTTACATGATTTACAATACGACTTTGGAATTACAGATAGTGAACTTCCAGTGTCAACTAAATATCGAGTACCTTCATGTAAGAGATCGTACATGAAGATTAAGTTGTACGATGATGATGTTGTGTTATTGAATTGGGTTTTTTTATTGACAGAGCTACTGACCAACTCAACAGGAGCTCTTAGAATTTTTTTGAAGTTTTATTTGAATTTATATATGGAGTATTTAATTTACAAAAAGAACAAGGAAAAACACACTTACGTGCTTTAGTACCATATTTATTATGATACCAACACACAGACTTCACCTGAACTTTGTGTAAATTGGTTTTTGGGGTATATTGTGTCTTTAAAGGTGACTTTTTTGAATTTTCCAGTTCAGTGACTTTATTTTTAAGAATATTTAATTCTTTATTTAAGATAAAATTATCTGTTTTATGAATTTCTGAAATAGGAAAAGAACTGATATTAGATACAGAATTTAATTTATAAATATCATTAGCGAAATTAACAATAGTTTTCAGATCAACATTATTGTCAACGGTGACAAGTTGAATTTGAATTTGTGTGTCTAATTTACCAATGAATAATTCACGAATGAAATGTGAATCAAGATTTAGACCACTTGATAGGGATATCATTGTATTATATAATAATTGAGGAGTATCGAAATCTTTTTGAGATAAATTTAATAATTTATTTAGACGATCTTTACGAGAAAGTCCAAAAGTTTCCTTTAGAATATTTTTGAGTGTATCAAACTTATTTTCTTGTGGTGGATTTACAATAATATCTCTAACATGAGAAATGTAATCCTCAGGTATAGCTAAAGAAGCTAGCGTGAATTTAGTTTCATCGTCAATAATATTTTGAATAATGAAGAAACGAGAAACTTGAATTATCCATAATTCAATGTCTGTTACATTAAATTGTGGAAGTTTTTGTAAATTTGGAAGATGTATTGTAGGTGCATCTAAATTCGGTAACTCATTTCGATTTCTAGGCATATTAAAAATGAAATGTCAAAAAAAATAATAAAAATATTTTTTTAGAAATCGAAATAGTTATAAGCGTAAAGCAAAAATAAGTATTATAACAGAAATAAAAGACTTATCTGTTAAATTTGGTGGGTGGTATGCTATATTTTGTAAGAATTACAATATTAAATTCGTCCAATCCAATTATCCAATAGTCATGTGTTGGAAGATTTTGGAAATTTTTTTTTTTAATAATATGTTAATTTACCACCCTCTTCGTTTATTTGAGCTCGGGGCGCCAAATTGTTGAGATGATTAGTATGATAAATAGTTATTATTTAAATAAATAATAAATAAGTGTTAAAGATATAATTGATCTTTATTAGATTGAATTATGACATATTATATGTTTATATGTAATTTATCAAAGTTGTTAACATTCAAAGCAACCGTGATAAAAAAGGAAAGTTATAGTTGTTAAGCAACAGATAAAAATGATAAATAAAATTATAATAATAATTTAATGAAAATGCGATACCGCTACAGTATCATCGAGTTACAGTAATATTACATTTTTACTTACAAACTATAGCACCTAGACTAGACTTTACCTATAATTTAACATCTCTTTATGCTTCTACATCGTTTAATAAAATCATCGTAACTATCTCTGGGATATGGATTCAGAGATATGTTGCTTGTTGCTAATTTGGTGCGTGTCTCACAATGATATGAAAAAAGTGTTGTCTTTTATATGATTTGACTGAGGGTATGATCTGACCTGAAGGATTATTTAAGTTGACTAACTAAAGGGATTAGGTGTGTGAAGAACCCCACCTATTTATTGACGGTATCCTTTTGCGGCTGGAGAGTATTCTCGGTTGCCAGGATGTGCAATATATTGCCGTATCGTCGGTGAAAAGGGCGATTTGGTAGCTTGGTCGTTCGGAATTTCGTTAGTGTAATAAAAAAAAGGTAGGGTCCAAGTATGGAGCCTTGTGGTACGCCGGCCCCGACATAGTAGAAGTTGGATGTACTTTGAGGGTAATGGATTTTGGGATTTTCGGTTAGATAAGTAGGAGATGAAGAATTTGAGGATGTAGGGGGGTATATTGATTTGGGTGAGTTTGTGGACAAGTCCATCGTGCCATATCGTGTCAAAAGCATTTTCGATGTCCAAGAACACCATACCTGTGAATCTATTCCAATTAAATTCGGTAGCAATGTGGTCAGTGAGTCTGTGAAGTTCGCTCACTGTTGAGTGGTTCGATCTGAACTCAAATTGTTGGGAGATTATCTGCCTATGGATATTTTCATACGACTGCAATCTATTCAAAACTACTTTCTCCAAGCCCTTACTGAAATATGGCAGCAAAATGATGGGTCGGTAGCTCGAAGGCAATTTTAGTTGCTTTCTCGGCTTGCAGAGTGCTGAAACTTTAGCGGTTTTCCAAAGCTTAGAAAAATAACCAATTCTCAAGCTTGCAGTATAGATATAACCGAGCTGCACAAGCTTCTTCCGAGGAAGATAGCACAACATTGGTTATTCCATCATTACCAGGAACCTTCCTATACTTAAGTTTTCTTAAAATGTGCAATAAGTAGTCTTTCATAGAGTCTTTTATTGCTCTGACTGTGAGTTGCGTACTGCATTTTAATATTTTAAACGTTCTTTACTATAAACAAAATGCTTTTTGTTTGAAGTTTATTTATATTAAACATTAAAAATCTATAATGTTATTTAAAGTGATCTGAGATGATTTCAGTATCTTTACAGTATATATGATATAAATAACACCTAATTTTATATCAAAGAATAAAACAGCCATTATAATAATATTAATTTGGTTTCAATCTATTTTCAAAACTCATTCATTGTAAAAATAAACGTTTTAACAGATATTTATAAATTAATTTATATAATTAAATTCAAATTGTCAATGCTGAGATATCGTGAGTATTACATGATTAATTGATCACAAATGATAAAGGATGTTACAGAAATGAGATCTATCATATAATTTCGTGTCAGAGTATAGAACCAGGAAGTAGTTTAAAAGCTTGGCTCTTACATTGATTACACTCAGTACTTTTTAAGTCAAACATTTTTGTTTTTGGTGAGAAAATATTTGTTTGGCTCCTCTATCATTTTTTATGGTGTAATATTTAAACCCCCGGATATCACCGAAACCATTGACTTCAGTAAAAAATGTCACGCTAGTTATGATGCGTTGAAATATTAGTAGATTTAAAGATTATTAAAATAATCAAAGAGAAATGTAGGTTTTTAAATTAAATTAAAAATTTATCACCAATTCCTAGATCTACTTTTTGTATTTTATACATACGTATTTCGACACATAGTAGTCATTATCAGTATATATTAACTAATCGTAACTATCTCCGGGATGTGAAATCGATGATATGTTACTTGTTGCTAATTTGGTGCATGTCTCACAACAAATTTGCTGAGACACGCACCAAATTAACATATCTGCAATTCCATATCCCAGAGATTTTTTTTTCCCCCAATTCCTAAAACAATTATTTTTATCATATAAATATGTATTTCGACTACAAGGTAGTCATCATCAGTATGAATTAGCTAATCGTAACTATATCTGGAATACGGAGTCAGAGATATGTCGGTCGTTGACCATGCGGTGTTGTTTTTGTCAATTACCTTGATATTCAGGTATTAAATTTGTTGAAAAGTATTAATTTTATTAAATCAGAATTTGGAATTGGGCCATTGTCTTAATTTATTATCTGTTTTCTTAATCTGTGTTTATAAATACTTTCGTAAGCATCTAATTCTGTGGGGTTTTGTACCGATTTGTAAATTCGATTTGTCAATTTTATGGTTGTTCTCAATATCGTGCGCATTTATATACGATTTTTTGGTTCTCCCAAATTTCACATACCAGATGTTCTTTGATTCGAGTTCCGATTTGGCAACGACTTTGACCAACATAAATTTTCGAATTTTTTTTTATATGGATAAAATTATCAGTGAAAAACAATCGGGCATATATGGTGTCAGTTGTCAAAACTGTTCGAAAATTTATGTTGATCAAAGTCGTCCCAAATCGGAAATTGAATCAAAGAACATCTGGCTCATGTGAAATTTGGGAAAACCGAGGATTTATTTAGTGTGTATGTATTAAACATATACACGGGTTTTGTATGTGGTAAATTTTGAGTTACTATGGACCAGAAAAATAGCACTGTTATTCCAAATTTTTAGTTGATTTGTACCTTATTCATTTGAGAAAATCTTTCGAATAAAAGCGAGTAGTTTATTTAAAATGAACAAATTTAACCGAAAGCATTTTTATTTAAATCCAATGTATGAGACATAAGAGAAATAATAAAATTTCGAAAAATGAACGATACTTTTGTGGTCAAGTGTACAATCGTAGAAAAACCATTACCTTACATTACTAAAAGACTTCCATCTCTTACAATATGCATTAAACCTAATTAACAGTACTGTCGTATGCCAATACTTTGGAAATCTTTTTTTTTCATATGTTGAGCGTTATTTCTGTTACACTTTGAAAAAAAGCTTTCGTAAATTATTGTGTACAATAAAATTGAATATATCCGTAAGCATAAAAAAGTAAAACATGAAAATATCGAAACAGATCAAAGTTCTGAAAAAAAATATTTATAATAATTTTTTTTTTTCTTCAGTAAATACGAATATGTTTTGTTAATGCATTTAAAAAAATATACTAGTGCCCACAAAGAGTTTTTTTTCTTTTTATAAATTTTAATATAGAAAATAAACAATTAATTAAAAATAATTTACATTTAATAGGATTGTTTTAAATAAAAATGTGGTGTGAACGCCCTACAACCTCTATATACAGTCTGTTGGAAAATTAAAAATATTTTACCGGATAAAGGTATTTCAAAAAAATAAAATCTCTAAAACTTTGTACCTTCAAAACGCATTAAAATTTGAAAAAATAATAAAAGAACTAACCTACAGAAAATAAGTACATATATACATTGTTTTTCTATTGTTGTGTAATAACTGTAACTAACTAACTTGTACTATAGGCTAAATTTATTTTGATAAAAATAGGTTTTTAGTTCAAAATTTGTAAATCAAGTTGAAAGAAAAAGCGCTGAAATGATCGGGCATACGTGAAAATAATGTGCTACACAAATATTAGTCATCAGTAGATCTAAAAATAAGTAAAAGACATGCTATCCCTAGAGGTAGAGGTAGATTGTAAAGGCTGCCCAGAACGGGCTACACTTCGACCATAAGGTCCATAATGCTATCCCTAGCTGTTATATTTAAACAATAATTCTTGTTTTTGTGTAAAAAATATATTTTATAAAGAAGAAGAATTTTATCATCTGGAAAACTTCACCAAGCTAAAATTTGCCCAACGTTCAAACTGCAGAAATTATCCGCCCCGTTAATCCTATTAATCGCAAGTTTCCCAAGCAGAACCCTTTGACCACACGGTTATGATAAACATGCCCCTGGCTTAAAATTTTTTTCTTTTTGCTTCAGTCCAAAGCTGATCTGTTGAAAGCACAACATCGATTTTTTAAATAAGACCGCTATAAACATACTGTAGAGTGTGTATAGATGTAAAATATAGGAATGTTTATATGCATTGAACGATAATTAAAATTTTATTGGTAGTTAAAATCATTAGATTTTAGTTTCAAGTAAATAAGTACTTAGTTACATTAACCAAATGTTGAATTTTTTCACAAAGTATCACATCATTGCATTAAACAATAATTAAATAATCGTTATAAAGTAATAGTACTTTATAGATATTTTTATTACCTATTTATAACGAAAAATATCTTTTGTATTTTTATGGATTTTATTTTATCATCAATATTTATTTATGTAAGTAAAATTCAGGCATCAAGCATTTTCCCTACAAAAGTCTTGCTAAGTTGTCTTATAAAATTTTCTTCTATGATCAACTAAGGCCCGTATTCATATTCCAGGCTTGAGCAAGTCTTATGGGTTTTAAGACATGATGAATTCATAAATATACAAGAAGATCATCTTTGGTAAGACGATGGTTTCAAGCATGATCATGTTCGGTTTAAGATTAGCTTTAGTAAGACGAATCTTGAGATCATCTTAATTTGTGTTCGTCAATTTCTCATATATCCGATGGTCTGATTTGAACAAACATACCTTATAAGACCGACCTAAAAGTAGCGAGTTAAAAACATTGTTTCTAAAATAAAAAATAAGAAAATATGATATGCAAAAATAAAAGTAAAAATTATACTTTGGTAAAAAAAAAAGGATTTTCTTCAAGTTTCTTCAAAAGCAAGGCGTCTTAACATTTATTTTCTTAAGCAAGGTATAAAAATGAGATTTATTTATAAAAACAGATGTTGATTATTTTTGGATTTAAATAAAGTTAAAAAAAATGTAAAAAGGTGATGAAATTAAATAACAGATATACAAAAATAAGTATTTTTTGTTTTCATATATATAAACATATATGCTCATGTATAGTAAAATCAGTTCTTCGTCAAAGTCACTTTTTTACGTCGTGATGTACTGTACATACCTACACAGCATAGTTTATATATACAATATAATATAGTAATATTTCCAATACTTTTTTTCGTGGGCTAGTAGTAATAGTAGTAGTAGCTAACGAGAGGTCGAAACCTGGCAAGTAGGCCTTTCTAGGCTTCTTTAACCGAACCCTTAATGACCAGGAATTTGAATGTAGACTAGAAATTGATAGATTGTGCGACTACAGCCGATTTTATAGGATTAGACGATTTTGATAGGAACTATGCCGATATTAATCTGGATTTTTGTGAAAGAAAACTGCAGCAAATCATACGCCGATAGTTTAGTCAATTAACCGTCCCAAATTTTTTTTAAATTAATTTAATTGACAAACTGTTAGTGTTGGGAATCGAACCAGCAACTTCCCAGTTCCAAGTAGAGCACCTTTAACTGGACAACATGAACTGGTACTATAAGACCCTTATAAACTTGGCTATCCCAACCTATCAAAATATAATAAATTTAGCTCGAAATTAAGTGCTTTTTTGTTGTGGAAATTATAAATATACTGCACTTACGTATTCTGAAATATTAAAAAGAATCAAAGTTTCATCAGCTTTTAAAAATCTGGCAGATCTGAGTATACAAAGTTCTTTTTTTCGGATTTTAAATTTATCAGAATTTAAGTGTGTTCTATTTAAGTGTGTTCAAATACTCGTACATTTAAGTATCAGATAAATAATGCAGTAGATTCAGGGCAAACGAATGAAATAAAGTGAACTTAATTTTAATTTCCACACCTTAGAAAGAATCTAATTTCGACCTAAATTTATAGCTTTTTGATTGGTATGGATCGGATTGGTTTGGATTAACTTATACTCAAGTCTGTCAGATGTACGAAAAAAACTGGCGAAATTTTTTTTTTTAATATTTCGGAATCCAAAAGTATACCAATAGTGACTGCTACTATATGACCTTATAAACTTGGCTATCCGAACCTATTATTATATTATAAAATTTAGTTCGAAATCAAGTTCTTTTTATGTGTGGAAATTTTAAAAAACAAAGTTTCACCAGATTTTTAATTCTAGATCTGGGTATAAAGAATTTAAACTCATCAGTGTGGTCAATAAGTATTCAATAAGTATTAGGTATGTAATGCAGTAGACAAATGAATGAATTATTAGGGCAAATGAATGAATTATTCCTGTTAGCAAACGGCAAATTTACGAAAGCGATAGATTTTTTAAATATTTCGTGCGCTTTGTAATTTCCACACCTTGTAATAGCATCTTAAAAGCACCTTATTTTAACCTAAATTTTATATTATAAAATCTAGCTTTTGTCCGCGGTATCGCCGCCCCAAGTTTGATTTTTATTGATAAGTTTTAGTTTTAGCCTTTAATTTTGAGCGTTTTAATTTTAGGTTCAAAGAATATACCCATACTAATAGAAAAAATATTACCTACAAACCTTTTTTATAGACAATATTCTTCACTAATCTATTAGTTGGTGCCAAAACCACCAAACTACTGGTCGATATTACGCGTGAGCAAGCTACGTAGAATTTCCCGTGTGAGAAACAGTTTTCTCTCAAGTCTATTCCCGCAAATTTTAGTGCCCGTCCTTGAGAATTGATTATAGTCATTGCAAAGCACACTTTGAGGGGAAACTGTAATCGTTTGAATTTGAGCAGAAGATCATTCGGAATCAAAAGAATTTGTGGTACAAATGTAGTTCCCCTTGCTCACCACCCAGTTAAAATTGTGGCGTTAAATTGAACAACTTTTGTAATTAAAATTTGTTTGATAAACTCAATATTTTAAGTGAAATTTTGACTTTTTTGCTTCTAAATCTAGTAGTTAAAAATATTACATTTTATAAGAGGGACATATATTATTTGAACAATTTTTTTCTATCTCTTAAATTGATAGTAAATTTTATACGGAATTCTACTATATCAGAATACGCGTTTTGTAAATGGTGTGAGATAAGAAAAATTGGTTCAAACAAAAAACATTCATTCGAATCAAAAATGAAAGAAAAAAACTCCTAACAAAAAACCTAAACACGAAGCAAATCAAATTCCTAGTTCAAAGCAGAGTTTACGAAAGAGAAAACAAACAACTAATCCGGAACAGGAAGCAAATGTTAGACCTTATGCCCACAAAGAGATTAAATTATTTGCATTATTTGTCAAATTTGTTTGTTCGTCCATAAATATATCCCTTAGCAATGTATAAGGTACCGTATGTGATACAGGTTGAAGCGCCCATTTACCACCGGATTTCAAAAAAACTATTTGTTATTTAGATCAATTCAAAATAACAATAAATTAGGATTTTTACAATTTTTGTTGTTATTAAATGTAATAAATTTCAAAATTGATGACATTTACGTGATCAATGTGTTGACAAACCTTGAAACTGACACCCATGTTGACTATTTACCTCTTTTCACCCCCTGAAGGGGTTATTTTTGAAAAAGCACGAAACATGTGTTTACTTATTTGTTGAAAGGAGTAATCCTGCGAATTTTCGAATTGATACATCTATCCTATATGGTTCCTCTATACAAATTTTGAACCCCCGTTTCACCCCTTTAGGGATTGAATTTTTTAAAATCCGTTCTTAGCGTATGCCTACGTTGTAAGAACCATTTGTGTGCCAAATTTCCGCTCAATCCTTTCCGTGTTTTGAACTATGTGTTGACAGATCAGTAAGTCAGCCAGTCGCGGTTTTCCATTTATATATACATATTATATTATATTTCTGGTAGAAAACGGCAAATTAACCCAAGCGATTTATTTTTTTAAATATTTCGTGCACTTTTTAATTTCCACATGATAATAGCATATAAAAAGCACCCTTCTGTAAACGTAAATTTTATAGCTTTTATGATAAGTAGGGATAATCAATTTATACTCAGGTCTGCCAGATTCTAATAAAACTGACGAAACTTTGCAGTTATAGATACATAAATCTAGTGTTCTAAACATTAGTGAGAATAAATTGAAATTAAATTTTGTTAAAATTTACCCGTGTACAAATGGTACAAATGACGAGCAATCTTTTCAAAATTTTATGATTAATAATTGTACCTTGTTTATTAGGATTTCGGAAAAATGTTTCCAATAAAGTTGTTTCTATAGTTATAATGAAAACATTTTATCTTAATAAGGCACGAATCAACTATAAAATTGTAAATTAGAGTTCTACTTCTGACGCTATTTGTACAAAACAAATAAAAGATCTACTTTTCAAAGGTTATTTTATACATTTTTAAACTGATATAAAGTATAAACTTATTTTGATATAGGAGATGAGTTATAGCTGTTATACTGAACTCGTATCTTCAACTATTTCGTTTAATAGATACCATAAATAAATAAATTTTGTGCAAATATTTAATTGTATAGATTTCCTTCGAATACACATCACTCGTATGTTTAAACTTCTTATAGAATAATAGAAAGTATTTTCAGTACAAAATTACATTTAATCCTTACTTAGAAAAATCATATGTTCATGCATAGAAGATCCGAAAATATACACAAAAAGTGATTGCATTGTATGGTATTGTACTGCGCATGACAGTTGTATTCATTCTAATCAAGAAACTGCAACTTTTCATTTGGTAATAATTTTGCTTATCGATATCTCCTATGCTTAACGTGAAGACGTGATCATTTGCTTTTTTTCGTATATGCCAATTTTCAATATATTTGGAAAATTATTTTGGTAGTTATTCATCCGTTAAAATCCACGATTCAATAAACAACAGGCATTCAACCATTTTCTATATCTGTTCAATGCTTTTAGGCAATGAATTTATCTAAAATGTTTTTATTGTGATGTATTTCTATAGAAAAATTATTTTTTATGCAACAAATTTTGAAATTTTGTTTCAAGTATTATAATAAAATTTTAAAATCAATTTTTATAAATTGAAAATATTAGAAATTGCAAATTTGTTAATTTTTGTAATTATTCAAAAATATTCTTAAAAATATTGATGTTTTGCGGTCTGGAGTTTGCCATCCCCAATCGACTGTGATTGGGGATGGGTTTTGCTTATATAAATAAATCTATGATTTTTTCTTAAGTACATTGCTAAAGACGTGACTGCATCTAAACAGATCTCTTCAATGTGCTATAAACGGTTTTTACTGTATATATTTTTTAACCATATATCAATATCAAATTCATAAAATTATATTATTTATTTGTAATTGTGAATTGATGATTTATGCTTTCATTCACATACAGACAATAATTATTCTAAATAAATTTATTATCGTAACGCCTCAAAGTGATTAATTATTTAAACTAAAACCACTACCATTCAGTGTGATCACAGTGATTTATTTTAAATGAGTATTTACAACATAAAAAAAAATTATGTACTTTTTTAATTAAATTTTTTTATCCAAACATTGTATTCAAATACTTTTTGATATGCACATCAGTTGCGTTATCAAACTAGTTGTTGTGAAATAATATGTCATTCAGTTCAATATCACCCAGAGGGAATAATGTATGTACTCGAATTTACAAAAATATACATATTTAGTGAATTTTGTAAATTTAGATTTTTGTATCGCTTTGTATTGTTATATTTTCTTCTTGGAAAATATTATTTATATCATAGTATACAAATAAATAATACCAAAGATATCGTTTACAAAAACATAATCATAAAAACATAATTTGTCTGTCATACATTATGATATTAATTGCACTCAATTCATACGCAGACCTCTTCATAACATTAAGTTAGAAGTAACAAATCGTGTGTTTCAATTTTTATTGATTTTCAAGTTTCAATGCAATTTCAATAATGAATAAAATATTTTAATTAAATTCAGAATGTTTGGAATCTCTGTATGCTAAAGCTACTGCGACAATGATTTTCCTAAGGCGTTTAAAAGTTATTGCAATTTAAAAACTTTACAAGTGTTCTTATGGAGATTTGTTCACCCAATAGATTCAAATTATATAACTTGAACTCTCTCTGCTCGCAAGGGGGTTCCCCACTTGACCCATTGGCTCCGCGTCACAGAAAATAACATTTCATGAATTGTAAAAAAAGTTGAAAAAAATACTTACCAAATTTTTTTGGAGGGCTGGGGGGACTGCGCATAGATAGGTCTTACATTAAGATTTTCAAGGGGTAGCGATGAAAAATATTAAGTTTTTCGAATTAACCTGTAAATTTGCAGTTATTCTGCGCTAAATGTAAAAAAACTGTAAAGTAATGAATGGGTGATTTTTGGGGGCGTTTTTCCATTTTCAAGGGGGTGGTGATGAAAAAATTAAAGTTTATCGAATAACCCCATTAGTTTGAAGAAATTATCCACCAAATGCAAACAACCCTATCTTTCTACCATGAATAGAAGTTAAAAGAGTAGTTTAAGGGGTTGTTTGCACATATTTTTAGGGGGTGGTGATGAAATTTTTTTAGTTTTTCTAATTACTTTCCTAATTTGTAGCTATTAAGCGCGTCGAATGCAAAAAACCGCATCTTTCTAGCATGTATAGAAGGAAGAAAAGGGTGGTTTTAGGGGTGTTTTTCCCATTTGCGAATGGTTGCGATGGGAAAATTTTCTATTATAAAATAATCCTGTTATTTTAATCCTGTTCCACGTTGAATAAAAAAATACGACCTTTCTAACATGAATAGAAGTGAAAAGGGCAGTTTAGGGGTGTTTTCCTCTTTTTGGGGATTGCGATGTAGGTTATGAAACTTTCGAGGTATTCTGTTAATTTGACTTTATTTCGGGTCGATTGGTGAAAATCCCATCTTCCTTGCATGCTTGGGGGGTGTTTTTATGATTTGCCGGGGGATTGCAATGAAAAAGAGTTTGTTTAGATGTGTCCTTAGAGTTTTTATACATGTGTCAGCTTCACTTCTGGCTTTATAGTATATTAGACTTTATTAACATTCACTAAACGGTTGTTGAGAAAAAAAATTATAAATATAAATTAAAAAAATATGTCTTTGTCACTTATACGAACCTATAAAGTATGGAAAGAAAAAGGATATATATTTTATATGCTTTAAATTAAAGGTACATTCACCGCCAAAAGTTAGCTGAAAGTGTTGAAACAAAATGAAAGTGTTTCATATTGTTTGTTATTTCTTATTTAATTCAACACTACTGGTAAACTGTTCTATTTAATTTATATTTATTTTAGTATTGACACTATTTATTATGCTACAAAGTGTAGATATTTACGAACTTCTAATTGCCAGTACTTTTGACTCCGATTGTATGTTCCATACATCCCTAAGTTGTACGGAGGTCGTTATATAAACTATTTCCTACAAGCTCACCTTTTAGACATGATGTAAGGACCTTTGCAACAATGTACCGGTTGAGTGAAATAATGATAGAGTTAATTCTCTAAAGGTCGATCCACACTATAGTGTCGATCACAGTTCCATCTCGGTCTGCTAAAATAGAGGTCGGACCGAGAACGAACCGTGATGGGCTCTATAGTGTGGATCGACTCTAACCCTCTTCAAAAATCAACCAGCAAGTAATGTTTACTTACTCTTCGAAACTTATCAAGCATCGAATTCGTTTTTGAATAAAACCACCGCATTTTCTAGGGCAATGTACCGAAATTTCCACTTATAATTTAAAATGAAAAAATAATAAAAATAAAAATTTTTTAACTAATAGACAAAATTATCTAAAAATTAATTAATAGTATAATAAAATTATAAAAAAAATTATAGTTTCTTAATATACTAATACAAAACTTGTTTTTAAAGTTATTTAAATAAGCATTAATTTTGACCATCTTACCTTCAATATTTAAAAAAACAACTATTTAACTATTTACAAAAAATTGAAAACCAGTATTAATTAAAAAATAAAAAATAATTTGTAAACAATTGCAAACCTGAGAAAGTATAAGAGACTCCTAATGTAAATTTATCGAGTTAATTGGCTTGTGCCTTTGTCATGGCTCCATTAATTTTTTATTTATGAACAACAAAAATGCATGTTGAAATTCAACTGGTACTATATGGTTTTGGCATTTAAAGGTTTTGCTGTATCTGAAAAATGTTGGAAATTGATTTGGGATTGCTTCGCTTTTAAAATAAATCCCCGGAAATCATGAATAATTTCACGTCTAGGATCGGTAGTTTTTAGATCAAGATTATAAATAAAGTTCAGATTATATAGACGCTGGGATTAATTTGGTTTGCTACGTATAGATTTGTCAAATGTTTTTCAACATCTCGTATTTCTTATTGGCTTTTCATTGAACTACCATTTATACTTTAAAAACTTCCTCCTAATCGTACATGAGTTCTATCATCAACTGAAGGTTCGGAAAAAGCTTAAATTTAGAAAACATTTAGTACTGCCGTGCCTTAAAAATATTTAAACAACTACATAAATTCTAGATCAACAACCCAACATACGCGTATGCGCTTAAGTTTTTAATATAAATTCAAAATTGTATTTTTAACAAATAATCATTTATCATAAAAAAATCATTCTGCAAAAAATACCGTACATAAATAATGTGGCAAATATGTTAATTAGACTTAGTAATCATTAGTGTCAGATTTATGTTAATTTAATTAATTTTAAAATAATCGTGATTTTTATTTGATAATTTTTTTTAAATAACGTCAATTACCAAGAATCAAGTAAAAACGCTAGGATAGTATAAAAAGATTATAAAAATAATCAAAGAGAACTTTTTGAAATTAAATTTCAAATTTTGCCCCAATTTCAAGAACAATTATTTGTATTTTATAAATACGTATTTCGACTACAAGGTAGTCATCATCAGTATGAATTAGCTGATTGTAACTACCACTGGGATATAATGTCAGAGATATGTCAAAATTATTTAGGTATTTATATTAGTGTAAGCCTTAGTTAGACTAAAAAGGTTATTTTTTATTGCTTGTCAGTTCCTTTCTTTTTTCGAAGGTTAAATTTTTTGTTTTTCACTTTCTTCTTTTGTCGGTCCCATTGTTTGATAAGAAGTTTTTATTGTAAATTGTTATGCTTTACAATGGTCAAAAACAACACTAATGGTTTTTGCACAAACAAAATTATAATGCTGCAATTGCCATATATTCAGTACATTCTGCACCATCCCTATTAGAACTTTTCCCGTATATTTATAAACCTTAGCACAACTTTTATATGCCATTATATCTGTCCAAAGAGTAAAATTTGTGCATTCATATATCATTTTGTTGTACCATATAATTTTTAAAAAGCAATCAATAACATACACACAAAGTTACATATTATTTATACCTATACACACGAACATACCACAAAGAAAATCTGTTTTTGTCATGTCTCTAGAGTTTTAGTTAAACGAAACATCATGACAATTGTTGTATTGTTGATAATAATATATAAAGTAATAAATATTATATAACTAAAAAGTGATATGATCCATTGTTATAATACTGTCGAGGGTGAAGGCAATCATTCACCTAAATCTGACGCTACAGACATAATTAAAAGATAAAAACTACTTTTAATTGTTGTCTTTGAATTATTTACCTTTATTTGATAATTTTCCTAATTAATTGTTTGTGGCATCCACAGGTTACGATAATTTTATTTTTATTATTTTCTTGTTATACCTGGTATACAAAATATATTCCAGGGTATATATAAGTTTAGTCTCGACTTTGTAACGGCTGAAACTATTGATTGTAAAATAGACAAAATTTGAAAACTTTTGGTATAGGTGTTCATAAATTGACATAATTCATTTTTGTATGCCCGTCTGCCTGCCTGCCTGTCTATCTGTCAGTGGACGCGATAATCAAATTTTGTGTGCAGGAATAAGATTTGATTGGTTACTCAAGTTTTTTCACATTAAAGTTTATTTATAAACAATTATTGTTTTGTTGAGTTAAATTTCCGTTTTAATTTAATATAAAATAATATTCAATACTATATTAAACACAAATAGAGTTTTACATAAAGTTTTTTTGTTGGGTAGTACGATCATAGTGAAATAAAAATGATTATACAAAAACAATTAAATAAAATAACTAAAGATGCATAAACAAATTGAATAAGGTTTTAAGGTTAGAATATTTGAAATAAAAATTTTCATCGTGACATTTGCCCCAAAGTTTTTGTTTTATTTTTTTTAATATCATCCTAAGTGTTTCTATTATCAGTTCTAGCAAAACTATAAATAGAGTGATAATCAGAGAAACTCATGAATTGTGACTACCAAATGTAGGCACAAAGTGGAATTATATGCTAGTATTATATACTAGTAGTAACTAATCACTAAAATGTCCTAAAAATCTATATTTAAGTTCTAAAATATTAAGTTTATCAAGTCTGTTTAAACTATCACTGTTGTCTAGAAGATTGAGCACATACACATTTTGATGCATTATTCTAGTCGGTAGACATAGTTTTCACTAAATCACACTATTTTTCACGCACTGTAGACACATTTAAGCTACGATGAATATCATCGTTCCGCACATACCACGGTAAATCACTTATCGCACGTAACACCTTAGATTGAAAACGTTCTAGGATCTCAATGTTACTAACACTAGCCGTACCCCACAATTGAATTCCATAAGTCCATATAGGCTCTAAAATAATTTTGTACACTAATAGTTTGTTACCGAGAGATACTTTAGAATGGCGATTTAGCAACCAATGATATTTACTAAACTTAATATTTACTTGCTTTCTTTTGTTCCATATATGATTTCGCCATTTCGCCAAGTAAGCCTTTTGTCCAGATGCATACCCAAATATTTCACTTCCTGATTTTGTGGTAATATGACGTCATTTAAAGTTACTGTTGAACAGTTTCCTTTTCGTAATGTAAATGTAATTTGAATTTTATTTAAGCTACATTGTAGTTTTTTTGATGCTGTTTTTGGATCCGTATCGGATGCAAGTATTGCGGTGTCATCTGCAAACGTAGCAGTGATGTTTTCATCATCAACTGGCAAATCGGATGTGTAAATTAGATATAATATAGGACCTAGAACGCTTCCCTGAGGTACTCCTGCTAGGATAGGGTGTATGTCGGATAATTCATTTTGAAATCTTACTTGGAAGTATCGGTTTGTCAGATATGATTTCAAAAGAAGATAATACGAATCTGGAATGCTTTTCTTTAATTTGTATAGTAATCCAGGTTACCATACTTTGTGAAAAGCTTGACTAACATCGAGAAAAGCTGCAGTACAATATTTTTTTCTTGAGAAGCATTGTTGATGCCACTGACAATTCGATGCACTTGTTCAATCGTTGAATGTTTTGATCGAAATCCAAATTGATGATCTGGTATAAGTTTCGATTCGTCTAAGGCATGTAATAACCTCTTTAAGAACAATTTTCCGAAAACTTTTGAGAGTGTTGGAAGCAAGCTTATGGGCCTGTATGACGTCACCTTGTTTATTGGCTTTCCCGGTTTTTGTATCATGACAATCTGCGATACTTTCCAGATTTGAGGAAAGTATTTTAAGCTCAAAATGGAATTGAAGATCGTACAGATCATAACAATACCTTTTTTGGAAGCTCTCGTAGTATCCGAGCTGTCAGAAGATCGAAACCAGCTGCCTTTTTTGAAATGAGGTTCTTCCATATGATTGATTTGATTCCATTCGGTGAGTAGTTTTGGGGCTGCTTTTTCTAATAGTCGAAGAAGTTGACGCAAATGCAGCAGATTGTCAATGATAAATTCAAGAGATCCTTTGTTGATTACAATTACTATAAGGTAAGTTTTTGATGTGGCATAGTCTCTTCCAAAGATACAAACAGATCGATTACTTTCAGATGCTATTTCCGTGGACAATAATTGAACCTGTAGCTACGTACGCGTAGCGACAAAATTGTATTTTAACATATAATAAAAACCGTCATCAATATCAAAAATCATAAAAAAAAGATGGTATGTATCAAACATAAAGATTAAATAAAACTAAATGCTTCCAAAACAAATTGTGATAACGTATTGTTTGGAGTTTTGAATACCCCGTTCATAATGTAAACGGTAAGTTGAATTTGATAATAATTGGCATGTTAATTAACCTTCAGCTCATATGTAAACATAAAATGGTTTTTATATCGTTTCACAATTCCAAGCTGAGTACATTCTACGAACGGCCAATTGGACTGGTTGTCTCTCTCAAAACAATAATAAAACAAATATTTTAGGATGCAGTTTCTAATAATAAATATAATTTCTGCATCTATTTCTCAAAAAAATAGATTAAAGTTCCGCGTTGACAAATGTCAAAATCTGATACATGGGCCTATATTACCACTGGCTTTTTAATTCAACCAAATCTATTACTGAAATTCACGCGCACGAGGTCGCAGGGAAAAAGATAGTTTAAATATATAGTTGGAATGATCAATAAAAACATTTTAGTATAGAAATAAAAATAATTATTTGTGCTGTTTATAATTATATCGGTTTATCTAACATGCAATTTAATTTAAATCAATTTCATGTTTATAGTAGTTTTTGTGTGCAATCTATACATAAAACATGTCATACGGGGTATTGTAAGTTGTTCAAAAAGGGTCAGGCGCGATGGTTAAAACAAGAATACATATCATTTAAATCATTTATATCTAGAGCACGGCATTGCGACAGGACGAGTTTAAGGGGTTTTTTTCCTTCGCGCTTACAGTACTATTACTACACGTTAAATCAGAGCCGATTAGACCCAAAATAACTTTTCAACGAAAAGAGCTTATTTTTTGAATATACGGTATTTAGGGAATTATAAAAGAATAAGTTTTTGCTTTTCGTTAAGAAATAAACGGCAAAACAGTTATTTCGGCTCAAAAACCGTAAAATAGCGGGAACACCCTTAATTTTTGGGAATATAATCATAATTCCAGGGCCTAGACCATAAGTCCTTAAAAGTTGATTTTTGGCAACCAGTTAGATATAGTGCCCAAACCGAAAGGAAAATTATCAAACCACGAAATTTATATCGGGAAATGGAAAATTTTTGTTTTCATAAAATTAACATAAGAAATATCACTGCTCTATGATTGGTCCATATTTCTATATATATACTTAAAATTTAGCAACACACCACTTGTGAGAGTTGTGCACGATTTTAAAAAAATTTGTTGCTCCACTTCCAGAAATGCTAGAAGGATGCAGTATTTTGCATTCGACGTGGAATTTTTGAAACCTCAAAAAAGAATCTTTGGGAAAATTTTATTTTCCCGACAGAACATATGGAAAACCAAAAATTAAATTTATATGTTTAAGTTTAAGCCACTTCCAGACAGTTTAGAAGGATGCGTTTTTTTGCATTCGACGCGGAATATCTCAAAACCTATTTGTAGAACAAAAAAATTCAATTTTCCCAACGAAGTTGAAGTTGAAAATTATATATTAATATCGTCAGTTTAGTACCTAGCCTAAGCTTTACCTATCGTAATAAATAATTAAATCGAAATCTATGAACATTTTATATCATTTCTTAAATGGAAAAATCTTATATAAAAAACCATTGATATCTAAAATTAACCTAAGTTGGACGGATAAGCCGTCCCTAAAACTAGACCTTAAAGAAAAATATTTACAATTTAGATTACACCGAATCAGTTGTAATCGACATCAGTTGGCCCAGTTTATTGATTTCCGGGAAAGGATTTTTGCGGGATGATTGGAAATAGGATTTCGAAATGGTTTGGATGAAGGTTCTGATTGTGGGGTGCCCAGTTTCTCTGTTGAGTGCTTCAGCTGAATATCATAGGGGGAGTTTTAAAATCGTCCGAAGACAACGATTTTGAAATTTTTGTGTTTTCGCAAGCTGCGAAGGTGCAACGTTCGATCAGATTGGAGCAGCGTACGTGAGTACGGGCCGGATACATGACTTGAAAAGTCGATGTTTCAAACGTTCGCCCAACATACTCCTAGTGTTGAGTAGTGGGTACAACCCAGCAAAGGATGCGTTTCCAAGGACAAGACATTTTTTAACGTTCTGCGTCCAATTCAACTGCCTTTGAAGAGTTACTACCAGGTATTCAACACTTTCAGTCTGTTGGATTTCAGTGTGAAACATCTACAATTCAAGTGGGTAAGAAGAAAATATATTCTTCCTTGTGAACAAGACGGACTGAGTCTTCATAGAATTCATTTTGATTTTCCACTGCTTGAAATAGCTTTCAAGCGTGGATAGGCGGGACTGGAGGCAGCTCGAAATAAGATTCGGCTGCTAAGAAGTACAGTAGATTACTGTATCGCCAGCAAACAGGGCCGTTTCGGTAGCTCGATACTTCGGGATATCGTTTATATAATATAAAAAGAGGCGGGGTCCAAGCAAGGAGCCTTGAGGTACACCAGCCTTGACACAATATTGGTTCGATGTACTTTGTTGGATATGAATTTCGGTTCGATAAATAGGAAATCAGGAATTTCAGGATGTAGGTAGGTATGTTGAATTTGGAAAGTTTGTGGATAAGTCCATCGTGCCAAACCGTATCGAAAGCCTTTTCGATGTCCAATAGGACCATGTCTGTGGATTTATTCCAGTTAAATCCAGAAGAAATATGGTCAGTGAGCCGGTGAAGCTGACTCACTGTTGAGTGGTTCGATCTGAAACCAAACTATTGGGGAATTAATTGTCCGTGGATATCTTCATGCGACTGCCGGTTCAAAACCAGTTTCTCCATGGCCTTGCTGAGAGATGGCAGCAAGCTGATGGGTCGGTAACTTGAAGGCGACTTAAGTTGTTTTTCCGGTTTCGGAAGAGCTAGCACTTTGGCAGCTTTCCAAATTTTAGGGAAATAACCAAGTCTCAAGCACGCAGTATAGATATAACTGAGCTGAACAACCGTCTTCCGAGGAAGATAACGGAGAACAACATTAGTTATTCCATCATCACCTGGAGCCTTCCTTCACTTAAGTTTCCTTAAAATGTTTGAAACCTCCCGAGGTGATACGCATTCGACATCGATTGGGTTAATGACGGAAAAGCGACCGTGAGAACCTACATAGAGGCTACATATACCAGAACGTATGTATTCTGTCGGACAGTCAAGCTGCTTTAAAAGCCGTGTCTGGAACTTAGGTCACCTCAAGGGTAGTCATGGTCTGCCTGGAGGAACTTCTGAAACTGGCAAAACGGAACAATGTTAAATTTATCTGGGTGCCGGGTCACAGTGGTTTCGAAGGAAACGAAAAAGCGGATACCTTAGCAAAGAAGGGAGTCGGAATGCACTTCATAGGCCCAGAGCCTATTTTAGGAATTCCAATGACTGCATGTAAACAGGTGATCAACGAGTGCCTTGCATAAAGTAGTGATATCCGATCAAAAACATAAATATAAAAAAGGGCCGAGTTTTCGGGGAGATACTTTACATAATAGTTGCTGTAAATGTTCTCTCTAGACTTCATATAGTTGCTCCTTAAAAAGTGATGATATCCCATTAAATAGCCGAGCTATTTACAAAGTAAATAGCGAAAACTAAAATGTTAGAATGTCAGTGTAAAGTAAAATGTAAAAAAAAATTTGGTTTAAAAAATTTATTTCGTAAGTTCTTCGGGTTATTTAAAGCAAAATCTGAAAAATGAGACATATTATGTTAAATTTTGGCTGTAAAATTTATTGTTGAAAAATATAAGGGCTTAAGAGACAATGAGTGTACACAAGAAAATATAATATACATAGTCCCTTCAAAATACTCCGTTTGTTACGTTACGTTTGTTATAATTAACGACATTGCTCTCCTAATTCGTGCTACGTAAAGCGTGCCTAGATCGTAATTGTAAAACATCAAGATAATACTATTTAAAAATATTTTAATCACCCTTAAAGTCTTCCTAAATTTCTTATTTCGAATTTCTTTTACACTTTGAGTGGAAGTTCGACACCTATATTTCCCCACTTCTAAGAAATATGAAAGTCTCTGAGTCTTTATCTCATGCTATCAACGCTTTTAAAAGTTAAGAATGTTACCAAAATAAATTTTATGCAGTTGGACCATATGAATCACTTTAATTGTACACACAAATAACATTTGATAGTTTATTTATTATAATCTTTTAAGATGATAAACTAAAACTCACATTGTTGTATTTTATTTATAAAACATGCATTATTATACAAATACTAATTTGTATAATACATAAATTTTGTCTATACAAAATCTATTGTATATATTTTTCATTCTATTAAAAAATAAAAATGTATAACAACAAAAATGAAGACCACCTACTATTTTAAACTACCAAATAAAAAATAAAAGTGAACAAAAGATTATTATCTAATATTAATAATTTTTAAATAAAAATGTTTAGTATATATATTAGGTTGTATCAAAAAATACGACTCGTTTTTTTCTAAAAGCACTATGAAAATATTGTCTTGTCTTAATTTGAATATGAACGGGTGTCTCATCGCGATTTTCCTTTTCCCATTTGATAAACATGGGAACATTTTTTTTCTAACCTTTGGAATTTTGTAGCTTCTGAACGGCTTATTCGACCTACAAGGCCAGAGCATATTCTTGTAGAAAATTAAACTAAACTAATTATTGTAGAAATTTTGATGTTTTTTACATTTTTGGCAAATTTATCATACTCATTTTGCTTCAAATAATCTTTTTTAATATCTTTCTTAGATACTCAGAGTATCTTAAGGTCGTTTTAATAGTAGTTCTGTCCAAAAAACTTAGTGTTAGACGCTTTATATTGATATTAATATTTTAAATATTGAATTTTTATTATCAAACCTTCTATTTAGAATTATATTTTTTATAAAAATATGATCTAAAATAAAAAAAAAAGGTTAATTGAAATTATTTGAGCTAGAAAATTTTAACCTTGAATAACTCCTGAAGGAGTAGATATATCATATATAACAAGAGACCTTTTTTTGTAGAACGTTTAATTTCCTATAAGCATGTGCTCTGGCCTTATAGGTCGGATAAGCTACAAACTTCCAAAGGTTGAAAAAAAAACTTCCCATGTTAATCAAATGGGAAATGGAAAATCGCTTTGAGGCACCCCTTAATGTTAAAATTAAGAACTGCCGTTTGAACAGGATCATTTTGTCGGAATCCTGAACAATATTTTCAGTACTTTTTGAAAAAAAAGTATTTTTTTTTATTCAGCTTAATATTAATATATATACTTAATATGTTTAAAAATAATAACAATAATATAAGACTCACTCAGATCTGGAGTGTTTTGGTGCATGATAATATTATGCACCATTATTATTCAATTATCATTATACATTTTACATTGTATATTCATACATACTATTGTAAAAATGCAATGACTATTATTTTTCTAAACATGTATGTTATAAACGATCCATAACAGGGTCTATATAAATCTACTATAGTTGTCTTATTGTAGAATAGTAAGTCGAAGGCATTATTATACAACAAAGGTTGTCTTAGATTTTAATCCAAAAAAATTGAATAGGATGTAGATCTCCCAAAAATCGAAAGAAAATTTTAGATAAACTTGGATGTTTTCAAGCTGCGATTTTGAGATACAGGTTGTTAAAGTGTTGATGTTAGGGGTGATCGACTCGAGCAAGTATTGTAATTTATTTTAATAAAATTGTTTACTTTTTATTTATTATTTCATTTTATTTTATTAATTTAATTTAATTTACTTTTCTATAAAAATTTTATTATTTTCTCAAAAAGTAAGCAAGATAGACAGAAAATGTAAGAGAGAAAAACATTCAATGTTTAATTACTCAATTTTAAACTAATATTGCATTTAGAAAAAAACAGTGACATACTAATTAAAATAAATCTAACTACATCAAATTAAGCCACTTACTTATTACTAAAAACGTGCAATCGAAATCATCCAAGTAGTTTTTAGTACATTTGAAAAGTTTTTTTATAGATTTTAAGATAATCATATTATATTATATATTATATATATTATATTATTTATCTGACAGGAGATTTTTATATAGGCAGACGTTGTCCTATCTTAACTATGAATATTATATTATCGAATGATAATTAGTGGGAACACTAGGTTTTTGAAATAAAATTTCAAATTCGCCCCCTTTACCTAGATCAGTTTTTTGTATTATAAATACGTATTTCGACTACAATGTAGTCATCATCAGTATAAATTAGCTAGTCGGTGAAACTGTCAATGTGAAACTGTCACCAAATTAGTAACAAGTAACATATCCTGCGACAATATAAGAGTAATTTTAATAAGAGTAAAATTAACAGGAATAAATGTGAATGAAAGAAATTTTAACAATAGTAATTTCAATATAATTTAAAATTTATTATATTTTAAATCTAGTATATTTTAATCTAGTTAATTTTCTATTTATTTTTATTTTTGTCTATTGATCTCGACTTTATATCTATTTCTAATTGTCAAAGAGTAAAGTATGACTAGCTAATTTAAACTGATGATGACTACATTGTAGTCGAAATACGTATTTATAATACAAAAAACTGATCTAGGTAAAGAGGGCGAATTTGAAATTTTATTAACTATGAATATTAAATTCGAATTGGTATAATTAATAAAAAATAATAATTATTCCAAAAACATATTGTTTATTATTCTAATTTTTTATGATACTCACTATGTTTAGTTTTATTTTCTAGCGACTTCATCAATTGTTGGTGTATTAAAACGTCTAACGTGTTGTCCTGCAGGCTTCTTATCGGTTTTGATGACAATTTTATGGTTATCAGATGGCATGCGGTGTAATGCGATCGTGAATAATGCAACCTATTCGTTGTGCTGATGGAAAAACAATTGGATTTGTTCCACAATTGGTCTTTTCACCGAATTGTTGTGTGCATAACGCTGATCGCTTGTATTGCTGAATCGCCCATAAAATAAATTCCCAAAAATTTGTAGTCACTATCCCGCGTTTGCAATAAAGAACCTATTAGATGATATATTTGACATTGAATCTGCAAAGGTAAACAGATATTAAATAGATGTAATATAGTATATTGTATAGCGAATTGTTTGTACCACCATGTGGCTCTCCCATTTTGCACTCAAAATACTTTCTCAGCACTCCCATTCCCCCATCAACTTTTTGAAACACACTCACTTCTTTCTGTTTTTGGCAATTTACCGAACTACAAATGTGATTTAAGCCATTTCAATTGATACACCTTTTCAATTGAAAGCTGCCAACGTATTTTGCATCAAGCACGTGGTGGTAAAAGTTTATTATTTTTTTTCAAATACTTACCTTGAAACTTGACTTAAATTTTTCTCGAATAACTTTTGTTGCGCAAAATGACGTCATTTGAAACCAATTACTTTATTGCTCGATATGAGTCAAAAAATGTTTAGAATCTGGCCCATTTCCCGAATCCAATGAATGTACTGGCTCTTCTGGCGATACCAATTGCGTCAATTTGTCCAGGGGCTTTATTTTTAAACTTAAATGCCTTTTAATATTGACACACAATGTTCATTTGTCCAATGGCAACGATTTGCTGTGAACTGTAATCGATTTCACATTATAATTAAATGCAGCTCGATAGGGGTTAAACGCAACATTTCTATGTTGTTGATTTCGATTCCGTTCAACTTCATTCCGCGTTTCGCATTGCTCGTCAGTTTGGCTTGTTCTTGTATATCTTTCACTTCTAGCTTTTCGAGTTCACTTCTAGCTGTGACCTAAGTTTGTACCTCTAATTGCTGGCATTTTTAAAAACAAAAATTCATTTGAAAAAAAAAAAAAATTCGTTACGCAGGAGCTGCTTCAACTTAGCGACTTTCCTAAGAATACATAAATAACTCTCTAGCGATCATAATTTTAGTGTGATCAAATTGAAATATAATATCTGATATGATTTTAGTATTTGCAAAAATTAAATTTATTAATAGCCAAAATAGAACGATATATAACGATTATTATTTATAGTTACTATGGAAACGACAATCAAAATGGACATTTCAAAATTAAAACAAAATTTTAATAAAATAATTTTATAGTTATCTTATTGAAGTAGAGTTTCCGTGGAAATGACAAAATGAACACAAATTTCAACCAACTCCAAAAAATGAAATATGGTCGTTAAGTTTTCTTAAATTTGAATAAAAAAATATCCAGTCCATAATCGAAATAGGATCGAAATAAAAGCGTTCCTATGCCAAAGTTGGACTGAACTACACACAGTATAGAAAAATTCATCAAAATCGGTTAAGTAGTTTCGGAGTCCATTCACGACAAATATGTGACACGAGATTTTTATATATATAAATGTTATAATAATCTTTTGATCCTTTACCGATTCACCGTTATAATAAAAGATGTATCTTGAAAACGAAACTCAAAAACATCTAACCTCATATGAACTTTTCTTCTTACAGGGTATCCTATCAATTATTATTATTATTTTTTTTTAAGATATTGATTACATATTCTGGAATTCTCGGCTGGTAATTTGGGGCATAAAATGTACCGTTTTAATATATTTGTGTATGAATAAAATATAAATTGGTATAAGCTCTAATTGCAACGTTTCGCTATTTATTTGTGGCTTCCTCAGGCTCTATACAAAAAATATACACATATATTAGGATACAATAAAACAATAACAAGTCATATCTCAAATAAAAAGTATATACGTAAAAAACAGTACTACCTTAAAGTTGTAGTTTAGTACTTGTCATTAATCTAGCACTGCATACAATATTATATATATTTTAAACGTATTATTTATCATAACTCTCAAATGGAGGTTATAAAAAATACTCACAAAAAATATTAAGTAAAAATTTTTTACAATAGTTATTACAATATTATTTTTTGTATAGAGCCTGAGGAAGCTACAAATAGATAGCGAAACGTTGCAATTAGAGGTTTGCTGATTGGTGCTTACTTTTCTTGATCCTGAATATCTCTTATCCTTATACCAATATTGAATACCGGATCTGATTAATCATTTGATCCTTTACCGATTCACCGTATAATGAAAGAGGTAAATTTTTGTTAACAATTTAAATAGAATTGAAAAATATTTTGACTTTTAGAAAAATTTTTTTGATGGTTTAGATTTTTGGAAATTCCGAATAATTTTCTTAAACTATTACAAGTATTACAATCGGAGAACTAATAAACAATTGTTTACCTGATTTAATTATTGTTTTTTCGTAGGGGGTATAGTTTTATCGGAATTCTATGACACTGGATCAATTCTCAATGGTTAAATTTTACATAAAGTGAGAACTTTATGTTAGCTTACTCAACCTGACTGAGTTTCTTCGAGTTTGTCTACTTTGAATGAAACAAGTGAAAAGTACTATCCGTGCTAGTGAAAATTATTTTTCGCATAATTTCTTTTTTCAAAAAGATAAAAGAAGTGATTTTAGTAAAACGGTAACTTTACAATTTAGTAATCGATTTAAAGATTTCGAAAATATACATGTAATGAGTGATTTTTTAGTGGCCCCTTTTGATAGAAAATTTAAAATTCCCCCTTTAATAGAAATTTTTCTCAACTATTTTCCGGATTCCAATGATTGCGCGTTGTTAAACGAAATGATTAACCTTCCAACAAATTATAATTTATTAGGAGCCATGAACACGAGTGCAAAAAGTATTTGGGAAATTTTCGCAGAAAACCATATTCGTTTGAATATCCAGAATTGTTAAAAATAAATAAATAAAAAACTTAGTAGTTGTTTCGCATCTTCTTATCAATGTGAATCGGGATTTTCACATATGCAACATATAAAATCAAATAAATTATTGGGCAATAATTGGAAGCCAACCTGTATTAAAACATCGCCCCCGTCTTACTTCAAAATATACCTCTCTTGATTACTCTCACTCAACTTATGGAGAGCTCAGTTACTTTGAAAAGCAGTCCATGCCCACCTGTATATAATAAAATATAAATAAAATAAAAAATATTTTTACGACAAGATATTATTTACAAATATACACTAAAAGGTAAAAAAAATAATTTTTTTTAAGAAAATTGTCACGGAAACAAATCTTTCTTTCACACAAAAATAAAATTTTTATTCCACACATCTTAACTTTTTTAAATTCGTACGTCTGGAAACCTAAAGAAGCTGAGTGAGACTAAGCAAGAGAGGTATGTTTTGAAGTAAAACGGGACGATGTTTCAATACAGGGTGTCCTACCAATTATTGCCAAATAATTTATTCAATCAATTTAGGAATAGTTTTCATTTCTCCATTATTAAAATCACTACTTTTAATTTTTTTGAAACAAGAAATTATGCGAAGAATAATTTTTACTAACACAAATAGTACTTTTCACTTGTTTAATTCAAAGTAGAGTAACTCGAAGAAACTCAGCCAGGTTGAGTAAGCTTACATAAAGTTCCCACTTTATGTAAAATTTAACCATTGAGAAATCAGTAACAAATTATCCCTCCCCCCAGCCTTATCATTAGCATGTATATTGTATCCAGTGTCATCAAATTCCGTTAACACTACACCCCCTACGAAGAAAAAATAATTAAATCGGGTAAATAATTGTTTATTAGTTCTCCGATTGTGATACTTGTAATAGTTTAGGAAAATTACTCGGAATTTCTAAAATCTTAACCATCAAAAAAATTTACAGCTTTCTCTAAAAGTCTAAACTATTTTTCAATTCTATTTAAATTCTTAGCAAAAATTTACCTCTTTTATTATAACGGTCAAGCGGTAAACATAAAGGTTCAAAAGATTTACATAACATTTATATTTTATTCATATACAAATATATTAAAAAAGTATATTTTATTCCCCAAATTACCAGCCCAGAATTCCTGAGTATGTATTCAATATATTTAACCCTTATTTATGTATGACCATAAAAAAGGGTTAGTATTGTTATATTTTTTTCAGAAAATGTTTTAATTAAAAAAAGAAAAAAATTATAATTGGTAGGACACCTGTATTTACTTTATCTCTCTTCCTACCTCTAACTCAGAGACTAATGAAGTCAAACTGTGCTCAGCTATGTTGTATATTATATACACAGTGTATAAAAATTTGTGAATTTTTGTGTAAAGTAAAACTCAAAAACATTAAACCATATACTATTTTAAATAATGTTAATGATGGCTAAAATGGTAAAGACCATTGCAATATAATGTCAAAATATTTTAAGGAACAGATAAACGGCATGTAAAACGGCATTTTTTTCGAATCATGACTCTATAAGATACACATTGACTGATGCAAGTAGTTCGTTCATACCCACTAGAATCTTAATGGATTTCATCTATACAAACAAAATCTCAAAATATTATATCGACTGCACTTACCATTCAAATATAATATGTTATACTTTATTCTTATAAAGGCGGGTATATATAAGTCTTTCACCACTGGTCAATATCAGAGGTGATCATTTTGAGCGGTTTGTTTCAAGTGAATGGATGCACAAAGAAAATCCGACATGTAAGAGTTACGTAGGCTGAGCCATTTTTTCAGAGAAAATATCTATAATATTTAAAAAAAACTGAGTTATCAGGCCGACAGACAGGAAAATATATCGAGGAGATAAATAAAGGTGAGGAGATAAATTGAGATAAATGTAATTTCATATAACTTTACTCATGTTAACACGTACCCCGCATATTTTAAATGGAAAATGGCCCCCGGTTAAATTCGCTAATTTTTTTATATGTTGGTCGTGTCGATGTGCTGAACAAATGTTCTCACGGACACGAGCCTCCAAAATGCTTCCTTGCATGTTTTTTCAGCAAAAACTGGAAGGAAAATGACGCTTAAAATGAGGCTTTTATGTCGATGTTTACGACGTTTCGAGGCTTTTTTTGCCGGAAAAGAAGTAAAGTAGAGATGGTAACAATCATCAGGAACCGTTTTTATTTGATTTTGACAGTAGTTGCGATATATGTATATATGTATATATATATGTATATATATTTGTATATCTATGTCTATATCTATATATATATATATATATATATATATATATACATATATATATATATATATATACATATATATATATATATATATATATATATATATATATATATATATATATATATATATTATACGTATATATGAATATATATAAATATTAGCGGTCCCGGCAGACGTTGTCCTGCACAGACGTCTTAAATTTTAAAATTTTAAACTTTTTTTGAAAATTTAAAATTTTTGTTTTTTTGGACTGAATTTTGAATCTAAACCATTGTCGAATCCACTGGAACACACACAAAAAATTTCATCAAAATCGGTCCAGCCGTTTAGGACGAGATCAGTCACATACACACGGACAGAAGAGTTATATATATATATTAAGATATGTCGCAATTACTATCAAAATCTAAGAAAAATGGATCTTGATGATTCGTTACCATCTTTACTATACTTCTCTTTTTAGACTCCGGCAAAAAAAGCCGCCGTATAACTTCCAAACATCGTAAAGATCGACATAAATGCCTCATTTTCCTTTCGTTTTTTTTGCTGAAAAAACATGCAAGGAAGCATTTTGGAGGCTCGTGCCCGTGAGAACATTTGATCAGCACATCGAGATGAACAACATATCAAAAAATTAAAGAATTTAACCGAGGGCCATTTTCCATTGAAAATGTGCGGGGTACTTTTTCCATTTGAACAATATTCAAAATTTTATGTTCCCTAATGTACGAGTACTTATTGAATTTGTACCGATTAATGATGACTCGAGTCGAAACGAGAGTAGCATGTCTCTTGTATTTTATTGAGATTCTACCGTATAGCCTCGTCTGGTTTTTACAGTTTTTCTTGAAAAAATACATCTAAAAACAATCATTTTTTGAACTTAAGTAAAAATAATAATTATTACTGGTCGGTTTATTAATAATTCGACGCATGATGAACGAAATTAGGAGAAATTACTTCAACTGTAGATTCACCGGACCTAGTTAGTCGACCCGAAAATGGCCATTGTTAAAACGGTATGATAGGAAACTACATTCTGTTTAGCTAGCGATTGATGAGTGTCAAGTCGTTTTAAAAGAAAAAAAAAGATACACCCACGAGCACCATTAGATTATATGATATTGGGCCACTTAGTTTTTACATTGAAGGGCTTATCGTTCGGCTCGTCAGTGTGTACATACCATTATACTTAGATCTGAAGATGGTTTGATGCTGTGTGCATTATAGGTATAATAAATACTATGTGCATGTATGTTATTTATGTAAGTACATTAAGATTCAAGAATTATGATAACAATAATATTTATATTAAAATGTGTTAGAAATGAACTGCTTACAATTTATTATTATTCGACGAACTTAGTTAACTTAGATATATTTTTTCTGACTACCCTTTTATCTCTCCATAAATGTTATTATTACTTCATACAAATATTTCCAAAAGTTTTGGTTGAATACTGTGTGACATGGTAATAGTTACTACATATTCTCTTTCTAATAGGAAGAGATAATGTTTTACTGCACACTTCTCTTCGCTTATGAAAATTGGATACCAAAATTAGTTGTGTGTAAAAAATTTAAGCAAAGTAATTATAGAAAAATCGGTCAGGTACTTGCAGAATTATTCTTCCGTGAAAAAACATTTGAGAAACGTGTAAAAGTTTTATCTTATATCGTGACACATACTTTTTTTCCAAACATTTTGCTCTAAAACCAATAAGCAGCAGTTATAAGGAAGTAACTGCTTTGGAAAATGAAATTTTCATTAAAAATTGATCGTACCTTTACTTTTCAGCTGAAAATTTTTGTGATAAGGGTGGAAGCAATTTTTAATCGTTTTTACTGAAAAATATAAATAAATAAAAAACATCATATCGACACAAATTGTTCCATTCGTGCCTCAACAGCTTTCATTTGTTTTCCATATACCAATTATTCGTGCACAGTTTGCATATCCCAATTTTTATTCATGTCCCAATTTATCTTGATAAAAATTGTTCGATCGTGCTAGAGTTTTTCAATCCTGATAATTTTGATTCAATCTACATCTATTTTTATAAAGATTATTAACATTATCAAAGAGAACTGTAGAAATTAAATTTCAAAATTTGCACCAATTCCTTGAACAATTATTTGTATTTTATAAATACGTATTTCGACTACAAGGTAGTCATCATCAGTACGAATTAGCTTATCGTAACTGTCTCTGGATTATGGAGTCAGAGATATGTTGCTCGTTGCTAATTTGGTGCGTATCTCACCGTGAGAATTGGGGCAATATTTGAAATTTAAATACACATATTTTGTGTGTTGATGATTTTGTTTTGTCATAAGGTTGGAAATGATTAAAAATATGCATTAAAATACACTTAATATATTGTTGAATTTTTGCTTTAAGCACCTTTCAGAGCTTTCACTTGCCACTTTCATAAACGGCACCCGTGAAATTTTGTTTTCCATATACCAATTATTAATCCTTAGAATCAATATGTCCTGGTTCTAAGGAGTATTTTTATAGGTTAATCTTACTTTGTTTATTTCTTGCATTGAATAGGTTGTGATAATCAATGATCATAAGGAGGGAGAAAAATAAAGTTTAAAACGAGGGAGAAACAAAAACTTTATCATAAGTAAAGTTGTACAAGCTAAGTAATTAAATTTAACTACAATTCAATATCTGATTATATTTTCTGTAACTGTAATGTTTACAGAAATAGTTGCAGTTTAAATATAATACCCATAATAATGAATATTACTACGATATCATCATGATAACTTAATTTGATGATCCTACTGATTCTTTCTTCTGAAAAAATTCGTTAAGTCTACATAGTTCAAACGTGTCAAGTTTTTGTTTTCATAAAAAGCTTCTTTAATTCCTTTTATCGTAAGCTTATGATTAAAAAAATTCGTTACGAAGGAGCTGCATCAATTTTTAATGAATTTCGAAAAGAAATACAAAATTTCTATTTTGGAAAATATATCCTCCCAATTAACTTTTAGACTAAAATTGTGACGACAAGTGTATTTACAGACACAAACATATATAAAATTATATTTTTTTCATGAATTTGTAAATCTTTAGCGGTCACGATTTTAGTCCGATATGCTTTTGGTATTTGAGAAGAGATATTTAGGATTTTCATTTTTTATCTTAAACCTTAAATATTTCTGTCAATATTAGAGTAACAAAGGAAAAATGATGAGAAATCAAACTGTAGTTAAGTTATTTTTCTACAACTTTACTTTTTATACATTTCTCGATTAAGAAAGACTTTTCACTTTACAAAATTTCCCTTTCTCTAAAGCCCCCTTTGCAATTGTTAGATTTTGTCAACAAACATGGTCGTTTGAATACCAAAAGCACTTTACATACCAAATTTCATTCCAATTGGATTAAAATTTCGATTTACGCAGTGCTTACAAACACTTACAGATATTATATACATTTTGACAATGGTCATTTACGACATCTACTACGAGTCGGTAGGTACAATGGATATTTGAAGAATTTTTTCCGAAATTCATCCATCGGTACAAAACCACCAAAAATATTTTCTTCGTAAATTGGCTAAAAAAATATATGAACACAATATACAATTAAAACAAAATTAAATAGTTTTAATTATAAAACTATAATTCTATTAACTCATATGCCCGCCCGTAGCAATTAAAAAACATTATTTTTGACATCAAGAGACACATAAAATATGTCAAGAGATCTCAGTATATATTGACCCGAGGAAATCTCAATACAAATTTTTGTACGACAACTTTATATTCTATACCAGCCACCTCCATTAATAAATTTAGAGTCCATCGCCTAATTTTCAGTGGTTTCACGATAATGATTATTCGCAACTAACAATAAAAAAACCGTCCGAGTGGTCGAGCTGTTAAAGACTGTATGGCGTATGGATAAGAACAAAAGCAGCCGGCTATGCTTGTGAAGGTTCTCTGCATTTTTCTTTCACAAACTCTAGATGAATATCGACATAGTTTCTATCATAGTGGGCTGCAATCGCACAACCTACCAATTCCTAGTCTACACAAAAATTCTCTGTCTTTTAGGGGCCTAGAAAGGTCTACTTGCCAGGCTTCGACATAATAAATAAATAATAATAATAAATAAAAACTTATAAAAATAATAATAAATAAAAACTAATAACTAAACAAAAAATTAAACCTTCGAAAAAAGAAAGGAACTGAAAAGTAAAAAATAAAAAAGAACCTTTTTAGTCTTATACTAATTTAATACCTAAATATATATATGTACAAATTTTTATGCATAACTTTTTACAGGATAGTCCGGTTGCGATAATTCTTTTTTTATTGGATAGGGTATACCAGAGGTGGGCAGGAGATGACTCGGCCAAGCTCTGAGTGAGAGGTAGGGAAGAGAGATAGAGTTAATACAGGGTAACCTACCAATTATTAATATTTTCTTTTTTTAATTAAAACATTTTCTGAAAAAAATATAATAATACCAAATCTTTTTTATGGTCACTATTATACAAAGTAAATAATACAAGCAATCATTCAATACATACTCTGGAATTTTGGGCTGGTAATTAGGGTCATTAAATGTACCTTTTTAGTATATATCATATTTGTGTATGAATAAAATAAAAATATATAAAAAATATATATAAATCTTTTGAACCTTTAAGTTTACCGCTGGACCATTGTAATAAAAGAGGGAAATTTTTGCAAAGGATAATTTTAAATAGAATTAAAGTTTTAGAAATTCCAAATGATTTGTCTAAATATTTTACTATTCATATCTAATATAATTTATAAAATACAAACAAATGTTCTAGGAATAGGGGCTAAATTGGAAATATAATTTCAAAAAACCTAGAGTTCTCTTTGATTATTTTAATAATCTTTAGGTCAACTTGGTTCATTAATTAGTGATGATCAGTATTAGAGCTTCCATATTTAATCCAAAACTATTCGGCCTCTGAAAATATGTTTAAAACAAAAGTTGTCGGTTTTGATGAGATAAAAAGATTATTGTAATTAAAAATATTATCTATCCCACTCACAGTTATGCATGATAGGTTTTGAGCACAGATTCCACGCAAAACACGCATCTGTATAACGAGAAACTTTGTTTGTTATCCTATATGTTACCCGGTAAAACGCCCTACGATTGAGTGAAAACACCAGCAATCGGTTGAATCGTTTTAATGTAATGAGGGAACAAATAGACAGAAATAGATAAAAATTTTAAACTTGGTTTTTTGGCATTTTATTAATATACAACAAAATTCAGAATTTAAAATATTTTCTATATAGAGAATTAACCCTATCTATTGTTTTATTGTAACTATAAATATGCTAAGACAAAAATGTGATCTTAAACCCATTGTAATGGTACATAATTTTTGTTGTATACCCAAGTAAATAAAAACATATAAAATACATACAAAAACTGAGGATGTTTATGCACAAAATAATGTTTATGTATACACAGTAAATGTATGTATACAAACGATACAAGACAACTAATATAAATAAAACATATGTATATAAAATTTTATGTATCTAAATAAGCCAATATATAAGCAAACATATATTACACATAAAATAGCTTGTAGTATGTAATATTGTACATCAGTGAATAAGTACCACACACAGAGTATTATTTAAGGTATAACATTTATAATATTAAAGATGAAATTTATATATTCTTATTAAATAAATAATGCTATTTTAAGGGCTTTTGATTGTAAATAAAAAATGCATTAAACTATTTCATGTATCTAGATTAGATTAAATTCGAGTCAGAAGTAAGTATTATCCGATCAAAAACATAAATGTAAGAAAGGGCCGCGTTTTCGGTAAAATCCTTAATGTAATAGTTGCTTCTTAAAAAGTGATGATATGGGAGAAAGGACGGAGCTATTTACAAAGTAAATAGATCCAGACTTCGTATAATAGTTGCTCCTTAAAAAGTGATGATATGGAAGAAAGGACCGAGCTATATACAATGTAAATAGCTCTCTAGATTCATATAATTGCTCCTTTAAAAGTTATAATATCCCATTAAAGAGCCGAGCTATTTAAAAAGTAAATATCTCTAGACTTCATATAACAGTTGCTCCTTAAAAAGTCATGATATCCCATTAAAGAACCCGGTAAACTATTTACCAAAAAAATTAATGAGGGGTAAATTGATAAAATGTAAGAAAAAATTTGGTTGAAATTTATTTCGTAAGTTTTCCCTTAGTATGTTTTTAAAATTTTATATAACGCGGCAAGTTATTTTTTCTGTTGGTTTTAACTCACATAGCCTAAAAATTTTGTTATTCAGATGTGGTATATGTGTTCTATGGACCATGTTGACTACCGATATCTCTATTAGTTTACGAGTTATTTCAATTTGTAGGTTCAGACAAAAATTTCATTTTTTTCACGAATAATGCTTTTTAGTTTAAAAATGTTTGTTTTCTAAAAACTTATTATTTTAAATCAAGGTAGTCCCATTGATTCAATCTCATTAATGGACGAAAATTTTTATTTGAATTTTTGTTCAACCGAAAACACATATACAATTCGCTAAAATTCATATTTTCCTTAGTAATGCTAAAAATCCATATAGTAAATACTATAATTAGATAAGAAAAGATTATTTTTAGTGTTTTTTCCCATGTTCGGAGTTATTCGTTTGAAAAACTAAAGTTTTTCCATTTTTCTTATAAATTTCAAGTTTATCCGGTTTGAATGCAAAAAATGCATTGGTCTAGCATATCTAGAAATGGGTCAAATTTTTTAAAACAAAATCTTTTTATTTTGAAAAAGTTACATTGTAAAAAATTATTATAACAATCAAAGAATCAGTGTTCTTCCTTTGGAATTTTAACAAAAACTGATTAATCAATTAAATGTGTAAAGACTTATATACCTATCAATATTTATATAGCTAATGTGTCATCCAATCAGAAAGGACTATCGACAAATATCAATCAGATAGATATATGCTTTATAATGTAAAATTAATAAAATCGAAATGTCCAGTTTTAGGAATTTTCCCGTCGGCTTGGGTACTAGATCTACTTGTATGCCAAATATCAACTTTATTGGATATCTGGAAGTAGTGTAGAATTATGATAGACTATACTTAAGTTTTTTAAGGCGTTCCCGGTAATTTTGCATTTTTGAAGTGAAATAACTGTTTAACCGTTTATTTCTTAACGAAAAGCTAAATTCCCTAAATAGCATATGTTCGAAAAATCAGCACTGTAGCTCTTTTCGTTCAGAAGATATTTCGGGGTGAAATCGGCTCTGAATTAAGTTGTAGTAATACCACTGTAAGTACGAAGGCCAAAAATCCTTTAAACTCGGCCTTGCGCACTTCCCTGCTCTAGATGAAGAGCTTTTGTACCTCACCCAATTTTATCTGTTGTACTTCCTTTCCTTCAAAGGTGTTCCAGGAGTCCTATGGTCTAGATAAACGTTAGGATAATCCTGGGTGACACCTCATTGATTTCATCTGGCTGGAGATCTGACAAATGATAGTGTCTTTTGAGAGAGAGATCTTCGCAATTACACAGAATGTAAATTCTGATATCCTCATTTTCATGACGAAATCTGTAGAGATCCTTCCCTGTGAGATTGATTTTGTGCATATGTTTATTGAGTTTACAGTGAGCAGTAAGAAGGTCAGTAAGTATCCTCAATGAGTTTTTTTTCTAGTTGTAAAAGCTCAGAGGTCTTTTTCCACGAGAAGCTTTTTATAAGAGCTTTTGAATTATCTTCATCATGAGTATTTACCTAAGAGCGGTTGGACTCTTGTATCGCCCATTCATTTATTTTATATTTTATTGTAATTTTCTTGGCACTAAAAGAAACAGCTCTGGTCCGTTAAGTGGAGCATTAGCACCCATTCTTGCTAACCCATCATCCTTCACGTTTCCATCTATTCCTGAATAGCCAGTCACTTAACCAATAGTGACTTCATGTATGTAATAAACAACTTTAGTAATAGTCGTTCTGCCACTAACGTTTCTCAGAAACATTCGCTCCGAATTGGATTAAGAATTATTATAGTGCTTGTGTATGATGATTTATATATATAAATATATATATCGACAATCCTAGGTAGAATTGATGAGTACTTGAAGACACTTTCCTGAAATTCGTTCATTGGTAAAATCCAATAGCAAAATTTTCTTCGAAAACTCGCTAAAAATCAAAGAATCAACGTAAATCAATAAAAAATAATAGCAAAAAATATATAATGAATTAATAAATAGTCTTAAAATAATTACGGTAGATTGGTCCTTTTAAAAAGTTCCATTTAGATTTTGTTAACAATAATACTGCAGTATAATACGCTTACAACATTTACAAGTTTTCAATATAGGTATTACCACGGTCCAAAGTTGTGTATATTGTACAAAATTTTGTAGTCGATTTGTCCAACCGTATATACGTTTGAAAATATAAATTAATATCGATATTATCACATCAAATCTGCAATTATAATAAATTTATGAAGCGTATTTTATAAATTTATTAATATTAATAATATTTTGTTCTAAATAGGTTTACGGAAACTGATTGGAATTTAGTTATTGTCAAGGAATATTAAAGGGGGAGGGTCTTCAATACCAACATCAAAATTGTTATTCTATATGTTGTAGAAAACAAATTTTACCACCAATTTTTCTGTAACTCTAATAGTACAGAAATATTTGCAATGGGATAACTTTATAATATTAATATTATATTATAATCTGACATGGTAGGATACTGATGAAATTGCATTCTGGCTACAATAGAGGTTTTTTAAATTTATGTCACTGATTCTAAACTAAAATTGATGAATATGATGACGATCAATTTTAAAATACAGTTATTCGTTCTGGATCAAAACACAACTGGTGTTGTGCAACACAAAAAATGATCTGTATTTATAAGTAGAATCTACGTAGCTCTATTTCGTAATTGTAATTGTAATAAACGTCAAATTATGTGTGAAATCACTGGACACCTCTAGCGTTTCTGTATTGCATTTATCGTCTATAACGCTAAATATGTAGAAATGCTATCCTATGATATCCATAAAACTTTAAATAACATCCGAAAATATTGTTACTCCTTCTTGGGGTCCACTAATAGTCTTGTAATTTCTTTAGCATTTTTCGTTCTTTAGTCATTTTCTATATGCATCCATAAAGATCAATTGTTCAAAAATAATAGTTTTGGAACCGAGAACATCAAAAGGTTTATTTTTCAAAAAGTTTATTTTTAATATCACATTGTCGCTGTTTTAGTAACTAAAATTCACATTATGCTGATCTTCAAAGCCTCTTGTTGTATTGATTCAACGAAGCTGAAAATTATAATAATACTTCAACGTCTTAAAATAAATAACGACATCTTTAATAGTATCGGCTTCGTTAGATGTAGCAATGAAATAACGGCTAAAAGCGATTATCACTCACAAAATGTACCGCCATCAACATAATTAGTTAAGGTAGTTCACTCGTAAACTCAATTTTTCAGAATTTGATGAAATGGAAAACATGTCGCTGAGTGTCCTTTATTTAATTTTTTTGCCGATTATAAAGCAAAATATTCGCATCAAAGTTAAGTTTTTTAACATAAAAACGTTTCAATATATTTCTTTCAAAAGCAAATATATTAAAGCTGAACTGAAAGAGTTTCGATACCATTTTCAAAATGTTACGGATTATTCGAAATTTACACAGTCAAATATTCAACATTCATCTTCAATAATTCTTACATTTCGTTTCGAAGATAAAAATTGTTAAAGTTACTCATTTTGAAAATGGTTTCAAATCGCTTTATTACATTAATTTAAAAACGGATTTTTTTTTAATATTGAAAGATGATAATTTGCAGGTGCGATACCGTCAAAAATTAATAATCTCTGTCAACACAAGCCATGCATATTACAACATATAGTATCATGAATACCATAAACCTATTATTGACCATTTTGGCCACGACACCTGGTGGCAAAAAACAAATTTAGTATGCGGTATTATCTTCTTTACATATAAAAGAGAAAATGTCCGAATTGTTTAGAGAAAATTATAGGAGAGTGTTGTATATCGCCCTCGCCCTCAGGTTAGTTTTCAATTTTATACTTGTTTTATCTCTATTTTATACTTTTTCCTTGACTGCTATGACGGAACTACCTTAATATTGACATTTTAACATCAATATGTTTATAATGGGGTAAGAATGATAATAATTTTAGATAAAAATATTATTGAAGTATTAAAGTAATTGTTTATGTTTTTATTATTTTCCCAAGACATTGAATTGACAAATATAATAATTGTTTACATTTAGTGATTAAACTAAATGTTTATTTGGTATAGTAAAACTGTTTATAAATACATGTGGATTTATGTGAACAGCAAGTAAGATATGTGAATATTTATTATTAAAACTAAAAAGCTATTTATTATTTGTAAAAGATGTGTGCATCTGTGTAGTTTGCGGTGTGTTGACACTACTGTACAAAAGTTTTTAAATACATTAATGGGCAGTACACAAAGAGATAGTTTTTGTGTCTTAATGAACCCATATCAGGGTTCTCAGAGTAATATGGCTAATGCAGGTACAACAGGCGTCAAAAGTTGATGTTAGTTTTTAAAATGTTATAATTGATTTGTGCCTTATTCATTCGGTTTTCAAAATAAAATTTCGATTTAAAGTTGTTACTATATTCAGAATGAACAACTTTTATTCCAAGAAATTTTTCAAAAACCGAATCAATAAGGCACAAATCAATTATAAAATTTTAAAAACTAACATCTGTGTCTGTCTGTGGACCTGTCTATCGTAGCTCTCAAACGCGTGGACCGATTTGAAAGCATGCGGTTTTTTATTAGATAGCTGGATCCTTGCTGTGGTTTTTAGCTATGTTGGATAGAAAGCTGTTCAGGTGTTTAAAGATTATCAGCTCTTTTTCAAGATGTGTAGGCATATTATTACATATAAGTTGGGTGGAGGAAACGGGAAGTTCTAATTATGTTTCATATTAGTGTCTTGGGAGTTTTTTACATTTTTAATTGCATCATATTTTAGATGCATTTATTCTTTTGAATCATGTATTATTAAATGGTAGTTAAATATCATTGTTTATACTAAATTCCATATATAACCATGAGACGACGACCATAGGTATAGTGTGGTGGTCATGGATATGTACACGTACTATGGGCCACAAAAGTCGTGTACTTTTTTCAAAATTATAGAGCCATTTTGTGCCATATTCATTTGGTTTTTGGGAAAATGTTTCGAATAAAAGTTTTTAGCATATTTATAATAAACAACTTTTATTCGAAAAATTTTTCAAAAACCCGAAATAATAAGGCACAAAATGACTATACAATTTTGAAAAAGGACACGTTTTTGTGGCTCATAGTGCATGATGGTATAAACGTGCACGTCTGGACATTTAATCGAGTATTGAGTAACAAAATTATGTTATCCAAAGCGTTATTTTATTATGTCAATAACGGTACTGCGATTGATAAAGGAACGTTGTGTGATTGACAATCCTCCAGTTTAGGATCGAAGACATATTTTTAGACCATATTTTTTCACCCAATTTTTAGTTTATTAAACTTTTCTCTGAATTCATTAAAAAAATTTTTACCCAATTCAACACATAGGTAATTGATACACATAGATAACATGTAACATAATTCATTTAGTGTATATTATAAAAAGTGTAGAGACTGACTTTTGTCCATTTTGTAGCTAAAAGATGGTGTATAATGTGAGTGAATTTAATGAATATTATTACTCTTTCTATTTTATATGCTGTGTTATTTAGAATCAATTATAGTCTACATAGAAGTTTTCATTTTGGGCATACCATACTTGGGACAAATTGTCGTACATTCACAGTAGTATATTAGTATATTAACACATAAATTTATGCATTATATTTTTTCTCATACTGTAAAACGTTGTATATTATATAGTTTATAAGGTAAACACATCTATACTTTGAAGTTTTCGTCTGTTCATATACTAAATGTTAAGTCCTGTTCATTGGTTCTACCAACATTATAGCATTATATATATACATATATATATATATATATATATATATATATATATATATATATATATATATATATATGTATATATATATATATATATATAAAATAAAGTCCCCCAGCCGCGTCTGTCTGCCTGTCTGTCTATTTGCGATAAACTCAAAAACAACTGCACCGATTTTCATGCTGTTTTCACCAATGGATAGAGTGGTTCTCGAGGAAGGTTTTAGTATATAATATATAATTTGTCAAGTTTTTGTATACATTGGTCCTTACATATTATAAAAATGATTCATGAGGAGGTATAGTTGTATAATTTATTGATGTATAGGTGTATAATTTATCAGTCCTTAATGGGAGAATATATTATGTTACTTGGTTATAAGGGCGTTACAAAATTTTTGCGGGCGAAGCTGCGACGGGTAATGCTAGTATTACATAAATAGAGGTGGATAATATATGTATCATTATAAAATACCGACATTTATATGTTAATCTTTTTGCGATTATACTTTTGATGGAAGAAAAATATGTTATATTATTTGAAACCATATAACAAGTGTATAGTCTTTACGTCTTTGAATAAATAAAGAATTTTCAGTATGTTGCATATTTATTACAAGTAATGTAAATATTTCGACAAAATATGTTTATATATAAAATTTACATTATATATTTAGCTCTTGATTATATTTGTATTATGTTTATTGTTGGTAAAGTAGATGTTTAGATATTTAGTAAACATACTATTTTGGTGACTGATTATAATGTGGGAAATATAATATTGTGTCACATAAGATATTAGAAAAGCTATTATTAACTGCAAAGAATAAAAGTCTCGTAATGTATTGTGCAATTTACTTCGTCATGTTGAGAGATTATAATAGACTAAGAGCTAGAGCTACATAAAAGTGAACTGATTTCCAATGATATCGTCAAAGCAAGAGCCGCATTTTGCAGAAGTCTCATTGGAGTTTTGAAAAAAAAAACAAACTATTGAACATAGTTCTGGAAATTGGTGAGGTATTACATTTTAAAAATAGAAATTGAAAGAAAATGTTCCCAGAAGTGTAGGTTGAGGCCCAACCGCTCCCAGAAGCGGAAATGTAGTTAACTTTGAGCTGAAATTTAACTCATAAGACCTAGTTCTGCAAATTTGTTTACTGCAAGTTTACGAAACAATTTTACATAAATTTGCAAAAGTTAAAAGTGAGACTAAATGACCAAAAAATTTAACTTTCGGAAAAGAAAAAAAATATATATATACAAAAATAAATAAATATAAATAATAAATAATAAATATATATTTAGATATCTAAACAAGTACAACACTGTTTTTAGCGAATTTCCTGAAAGGAAATAGAGCTATTTGTCTCGTACCGAATTTTTTTTTATACTTAGTAGATGTCGATATATATATATAAATTTATATATATACGTGTGTCTGTCATCGCTATTTTACAATTTTATTCCGATTGAAATGAAATTTGGTACTTGAGGCGCTTTTAGTATTTGAAAGGTCAAGTTCGTTAATGGGTAAAATCGGTAAGGGTTAAGGTGATGGGAGAAACACAAAATTTGGTATATCTCCCTTGATATTCGAAAAATCGATAAAAGTAAAGTTGTAGGTAGTAATTATAGTTAGTTAAACTAACTATAATTTTGTTTCTTATCATTTTTTTCTGTTACCCTTATATTTACAGAAATATTTATAATTTAAGATTGAAAGTTAAAATTCTTTATATCTCTGTTTAGAGTTTGAGAAAATGTCCGGGATTTGAATTGTAGCAAGCATAATTTTCTACAATTTTACTCCTTATACACTTTTCGATTCTTTTAATATTAAGAGAGATATTTTATATTTTGTGTTTTCTTCTTCCTATACCCTCTTTCTCCTTGATATATGCCATTTAGTAATAAAATTGGCCTTGCAAATATTAAAATCATATCAGGTATGATATTTGATTTTGATCGCACTAAAGTTATGACCGCTAGAGAGTGATTTATATATTGTGAAGAAATTTGCTAAGTTGAAGCAGCTCCTGCGTAACGAATTTTTTATTTAAGTAAAGCAGTTGCTATTACTCAAGGAAGCATAAGTGATAATTGAACTATTGAACTGTTCATTCAATTTTTATTACAATTTGTTCCGGGCTCTACTGTGCTGTTTTTAAGGGAAAGAGGGTTTATCGTTCATGAACATTATCTGTAAGTGTTCATTGAATTGTGTATATACTTAATTAAATAATTCCCCCATCTGTAATGACAATATTTGTCTATATATATACACAAAATAACCATAACTCATTTGCATACTTGGTGGTTACGATTGCCATTACTATTATAAAACATATGGTATATATACAGTGTGTTACGAAACTCCACGGCATTATTTCAGGAATACGTTCTCCAGTACAAAATAAACACAAATATTATACAAAAATATGGAACAAATTAATTTATTATCGAGATATTGAAAGTGTTCTTGAGTTTTTACTGGAGAACAATTAGAAATATAGGTTATTGGAGTATGTAATCATATTTCATTATATGTGTTTCTATTATTGTTTACTTATTTGCTACATCAGCAAATTAATTACAATATACGAGGTGTGTTCAAAAAGTAAGGTGACTTTATATTTTCATTAATAATTTTTATTTATTCATCAATATTCATGTTGTCAAAGTAATCTCCCTCAGATATAATACAGTAGTGTCAACGCTTTTTTCAATCCTCGAGCACTTCTGATAAGCACTATTGGTATAGCCTTGAGCTCTTCCAGCGATGCAGTTTTTATCTCTTCAATAGATGCCAATCTCCGCCCTTGCAGGAGTCAGTTTTGGGTACAGAAAAAAGTTTTCGGGGGCGTCCAGTGAGTATGGTAGCTGAGGCATGATTTTAAAGTTGTTTTTGGCCCAAAAATCACGCTCAAGCTACGACAGTGAGCAGGTGCATTATCGTAATGCAAAAGCCATGAATTGTTTTTCCACAATTCCAGATGTATTTTTCGTATCGCTTCTCGCAAACGGCGCATAAGTTCAAGGTAATACTCCTTCGTTATCGTACGATCTTGTGGTAAGAACTCATGCTGCAGTACGCCATGGTAATCGAAGAAAACAGTGAGCAAAACCTTGACATTTGATCGTGTTTTTTTTGGTCTTGGCTCTTCTGGGATCTTCCATTTGGACGACTGGACTTTGGTTTCGACGTCATAACTATATATGAATGATTTGGCACTAGTTATAACCCTTTTGAGCAAATGAGGATCATCCTTGACGTTATTCAACAGCTGCTGAGTGTTCTTCTGGTCAAAACTAAGCAGTTTCGGAACAAACTATGCTGACACACGTCTCATGCCCAAAACATTCGAAAAAATTTGATGACATGAGCCAACTGAGATGCCGACGTCATCAGAAACTTCACTAATGCGGATTCAACGATTTCCCAACACCATTTTTTTCACTTCTTCAACGTTTTTTTATCAGTTTTTTTCCGTTGTTGACGTGCTAGAGCGTCCAAAGCAAGATTGGCATCTTCTCGGCCTTCTTGGAAGAGCTTGTACCACTTGTAAACATTTTTTTTACTCAAAGTAGACTCACCACTATCAACATTTCGAATGTTCCATTTTTACACAAAATTTGATGCAAATTCTTGATCTATTTTTTTCCCACAGCAGAAAATCGTCGAGCACACCAAACACTTCTAACCTTTATGCCTCCCACAAACAAACAAAGAATGCTTTTAGTTGAAACTGTGAACATACGTTTGAGGCGTGTGCACCAACACAACAAAATACAATCGAAAAACGAATGTACGTACTCTGCAAAATCTTGTTTGGAAAACACCTCGTACAAATGACGATTAGTATACTAATATAATAAAAATAAAAATGACTTCATTTACAATGTATAAATACCATCAACTTAATAAAGAAAGTTAGTTGCGATATTAAATTTCACCAAGGTCGCTTTATTCGAACAAGAATACATATCTGAAATCGTGCCGTGCACTTCCGAAATAGTAGCGTGGCAAAGGATATGGTTTCTGCTAGGGGATATGGATTTTTCCTATTTAAAACTGTCTCTGGGAGGGGGTCCGACAAAGGGAAATATGTTTTCGCACGTGACTTCACGCCATAAAAAGCAGAGTTCTAAATGCCAATAAAATCAATCAATCATCCCTATCACACGCAGTTAAGTTGTGGGCAAACGGTAGATGGATATTCGACGATGGATATTAGCGTTTTTGCGTAGACTAATGAGGTGGACGAATCCTCAAAACACCCCCTTATATACATTTATGTATAACGGTGTCTCTTCTTACTTTTCTCATATTGCCACTGAATATTTAAACCCAGCATATTATGTTAAGGATGGCTTGGTCAAATCAGGCCTATTTAATGAATCTTTTGAACTACAAGACTTTCCAGAGAAGCAAAGATTCGTCATACTTCCGACTACCACATCCATTTTATGTAGTTATAACGTTTCATTTGTTTTATCATTTGTTTTTTATACACTGTAACAATTTTCCTTGAAATAGCGACATTGAAGAAATCGCTCTATCTGAGCATAAAAAGTGGCTCTTATACAAAATACGTTATTCAAACAACAACGACCGTTTTCAAAACCATTTTGATTTACGGATAGTGAATTACATTTTTTCGACCTTAAATTTTATATTATTTGAAAAATTATCTTGGATGTACAGTTTAATAGAAAAGAACCACACGAAAGTTTGCCAAGTCTGAAAGGTTATGGATATATGTCATTACTTCTTAAATTTTCTGAATTATATAATCAGATGAATAGTACGAGTAACAATAATGTGGAACAATATTTTAATATAAATCCTTAGTTTGTAAAAACAACCCATCTGGTTCACAGAGTAAAATATTTATATCTGTGTTATATTATTATGTTATGTTAGTAACAACTTATTCTATATGGTATTACCTATATGGTTTTAAGTTTATGGAGATGACTTTATTTTGCTTCTTCCACTTCTATGTATCACCTTCTTCTTTCGAATTCTGCATGTTCTTCTTATTAGAACAGAGTTTTCCTTGACATTAATTATGATATGTTGATAGTTTTACTTGTAATTATCATCTTTATTAGAAGTTAAAATGGTAAATAATAACATTCCATATAAGGTTATATATATTTAAGTTCTAATAATAAGGCTTGATCTACACTATAAGTCCGCTCTCGATACGCTCTCGGCTCGCTATAGGTCCGATAAAACCCTCGTATATTCATACTGCTGTACCGTTTTAGATTTTCTTCACCAGTGTGTTAGCTGCTAGATTCAAAATAGTAAAACATCATGTAAAAGTGCGTTTTGTAAGTTTTTTCCCAACGAATTGCTTTTTATTTAATAAATAAAATGATTTTATTAATTATTGAATTTTCGTTACACGTTCGAGATCAGTACAAAACTGATCGGCAATGAATCGAAGTGAGATTTAAAACAGAATTCACACCACCATACAAGTCAGGTCAACTCCCATCTCATTCCGATAAAATATTACTTAAGATAAAGATTATTAAAATAATCAAAGAGAACTCTAGGTTTTTTGAAATTACATTTCAAATTTTGCCCCTATTCCTAGAATATTTATTTGTATTTTCTAAATACGTATTTCGGCTACAATGTAGTCATCATCAGTATGAATTAGCTAATCGTAACTATCTCTGGGATATGGATTCAGAGATATGTTGCTTGTTGCCAATTTGGTTCGCGTCTCGCCAATTTGGTGAGATGATGATGAATACCTTGTAGTCGAAATACGTATTTATAAAATACAAACAAATGTTCTAGGAATAGGGGCAAAATTTGAAATATAATTATTTAAGATGTATCGATATTCTCGAAATATTCTTTGAAGCAGTATGTGAGTGAAACCAGAGCGAAAACAACAGTGTGAATACACTGAGTGTTTTTCCTGTAAACATGTCCTATTTAGAACAAAGCGAGAACAAGAGTGCACTTACAACGTGGATCAATCCTAATTATGTTTTATATACTAGCTGAAATACATGGCTTCGAAAATTCCTTGCAGAGAGTGCATTTCAATTCTGCTTAAAGTATTGGGAAAGATTGGTGGCTCATTCAAACAATTCTTTTATTTTTAAAAAAGTTCTTCTTAACTATAGTTAGGGACATAATTATAGTTAGAAGCATCTAGTATGCGTTCTATCTCGTGTTCTTACTTTCTCCCAATTATTTTTTCCATCAATATTTTCAATGTACATACACGAATTTTCTATAGTTTTGTTCTTTTCTCTTCTGCGCCGTATGTACGCCAAAACTACTCCAAGTATGAAATAAAGTTTCAATCAAAAGTTGTTTGTTTTTATAAGATAAATATTATTTGTACTTAGAGATATTCCCTATCTCACACAATTTAAAACATGGATTATACCATGCAGACACTGATGCATGGATTAAAAAATTAATATATCCTATATGTTATTCTGTAAAATTCTAAACTGTTTGGTGAAAACCACATCAAAATCGGTTAAGCCGTTTTAATGTGATGCGAAGACAAATATCTTCACAAACATTTACATTTAAAATATTATATATGAAGATTAAGATTTACATTGTGTGGGTTTGTGTTTTCTTTTCATGTGGTTCTTGTTATGTATGTGAAGACATATATAGGCGTTAACTAAATTCCCTATTAATCATCTTAAGATATTCATAGTTAAACGACAAACCAAAATGTACAAGTTATTACTGTAAGGTATTTTACTAATGAATTATTTAATTTATTCATTAATTACTATTCTTGTAAAAAAAACTGGTAATGCTTTAATTATATGTGTAAGTTAAATCCGTTATCAGATGACTTATGTTCAGAAATATCTGCATAACTTGTTAGCTCCTTCAACTGACTTGGCACACGAGCAAGTATTATGTAGTAAACATAGATTTATATGAAAAAAAATTTAATACTTCGAAGAAAACTTCTCATTTGGCGGCTTTTCAGGGGCATACGTTGGTGGTTTATATTATAATAATTTTCAAACACATGGTAATTTTGATAATAAAGAACATAAAGTTTGATCATATACTTTAATAGTGAAAACTCACTATAAAGCAAATAAAAATAGTAAATTATAAAAGCGTCCAACCAATGTAATTTCGCATATGTACCAACGATTCCATATTATTAACGATTTTACCAAATTTCTATTTTTGAGAATATTTTCGAATTCTGAAAAACGGAAGAAAAAAATATGACAAATGAATTTGATTTATTGCTCGATATGAGTCAAAAAATGTTTAGAATCTGGCACATTTCCCGAAACCAATGAATGTAGTGGCTCTTCTAGCGGTACTAATCGCGTCAATTCGACTTGACCGCTCGCGCAACACAATCCAGGGGCTTCGAATAGCAACGATTTGCTGCGAATGTTTATCGATTTCCACATTATAATGCAGCTCGATAGGGGTTAAACGCAACATTTCTATGTTGTTGATTTCGATTTCGTCGATTCCGTTCAACTTCATTCCGTGTTTCGCGTTGCTCGTAGGTTTGGCTTGTTCTTGTATATCGTTCACTTCTAGCTTTTTGAGTTCTGCGACTTAAGTTTGTACGTCTAATTGGTGGCATTTTTAAAAACAAAAATTCATTTAAGAAAATTTAAAAAAGTCGTTACACAGGAGCAGCTTCAACTTAACGAATTTCCGAAGATTACATAAATCACTCTATAGCGATCATAATTTTAGTGTGATCAAATTAAAATATAATATCTGATATGATTTTAGTATTTGCAAAAATTAAATGTATTAAAAGCCAAAATAGAACGATATATAACGATTATTGTTTTAGTTACTACGGAAACGTCATTAAAAATTTACATTTCCAAATGAAAACAAAATTTTAATAAAATAATTGTATAGTTATCTTATTGAAGTATCCGTGGAAATGACAAAATCAACACAACTTTTAACCAACTCCAAAAAAAGAAATATGGTCGTTAAGTTTTCTTAAATTTGCAATAATTTGATGTCGTTAAGCGATTTTCGGCTAATTTTTCTCTATGAATTCATATTGAACCAAGCGTTGCCGAAACAACCCGAAATATTAACCAGGCATTTGGCAATGATAGTGTTAATGAACGCACTGTTCGACGTTGGTTTGCAAAATTTCGTTCCGGAGATTTTAGCCGCGTAGATGAGCCCCGAATTGGTCGACCTCGAGTTATTCAGGATGAGGATTTGAGGACCCTGGTGGAGACTGACCCATCACAAACGGTGTGTGGGATGGCAGAAGAACTGGGCGTTAGCTCCCATGTGGTTTTTGATGGTTTAAAACGTATCGGAAAGGTCAAAAAGCTCGAAAAGTGGGTGCCCCACGATTTGAACGACCGACAGAAATTGTCACGTTTCACAAATCACCATCCGAAAATTAAACGAATTGAGCGTCGAAGTTCTGCCTCCCCAGACCTCTCGCCAACCGACTACCATCTTTTCAAGCACTTCGATAACTCTCTCACCGGTAGAACCTTCGCCAATCAGGACCAGGCAAAAACGGCCTTCGCCGACTTCATCGAATTCCGAGTACCCAATTTTTATGCCGACGGAATAAATCGACTTGTGTTACGTTGGCAAAAGTACACTGATTCAAATGGCGCTTATTTCGATTAAATTGAATAAGTATTCACGGAGATATTACAGTTTAAAGTAAATTCATAAAAATGGACAAAACTTTTGAAACAACCTTAATATTTACAGAAATATTGACGGTTTAAGATTGAAAATTAAATTCCTTAATACCACTGTAGACATTAGAGTTTGAGCAAAAATGATAAGGTAATGACTTGCAGCAAACATAATTTTCTACAACTTTAAACCTTACGAATTTTTCGATTGTTCTAATATTAAGAGACATATTTTATATATTGTGTTTTCTTTTTTCTTTATGTCCCCCGTGACGTATGTCAAGAGGAAAGAGGATATTGGCCTTGCAAATACTAAAATCATATACATTTCACTTTGATCAGACTAAAATTGTGACCGCTAGAAAGTGATTTATATATTCTAAGGAAATTCGCTAAGTTGAAGTTGTTCTCTTCGTTGAGAGTTTCATATAAATAATGTACAATTTTAAATTATTCAAAAAGGTTAAAATGACTGAATAAAAATATATTTGTCAATAGCGACTACTACTTTTATTAACACAAAAATGGAGTAGGAGTAATATGATGTACCTGATTTAATACCCTACAGTATATCAATCATTTGATATTCTGGAGGTTTAACGGGATGCAATATATCTGTCCACCACGACTTAGATGGTGGGTGAATTTCTTACAACCATTTCAATTACAATACACCCTCTAAGGTTTAAAACTACAATTAAGTATATAATAAACAAATAAAAATAACAACTGAATTAATTGTTTAAATTTTTGCTGGTTATCTCTGCTCGTTTATGAGTTATCGTGTCCACGGACAAACGAACGGCCGGACGGAATCAATCCGTTTTATGAACATCTATGACAAAAATTTTTTTCTACGATCAATATTTTCAACCATTACAAAGTCGAAACAAAACTTAATATACTCTGATATACATCATATACCGCGTATAAAAATCATATACTAGTGTCTATGTGATTTGTGTCTACATGGTAAGAAAAATTGAATGACGTCACTTTCTTTTTAACAAATTAAATTTTGTTCATCTAAATTTCTGACCATTTTTCTTGAAACTCAAATAATAATGAATTTTGAAAGAATCGTCATTATTTTCATTTCATATTAGTTTCTACCTCTAATTATTCGCTAATATCGAATATGTCGGTAGGAATTTATAAAAAGAAACATTCGTCACTGTGAGACTCTATCTTTGAAAAGCTCATTGTTTCGTTAACATGCGGTAAAGTTCTATCTGTATAACATGTAGAAATTGGATATGAAAATTTGTTTATTGAATAAACATTAATTATTATATTTTTAAATTGCTAGTTAAATATTCTTCTGTATATTTTAATATGCAAAATCATATTGAATATCATAAATATTTGAGTTTTATTTATTATCCAAACACTTTTTATTTTGCTAGATTGATTTTGTTACCAGAATTCGGCAATTTTATTGCTCAAATATTTATTTAGTTGATGAAATGATTGAGTTTTCTGTTTTAAATGAGTAAAAAAGAATGGGGTATAGGTAAAATCAATTTTAATTATAACTGTATACAGTTATTTTCGAATATGGGACTTGTTGGGAATTGTTACTTTGTTACTATTTTTACATATATATGTATTTCGACAGATTGCACATGTGTTTCTCATTAAAGTTTTTTATACCCGGTATATATAATAAATACAAGGGTATGTTAAGGTTATTCTCCTCCTTGTAAAGGTTGAAAATATTGACAGCAGAAAGAACTTTTGGTGTAGGTGTAACTTTAGGTGTTCATAAAATGATCAAGTTACTCCATTTTCGTATATCAGACCGTTCGTCCATCCGTGGATACGATAGATGAGGTAGATTGTAAAGGCTACTCTGGACGGTCTACACGTCGACCATAAAGTCCATTGTGATGCCTTAGGATGTGATTATGTGAGTGGAGTGGAAGGAATTTGTGAGTAGACTAAGAATTGGTAGGATATGCGGCTGCAGCCGACTATGATAGGAACTATATCAATATTCATCTGGAGTTCGTGAAGGAAACTGCAGAAAACCTTCTCAGGCATAGCCGGTTACTTGGTTCTTGTCCATACGCCGACAGTTTAGTCAATTAACCGCCCCTTTTTTTAATTTTTATAATTGACAAACTGCCGATGTCGGGATTCGAAGTGGTCACGATAACTAAGAAACAAAAAGAGATAGCAGCCAGAAATTGTGTGTGCTCTAGAGTTAAAAAGTATCGTTGAAACCATTAGAGATAGAAAAGAACTTTAAAGACAAAAAATGTTCCCATTTTAAATAAACAACTTTTGTTTGAAACTTTTTCATTAACTCAGTATATACGGGGTATTTATGAAATTAACTCAGTTAGATGTTTATCTTACTTGTTTGAATGTGGAAATTGTTTGTTCTATTACTCCTACAAGAAAAAGATAAATATAAAAGTTGACATAAAGCTGCCTATTAAAAAATTGTCTTACAACTACATCACGCGGCGAGTCCGGTCATATGCCGAAGGGACAAGAAACAATACAGGCTGTCCTGGGAGGGAATATTGTGAACCAAATTATCATAAAATATAAATTATAAACTTACAAATTATAAAACTTACAAATTATAAATAATTTTTTGCGGCACTATATCCCAAATCAAAGACAGTATTATGAACGTTAAATATTTATGAAAATATTTGAACCTATTTCACTATTAATACCTTAAAAAAAGTTCATTATATATATTTTATATATTTTCATTATATATATTTCAAGAAATCATAACTACTTCCTTGAGAAGTTTGCAACCTGAAAGCCTTAACCTTTTTATTATGTGACCCTTTAAAGATGTTGATTAGTCCATAATACACTACCTGCATTATAGATCTATTTTATGATAATGTCGCAAACTATCACAAAACGCCAATAATATTTTTGGTTATACGTGTTGTTGTAAATTTGACGAATTATAAGAGTTTTTAGCTTCTTTTTTTTTCATTAAAGCTTTATTAATTTTCGCGTTAAAGTTTTAAATGTTAAATGTTTTTAAACATAAAACTAACTATCTAACAGCACCTTATGGTGGAAGTGTAGCCCGTCCAGGGCAGCCTCTACAATCTATCTATCTATCTTACTATTTAACTAGTAAAAATAACAATTCACTGAGTTAATGGCTTATATACCAGGCATATACTAAATTTTTGAAAAAAGGTTTTAATCAAACGTTGTTTTAAAAAAAGAAACATCTTTTGTTTTTAAATTCTTGATCTATCTCTTACAGTTTCGGGTATAAAAGCTATAAAATTGCAACTCGAAAATCATTCCAATTATCAAATTTTTTAACACTTATAAGAAAACATGTAATTTTGTGCTCGTAATTTCAGACTTAATGCGTCTGTCCATTTTAAAATGTTACATAGTGATTGATCCTTATGTTTAAAGACCCACACAATAAACAAAATGAGGATCTCATATTTGAAACTAATGAGAACTGACCTGAGGACTGGCTTGAAAAAATGACTTTTTAGTGTGTTCAACGAAAGAATAAGAATAATCAACTTTTTTAATGTCAAATAACTATTTTGACACTTTGAACTGTTAATTTTTGTATATTTTAAATTTATTAACAAATAATTTCGGTATTTTTCTTGAAACTATATTAGAGATGTGGGCCGGTTATAACTTTGGAACGTTCAGAGTATAGCTATAACTTTGGAATTTCAGACAGTTTTTCTGGAGTCGTAAATAAAAGTTACCTAGGGTCTTCTTTATTATTATTTCGCTATCTCATTTAGTTTTCTCTACAGTTGAACGTTTTCTTTTTTACATGTAAATAAGATAATACTGCACACTAAATTTGGTTTCTTTTTTTACCTCCAGACGTCGTGACCCAAATAGTTAACAATTATCATGAAAAGTTATCATGAAAAGCATATCCAGACAAATAATTGAAGCTGTTAGTTTTTGCTTTGAAAAAAATCATTTGTCGATTTGATATAGATTGACCTATGTTGTTCCCATTTTAACTGTTTAACTTTCTATTTCTGTAAAGTTAAATATTGCAAAGTGTTCATATTTTATTAAAATTCGTTTCAATCTGTATGTATGCACAGGTTGGTGTTTGCATCATTAGGTATTCATAGGTGAAATTGATATATTATATAGACATAAATTTATTTATTATAATGGCGAATAGCATATTACACATATAATTTTAATGTACGTGTATCTAATACGTTTGTTTGAAGTATTCGTTTTGATGGTATAATTTTCACCGAAGTGGAAAATTACATTTATTGCTAGACTGATAGAAAATATTTCTATGTATCGTGTCACATGTCCTTAAACAAAACTCATTCAGAACGTACGATGCAATTAGAATTGTAACATCATGTATTATATTATCGTATCGTATGTAATATATATGTTGTGATCTCATTGTGAAATATGTTTTTTCACAAAGATTCCAGGCATTTCATGAAACGTCGGCGTATTGTGTAAGCATGAAAAGCTACATGTAGTATCTAGTCGTTTCGTGAAAAGTTCAACATACTTTGATGGATGGTGTCTAACATAATTGTAAAATCTTTTTTTCACGAAAACCCTAGGTACTTCTTGAAAAATCAGCGTATTTATGCATGTATAAAATTACACGTTATTACTATGGAAGCCGAAGCCATCGACTCATTATACTGAACATTATGAAATGAGGCCAAATAATATTTCTTCGGTAATCGGATGAATGATATATTTTTATTTATCCATCTAAAATAAATTATTTTCATTTGCCTAATTCAATATACTCTTACTGATTTCAAAGCTTTAGTCCCGATATCTGGAACGTACAAAACGCCTTGTCGCGGTATCCTGGCTCTCTTCATCCTCAAAGGAGCGCTGCCCGAACCTGCAATGATTCCGATACTCGACAAAAACAAAAAACAAATATATTAGTAAAAGATATTACTATTTTGTAATTGAAACAACACGCACGTTTTTGTTTAAAGAAAAGAAAAAAAAATTAAATTAAACACAAGTTTTTACAAGTATTAAATTAAACACATTAAATTAATGTCAAACTTTGAATTACTTGATCAAATTACTTGTACAAATTCCAACTTTAACTTGATCTGGATTGAACAACAATTATATACTTTGAACTAATCAGACAATACTTGATTTCAACTTTGATACTAACAGACAATAGTCGATATTAAACTGATTTGAATCAACACTGGTCACCGGTTTATATACCCATCAAAGATCCTTCGAGAACATGGTTGTTTTTTTGAATAAATATTTTTTTGTTGGCAATATACTTTCGCATGGAGGCTTCTAGAATATTTTAGTATATCAACAGCCATGGACGTAGTCGGAGTGTTCAGATTATATATAAAATTAATTAAAAATTATACCTCTCCTTGGGTTTGACCCATAGTCATACCCCGCTTGGTTGATATTTAACCAGCGACTCAATGAACACGGCCAGTGTGAATTCAAAATTTATACAGAAATTTTATGATACATTCATTACTGTAAGCTAGCTTACTTCTGTTTACTTGTTTTTACAAAATTATTTATTTGTGATCTATTTATGTTATTTTGAAAAACATTCAATTTGTATGACTTTTGATTAAAATTAAATTATATGTAATAATTTTTTTCAATTTTTGATTTTTTTTAAAATAGGAAAACTTTAAATCAAAAGCAACTATTAATCTTATTATCATTTTTCGACTTAAAAAAAACTTTGTTTAAGAAAAAAAATAAATCGAGCTATATTATTTTCTTTTTGTACTATCAAAAAAAACAAGGAGAAAAATATTGTTTTGTTAAATATTTTACATGATATTTTACTTAATATTTTTCTATTAAAATGTGTGTTGGATCAAAAAAATTATTCTCAATAATTTTCATTACAACAAAATCTCCCCCTCTAGATTCCAACACACATTTTCTAATTTGCTTATTATATTTGGTCGACCAATTTTTGGCTTAAGAGCTATTTCAATTGTACTAGTACTTTTAGCTAGCTAGCAAAACTTAAAAGTGTACGTACACATTAGTTCTTCACTCTTCATCAACGGCGCCTGTTGTTGATTGCCGGTCGTCTGGGCCGCAAGTTGTACCCTGGCCTTAATGCTCTGGCCTCTGGCTCGTCCACACTTGGTACATCCCGTCGTTTTCCATCACCTCCATGCCTTTGACCCCCCAATCGATCTGGAAGTAATTGGCCGAACACTCAATCTTCCCAGATTCCCATTGGCGGCGGTCCTTGCACTGGCCGGCTTCAAGAGACCTCCATGTATCTTCGTGGGAGGCACTGTATCCAAAACATATATTCCAGCTGGTAAACTTCTCAGCACCCTGTAAGGCCCTTTCCACTTCGGTGCCAATCCACTATGGACACCCTCCACCTTACTGCTGAGCACTTGATTGCGCATCCAGATGGACTCTCCTGGTTGATAACTGAGTCCCGTCTCCACTTGGTCATTCACTTCGGCATTGGCCAATATTGTTTGCCGAGCTCTTTCAACATTATCATTGCGTTCTTGGCCTCGTTCATTGGCCCATTCTTGTATGTCTTGAGGCTCTTCTTCAACTTGTATATGCCAATCCCCAGGCTTCTTCATCTCTGCCCCCAGTAACAATTGGGCAGGCGAAAAACCAGTTGTTCGGTTTGCTCTATTACGTATTGCGAATAAGCATTTGTGTAGTTGTTGGTCCCAGTTTTTGTGTGCTTGGTCCAATAAATTTAAACGCAACAACTTCTTTAATTCTTGGTTTTGTCGTTCCGTGGGGTTGGCTCGTGGATGGTATATTGGCGTTGCCCAAATTTCTGTGTACCAATCTCTATTCACTGCTTTCCATTCTTTTGATCTGAACTGGGGACCATTATCACTAAGTACTGCTCTTGGAATATCCATAACGACTAAATACTCCGTCTTTCAGTACTTGGGCTATCTTCGAGGTCGACGTTGCCCCCAATGGAAATGCTTCGATCCATCTAGTGATCCATCTAGTGAAAAGATCTGTCACAACCAATATATTCGTCTTTCCACGTGAAGTGCGTGGGTATGGACCCATCAAGCTGACTACCTCCCATGGTGAAGTAGGTCTTCGACTTCTCATTGCTGAACATGGTTTCTTGTTCAGTGGCTTCACTCTAGCACACGTATCACACCCTTTTACATATCTGCGTATGTCATCTTGCATCCCATACCAGTAGACGCGATTACGGATTTGACGATACGTTTCTCTCCAACCAGGGTGTGCTGCTTCATTACTGTCGTGATATCTTCGTAGAAAACCAAGTCGGCGTTCTTCGGGAACCACTGGCACTTCTTGTACCATCTGTTGACTATGGTACCAGAGGATCCCGTCAGCTACGGTGTAATTAGCTCGTGTTCTGTCCACTCGTCGACGTAGATTACTTCTCAGTAGACTATTGTGATCAACGATGTATCTTCTGATGGCAGTCACATCACGATCTTCATCCTGCCATCGTCGAATATCATCAAGTGTGGGTGTTTCCACTTCGATTACGTTGAGGGTTATTGGGTGTTTTTGCCCTCTTTTCGATCACCCACTCTGGAATGTCCTCCACTTCTTCATCTTCAGCCTTGCCCTGTGGTTGTCTGGACAAGGAGTCGGCGGCTTGATTATCTTTTCCGGGGACGTGAATTATCTCGTAATCATAGGCTCCCAATGCTAATGCCCATCTTGTCAATTTGGCTCGACTATCTTTAGTTTTGTTCAGCCATTGGAGCGCTGCATGATCTGTGTATAATTTAAAATGTCTTCCTTCAAGATATCCTCGAAACTTCCTCAATGCCCAGATTATCGAGAGACATTTCTTTTCTGTAGTGGCGTATTTTCTTTCTGTGGGTCCAAGTTTCTTGCTGGCGTAGTTTATTATTCGTCTTGTCTTGTCATCATCTTCCATTTGAAATAATATTGCACCCAATCCGACGTCACTAGCATCCGTGTTTAAACAAAACGTCTTCTTAAAATCTGGATGTGCTAGTTTCGGTGCATTCACAATCGATGATTTCAGATTTTCGAACGCTTTCTGATGCAATGTTAGCCAGCGCCACTTTATGTTCTTCTTGAGCATTTCGCTTAGAGGTGCAGCTATATCTTCGTAGTTTTTCACGAAGCTCCTGTACCAACCACATAATCCCAAAAATTGTCGCAATTGTCTTCGTGTTCTTGGTACAGGGTGATTAGTGATAGCTTCATTCTTCTCTTCCTCTCTGTCAATGCCGTCTTCGCTCAAAATATGTCCCAGGTATTTGACTTTGTTGCTGCCAATGATACATTTGCTTGGTTTACAAGTTAATCCATGTTGTTCTAGTCTTTCAAGTACAAGATCCAGATGGTGTAAATGTTCCTTGACTGATCGACTGTAGATTAATATGTCATCCAGGTAAACTTGGCAGAAATCTTCGATGTATCCGGATAAAACTTCGTTCATTAAACTCTGGAACGTAGCTGGCGCATTCTTCAATCCAAACGGCATGATGCGAAATTGATAGAGACCTCTTGGGGTGGTAAATGCTGTGTACTCTTTCGATTGTGGCTCCATCTCAATTTGCCAATAACCAGTCTGAAGATCCAATGTAGAAAATATTTTGGCTCCATTGACTTTTCTCAACATCTCTTGCAGATCTGGAATCGGAAACGCATTGCTCTTTGTGATATCGTTCAATTTTCTGTAATCGACGCACAATCGAAAAGTACCATCTTTCTTCTTCGGCAATACGACGGATGCGGCCCAAGGCGATGTGGATGGTTCTATAATGCCATCGCCTTCCATCTCTTCAATCATCTCTTCTAATACCCGGTGCTTCTCATTGTTGTACGGGTATGGTCGTAATTTAATGGGGGAATTATTCGTAATCTCAATCTTGTGTGTGATCGTTTTTGTCCTTCCAATTTTGCCGAAAACGCTGGGATGTCGCCGAATGACATCTTTTAACTGCATTTGGTTCTCAAGGAGTTTTATTTGTAACTCGCCCAATGCGTTGTTAATTGTTGTCACTTCTCTTTGGGCTCCATCTGGTTTTCTCCATGCAATGCGGAATCTCTTATCACACCCCAAGTAAATTATACCACTCCGGTAATCGATGCTCACACCATTGTTTGTTAAAAATTCATGACCAAGTATTAAGTGGTTCCGTAGGCCAGGTACAACCATTACTTCAACATTGAACTTCATTCTTGATATCATCACATCCATGCACATTTTCCCAAGAATCTTGAAAGTATTATTGCTTGTGGCTCCACTCCCTGTACTATCTCTGACAGGGTGCCATTTACCAATACTTCTTGCCAATTCTTCACTTATGAAATTGTGTGATGCTCGACTATAGATTAGTGCTAATGTTGATCTACCACGCACATCAACTTCCACAATTGGCCCATTCTGGTGTGAGTTCTTGGTCTCCATTGTTGTTAAATGAATAGGTAATTGTTGTTGTTCACGCCGATGTTGTGCGTTTTTGTGGAGGTTAACGTGTACCCCAGAACCAATTTCCTCCCTCATTGATCCTGGAATTAGTTTCCCGACGGCCCCGGTCTATTTTGTTGTCCCCTTCTGGGACAGTTTCGACTTATGTGCCCCACTTGGTGGCATGCGAAGCACGTTCCTGGACTGCTTGGACGCGTTGGTGGTGGTGCTCTTGCTGGTGGTTCTTGTCGATTCCTCGCTGGCTCTTCATCCAGTGTTCTGTTGGTTATACGTAGCTCATTTAATGATTTTGGATTCGAAATCTTTACCAGCGGTCGTACGTTGTCGCGTAGTAAATTCAATATTATGGGCACCACGTCATCAATATTCCTGTCGGCGTGCACTCTTCTGAATAGCTGCACCTTCATGTTTACGAACGCTTCTGTCTTCAATCCTGTGGGTTGGGAAACGGTCATCAGCTCCAGTTCGGCTTTGGCTTTTCTTCCGACACTGTTAAAGAAGCTTTCCAACTGCCACTTCCATTCGTCGAAGGTGTAGCCCAACCTACGATTCATTAATGCCCAATCTCTGGCTGGTCCTGTAAATTTTTTTGTGACCATCTCAATCCAACAATCTACGGGCAGATGCGTTTGTCGTAGTAATGCCGTTGCTCTGTTCAAAAAAACTACTGGATCTTCGGCCGGTCTACCACTGAACTCCGGCATGATGGACAGAAGCGTCGTTGTGTCCAATGCGGCGGAGCGAATGACTGTATTCACTTCTTGCGGATCAATACGCATGTCTCGCAGTTGCTGTGATTGGTTCTGTTCGATCCGTATGATGTCATACACGACTTTGTTGTATTGATCGTGCATCTTCTCCTCCAAGCCTTTGATTTGCGTGCGATTCTCAATGACATCGGCTTTAATGTTAACGATGTCGGTTTTCACAGTTTCGACATCCGTGGTTATTTGGTCGATCCGCTGTATGCACGCGTCCCTCAGATCCACCATTCGCTCCCCCAATTCGTATTGTATGGTTTGTATTCTTTCTTCTAATTGGTTGCCCATTTGCTCATTCGATCCTTGAAGTCTGTTGCTCATCCTCTCTTCGGACTCTTGAAGTCGATAACTCATCCTCTCTTCGGACTCTTGAAGTCGACTTCCAAGTTGCTCATCCATCCGTTCTTCAGATCCTTTGAGTCGATCACCCATTCTTTCATCCAAATTTTTGAAGTTTGACATCATAGCCGCGAACATCTTTTCCATTGTAGATGCAATTGGCTCCTCCGGGTCTGATACCAAACTTCTTTGTCGTTCCGATGTAGGGTTGGCTGGTCCTTGAGTCCTTGAAGTTGGTGTTCCTTGTTGCCTAGATTGGTGCTCCTCCCATCTTGCCTGTAAGGCCTCTCTAGTGCCAGTGCTGTCCAGCCCTTCGGCCTCCATCATCTCACGCAGACGTGGCATGGGAATGCTGCGACTTGCCATTGTAATTCCTTTCTTCTTCCGTGCGTCTCCTGGTCCTGTCACGGTCGCCACTTGTCGCGGTATCCTGACTCTCTTTATCCTCAAAGGAGCGCTGCCCGAACCTGCAATGATTCCTATACTAGACAAAAACAAAAAAAAATATATTAGTAAAAGATATTACTAAATATTTTGTAATTGATACAACACGCACGTTTTTGTTTAAAGAAAATTAAAAAAAATTAAATTAAACACAAGTTTTTACGAAACAAAAAAAAACCTGATTTTATTGCTTAAAAAAAATGATTATCCAATTTCTTTTTCAACAATTATTTTCATTTTTTTCACACAATGTCAAACTTTGAATTACTTGATCAAATTACTTGTACAAATTCCAACTTTAACTTGATCTGGATTGAACAACAATTATATACTTTGAACTAATCAGACAATACTTGATTTCAACTTTGATACCAACAGACAATAGTCGATATTAAACTGATTTGAATCAACACTGGTCACCGGTTTATATACCCATCAAAGATCCTTCGAGAACATGGTTGTTTTTTTGAATAAATATTTTTTTGTTGACAATATACTTTCGCATGGAGGCTTCTAGAATATTTTAGTATATCAACAGCCATGGACGTAGTCGGAGTGTTCAGATTATATATAAAATTAATTAAAAATTATACCTCTCCTTGGGTTTGACCCATAGTCATACCCCGCTTGGTTGATATTTAACCAGCGACTCAATGAACACGGCCAGTGTGAATTCAAAATTTATACAGAAATTTTATGATACATTCATTACTGTAAGCTAGCTTACTTCTGTTTACTTGTTTTTACATAATTATTTATTTGTGATCTATTTATGTTATTTTGAAAAACATTCAATATGTATGGCTTTTGATTAAAATTAAATTAAATGTAATAATTTTTTTCAATTTTTGATTTTTTTTAAAATAGAAAAACTTTAAATCAAAAGCAACTATTAATCTTATTATCATTTTTCGACTTAAAAAAAAACTTAGTTTAAGAAAATAAATAAATCGAGCTATATTATTTTCTTTTTGTACTTTCACAAAAAACTCCTTCTTTTTGCAAGGAGAAAAATATTGTTTAGTTAAATATTTTACATAATATTTTACTTAATATTTTTCTATTAAAATGTGTGTTGGATCAAAAAAATTATTCTCAATAATTTTCATTACAACAGCCTTTTAGTGCGGGGACCCAAAAACAAACCAATCCGACCAACTCGGGGTGTGATCGATGAAGTGAAAGAATGTAATACTCGTTTGTAATAGTTACTTTATTTAAATCTTCAGTATTTATTACCACCAATGTTTGGAAATGCTTAGAATTATAACCTAATGTAAGAACTTTAGATTGGCAAATCTTTTCTTATGTAAAAAACCAGACAAATAAAAATACATAATTCCTCCAGTTTTTTAATATTTATTTACTGAAATGACGTTTTTTTTTTAAATGAAAGAAAATATTTATTTTATATTGATATTTAATAAACATGTATTGAGTTGTTTTAAATTTAATTTTAAATAAAATTTTGTATTTCAAACTAATATACAATATGTCTTCTTTTTTTGAACATTTCACGTAACACAAAATTCCTTTTTCCCTTTGACTCGAAGCCTTATAATTTAAACTACGGCAGATTATGTTAGACACAATCCATCGAAATAAGATGGGTTTCTCACGATGTGCACAAGCACTAGCAAGTTTGTCCGGAATCTTCGTGAATATACAAATTCCACAAAGAAACCACAATATTTATACATATACTGACTCACGATATATAAATACTGAATGATTTCACAAAATATCTATTTTTAGGTTACCGTGATGTAATGTAACAATTAACGTTTGAATCACATGGCGGACTTTTTACACATTATTATTTTAACAATACGTACATACCAATGTTATCGATAAACTAGTGGAACCAACAACACCGGGTAGTTGGTTGATACTACATACAGGTAAATGATTAGCAAATAAACTAAATATCTAAAATTTTACTCTGTATCCAATAAATCACACACTAAAAATAATGAGTCGCGTAATACTTCGAATAGAAAATAAAATTAATACTGCCTTGGACGATAAACAGTTTGGCTTTAGAAAAGGAAAAGGAACAAGCAATATTTACTATTCAAAACATCATACAGCGATATCTTGCAGTAAACTTGTGTTTTATAGATTACAATAAAGCGTTTGATAATATCAATCATGTAGCTCTGATGAACGGTTAACTAAACGGAATCGACACCGAGGACATAAAATTTATTTCAAATGTATATTGGGATCAAAAAGCCAGAGTGAAATATAAAAATAATAAGTCAGAACTATTTTGCATATAGAAAGGTACACGACAAGGCTGCGTTATGTCTCCCGGTATGTTTAACCTGTATAGCCAGACAATCTTCGACACTATAAAGGACATGCGGGGAATCAATATTGGTGGAATGAATATCAATAATATTAGATATGCTGACGATGTAGTACTCATGAGCGACGATCCGGACTAATTACAAAACATGATTAATAAAATAGTACATGAGAGTGAATTTCTAGGTTTAAAAATTAATACAGATAAAGCAGAGTGCCTTATTGTGACAAACAGTAAAACAAAGACAGACTTTCAGTTCACTATTTACAATAAATTTAAAAAAAATATAGATCAAGCTAAATATCTAGGACAAAGAACGGGAAATGTGACATCGAAATAAAATACAAGATTAATCTCGCGAAACTAAACTTAAAAACTAAAGTCATTCTTTACCAACAAGAATAAGCCTAAGAACCAAATCCAGAATATTAAAATGTTATGTTTGGCCAACAATGCTCTATAGGTGATAATTATGATCTCTTTTTCAATAGTGAGTGTATGCACACACCATTTAATCAGTGTTAGTACTGAAACTAAACAAGCCAGACATAGCATGGAGATCGGTAAGTAATTGAAATCGTAGTGTTAGGGAAGTTGTTCGTAATTCAGTACAAGGAATGCATAATGAAATGAAATAAAAACATACAAAAATATTTATGGATTAAAGTTATAATATGAGGCTTAATATCTCAATAATATATTATTGCGGCTTATAATATGATATATATATATATATATATATATATATATATATATATATATATGTATATATATATATATATATATATATATATATATATATATATATATATATATATATATATATGAATTATATAGTGTGCTATAAACAAAATATTCCAAATATCGTCCCCTAAGCGAAATTCGTTCTTAATTCTCCATAAATTAGTTGTCACTGATCAAATTTTCATTAGTCCTGACTAAACAAAACAAAAAGTGATCCTAATTCCGTCTTCACCCTAAAGTTACAATCGCTTATTATTTGAAGTTAGAAATATTTTTATAAAACAAGGCTGATATTCCGTTGAACTAAATTTATTTTAATTAAATAAGAATGACACTGAAATATTTAAGCAGATTGACAAAAAATGTCATTTTGTATTATATAACATAACTAGCTGACCCGACAGACGTTGTCCTTTCTTAACTATGAATATTGAATTCGAATTGGTATAATTAATAAAAAATAATAATTATTCCAAAAACATATTGTATATTATTCTAATGCTTTATGATACACAACATTCTTAGTTTTATTTTCTAGCGACTTCATCAATTGTTTGATATGACTTCATCAATTGTTGGCGCATTAAAACGTCTTGCGTGTTGTCCTGCAGGCGTCTTATTGGCTTTGATGACATGCGGTCGTGAATAGTCACTTCTTTCTACTTTTGGCAATTTACCGAGCTACAAATGTACTTTAAGCCATTTCAATTGATACACCATTTCAATTGAAAGCTGCCAACGCATTTTGCATCAGACACGGTAGTAAAAGTTTATTGTTTTTCAATATACTTACCTTGAAACTTGGCTTAAATATTTCTCGCATAACTTTTGTTGCGCCAAATGACGTCATTTGATTTATTGCTTGATATGAGTCAAAAAATGTTTAGAATCTGGCGCATTTCCCAAATTCCAATAATAATAATAATAATAATTCTTTATTTAGTAGACCGTTACAGAAACAGTATAAATTGCGTCAACTTCAGTTACTAATAATTAAAAATCAGAATTTAAAAATTCACTTAAATCATAATGACATCGAGCAATCAAATATTTGCGAAGTATTTTCTTAAATTTGATCATCGGTTGATCATTTATCTCGCATGGTATTTTATTAAAGATTCTGATCATCAAATTCCTGCAGTTTTTATGGAAAACTGTGTATGCACTTTGGCATATGACCAATTTATTATTGTTCCGTGTGATGTAGTCATGTGTACATTCATTCGACTTGAACAATGCAAAATTTTGTTTGACAAAGGATGCACATGCAAGTATATGCATGTCAACAACAGTCATTATGTTTAAAGCTCTGAATTGAGGTTTGCATGTTTCCCTAGGTCCGATTCTAGCTATAATGCGGACACAGCGTTTTGAAATTTCAAGACTTTCGAAACGTCTTCCGAATTACCCCAAAATTCTAACCCAAATTTAAGATTTGAAGCAATATAACCGTGATATGCCGATAACACCACGTCCAGCGAAACAACTTTAGCTAAACATTGGAGCAGGTAGCAATACTTTGATATTTTTTTGAGTAAATAGCTTATATGGTCTTTCCAATTGAGACAGTTGTCCAGCAGCAGGCCAAGAAATTTAACGTTTTTACTCATTGTTAAAGTATGGATGTCAGATATTGGAATTTCTCACAAACCTTCCCCAAATTTTCCAAACTTATGATTTGAGTTTTGTCCATATTTAACTTTAAACAGTTCTCCCTACACCACTCACTCAGTTGAAAGACTGATCTATTTATAAGCATATTCATAGATTCAATGTCTTTCCCCGCATACAACAACGTAGTGTCATCAGCATATTGTAGCATAGTGTTGCTTACAGCCCGTGGCAAGTCATCGACATACAGTATGAAGAGGGTAGGTCCCAGAAGAGATGAACGAATTGTTTTCTATTTGTGGAGTATGACATAAAAAGATCCAATGGGGTACCTTTGATACCCAACCTCTCCAGTCTGTATTCCAAAATGTCTGGGTTCAGGCAATCAAAGGCCTTACTTAGGTCAAATAATGCCGCAATAGGAACTTGTTTTTGGTTCCAAGCTTTTAATACAAAGTCCAGCATCTTAAACACTTGTAAGCTGATAGACCTTCCCCCAATAAACCCATGTTGTTGTTCAGCAAATAAACTATGTTTTTTGATGTAATCTACCAGTCTGTTCAGCATTAATCTTTCGAAAAGTTTTGAAAATGTCGAAAGGAGTGAAATAGGCCTATAGTTGCTCAACTCAGATTCGCTACCGTTTTTAAAAATTGGGACAACTTTAGCAATTTTAAGACTATCAGGAAACTCGCCTCTAACGAAACAAAGATTTATAATTTTTGTTAGGGGTTCGCTAATATTCTGGGCACTATGTCTAACCACATAAGCCGGTATGTCATCCCATCCTACGGACTTTTTCTGTTTCAATGTACAACATGCATTATAGACCTCAAGGTCACTACAGGGAAACAGAAACATACCTTCTGTAACCTTGGCTGAGGCGTGCTCGTGTTTGAAAATTGGGTCACCGATATCCAAATCTCCAACAATATTCAGAAAATACTCATTGAAGGCGTTAGCTATATCAATTTTGTTTTCAATCATCTGACCATTGCAGTCAAACACAATGTCCTTTATTGGATTATTCCTGTCAGAATCCTTAAAGTGGTGTATGGCCTTCCATATTTTATTGCTCGATGTCGCGAAAACATTTTTGAAAAACTATTTTTTGCAAATTTAACTTTTTTCTTCAATTCTATGCAAAATTGCTTGTACTGCAGCTCGACCTCCGTGATAAGTGTATTATTTCGCTTCAATTGCATTAGATATACATGCATGTTTCGTTTTCTTACTGATAGTTCTTTAATTTCAGTTGTTATCCATGTTTCACTTTTATTTTTGTTAATTAAAACAGTCCTTTTAGGAAAGCATACATCAAAGTAATATTTAAAAATTTCGTGAAACTGTGAAAAAATGTTCGAAATACTTTCATCAAAGCAGATCGAGCTCCAGTCTTCATTTTTAAGATACTCATTGAACAAGAATACTTGGTCATCTGAGTAGGATCTTTTCGTTATTTTTTTAATATTTTTTTTACATCGATCTTTCATTGAACAAACACTTATAGAAATATAAACGCAATCATGATCAGAAAAATCAACTGCCACTATACCACTTATATAATTTTCACCACTATTTTCAATGATAATATCAATACATGTCTGAGAAGTTTCACTTATCCTAGTAGGATCTTTGATTGTATACACTAAGTTGAAATTATCCAACAGATCACAGAACAATTTTTTTTTTGGGTCATTTTTTAAAATATCAATATTAAAATCAGCTAAAATAAAAAATTTATATCTAAGTTTAAAAACAATTAAAATTACTTCCTCAAAAAATATTAAAAATTCGTTTATATCACAGTCCGGTGTTTTGTAAACAACAATAATGATGACATGTAATTCATCGCACTTGATACCGCAGCACTCAAAATTTTTTCTTGAGATAAAATATGGAATTCCTTGACTTCGTCTACGTTGTAGCCGATTTTTGAAAAAATGCAGACACCACCACGTCCATGCTCAGTTCTACAATATGAACTTGAAAGTCTAAAATTCCCAATTTTCAGGTATTGGATTTCATCTGGAGCTGCCCAGTGTTCAGACAAGCAGAGAAAATCTTCAACTAATAATTCTAATTCAGAAGTTTTATTCTTCATACCTTGTATGTTCAAATGAAGGATTTTAACTTGCTTCTGAGAATCAGCTGCTTCATTCAAGTTTTGGATAGGCGGGCTTTCACAGAAAAAACCGATCTATTGCCACCCCTTTCTCCCAGAAATCAGGGTTGAGAATTTCATTAGCAGATGTTTCGGGTACCGTCAGCTTGAATGAAGCATAGTTCCCCCTGGCGTTTAAAGTTTCACACTTCATTTTAATGTCAGGTAAAGTTTTCCGAATATAGTTAGATATGTTTTCTTCCGTTGTACTGGGATGAAGTTTCCAAATGTGGATGAAAGTTTCGTTTTCCGCAACAGTTAGGCCAGTATTGGTTTTATTGCCAATTATGATATTTCGGCGTTTTTTTGGATAACGCACAATTTTGAAACCTTCATTATCGACGTCTTTATCACCATTATTGTTTTCGACTTCAGTCTGCTTAATAATTTTTGCCTGTTCCATTTCATTCAAAGATTCCTTCCTTTCTACTAAATGTTTAACAATCACTTTTGGAACACTTTGTAATTCCTCTATGTTTTTTATATTTTGTTTGACAGCTGATGTACTGTCCTTTTCTAGCATAAGAGATTGACTATACGTGCCACGTTTATGTAATTTTTGTAAATCACTTACCATTTCTTTGAGTTTAAAAATTTCCTGAAGAAGCGGTTCAACGGCTAATTTTACAGCTTCACAAATTGCACTCTGAATAAACAAACTAGTTTCGGACACTGACACCATGCTTTCAGAATTTTCACCGTCTTCATTATCACTATTATCACTTTGTTTTTTGTCGCTTCTTAAAGCACGACCTTTAGATCCAGCCATCTTGAAAAGAGTGGCTGGATCTAATGAATGTAGTGGATCTTCTGGCGGTACCAATCGTGCCAATTTGCTTCATTTTTAAACTTAAATGCCTTTCGATATTGACATACAACGTTTATTGGTCCAATAGCAACGATTTGCTGTGAACTGTAATCGATTTCCACATTATAATTAAATGCAGCTCGATAGGGGTTAAACGCAACATTTCTATGTTGTTGATTTCGATTCCATCGATTCCGTTCAACTTCATTCCGCGTTTCGTGTTGCTTGTCAGATTGGCTAGCTCTTGTATATCTTTCACTTCTAGCTTTTCGAGTTCTGCGACTTAAGTTTGTACGTCTAATTGCTGGCATTTTTTAAAACAAAAATTCATTTGGAAAAAAATAAAATTTCGTTACGCAGGAGCTGTGTCAATATAGCGAATTTCCTTAGAATACATAAATCACTCTCTAGCGGTCATAATTTAAATGTGATCAAAATGAAATATAAAAAATCAAGTTTGCTACCATTCATTACTTGATCATTTTTCTCAAACTCTAATGTGAACAGAGATATTTAGAATTTTAACTTTCAATTTTTAATTGTAAATATTTCTGTAAATATTAGTGAAACAGGAAAATGATACGAAACAAAATTACAGTAAAACATAGTACCTACAACTTAACTCCTGATAAATTTTTCGATTTTGCAAATATTACGGGAGATAGTCAAATTTTGTGTTTTCCCCTCCCTCTAAACCCCCTTTCCCCTCGTCCGATTTTACCCATTCACGAACTTGACCTTTAGACCACTAGAGAGTCCACAAACATTTATAAAAAGTACATATGTATATATGTATATATATATATGTATATATATATATATATATTTATATATATATATATATATATAAATATACATACATACAAATTTTACCGATAGTGATTTTTAACATGTAATAGGTAGGATCGATGGATATTTTAAGAAATTTTTACGAAATTCCAACATTGGTGCAAAAACAATAGCTGCATTTCTTTTGGAGGAAATTCGCTAAAAATTCGTTACGCAAGGAGCTGCTTTAACTTAGCGAATTTCCTACATAAATCACTCTCTAGCGATCATAATTTTAGTGTGATCAAATGAAATATAATACAAAATTTATTAATAGCCAAAATGGAACGATATAAAACGATTATTGTTTATAGTTACTACGGAAATGACAATCAAAATTGTTATTTCAAAATTAAAATAAAATTTTAATAAAATAATTGTATAGAATTTCATCCAAATCGGTCCAGCCGTTTAAGACCGGGTCCAATTGTGTTTTCAAACCATCCAGAAATCCATTGAAATATACACACAAAATTTCATCCAAATCCGTTAAGTAGGAGTTAGGTGACAAACAAACGTACATAAGAATTATATATATTAAGATGAGGTAAAATTCTCAAGCTGAATGTAAAACTTAACTTGCGTATGAAGCGAACTAAACGAAGCGATCTTGTAAATTAAATAGTGCACATGGCCACAAAAGTAGTGCTCTATTTTCAAAATTTTATGAAATTTTACTTGATTTGTACCTTATTTATTCGGATTTCCAAAAATGATAGGGATGAAAGTTGTTTATTTATATACACTATATATTACAACTTTTATTCAAAACATTTTCCAAACAGAATGAATACGAAATAAATCAACTATTTAAATTTGAAAAATGAGCGCTACTTTTGTGGCCCATAGTACATTTCACTTGAAAAAAGTTAAACAGAAATATTGAATTCTGTGAAATAAGATATTATTGTGTTCATGGGAATAAACAGTTTGGGTCTGAATTACTTCAAATTTGTTTTCAATCCGAGTTGATGGTGCAAATTTGGCATGGTTTAAATTTTAGTTTCAACCATCCACACACGTTAGCACGTCAGTTAGACTCAGGGTTTCTTTAATTCTGATATCAAATCGAGAAGCTCCGATTTTTCAAAATTTATTTTGTTTCTAATTTGATCGGTCTGATGCTGACTTATACACAGGTCCTTATGGTAGTTCACTCGTTACAAACGAAGAAGATTATCAAACGAAGAAGTATAAAAGCGAGAAATAAAACCTATTTCGACAAAATGGAAACCCGACTTCAAAAATCAAATATTCTATAACAAAAAATGCACTAAAAAGTAAAAAAAATATTGCATATTCTTGTGCCAATTTTAGTTCACCTAAGCAAAAATTTTTAAATATATATGTACAATTATTGTTATTTTTGAAGTCGGTGTCAGCATAGAGAAATTCACATAACTTTTGGACACCGCCTCAAAAAATAATAATAATTGTACCTATATGTTAAAAAATTTTTGCTTAGGTGAACTAAAATTGGCACAAGAATATGCAATTATTTTTTTACTTTTTAGTGCATTTTTTGTTATAGAATATTTGATTTTTGAAGTCGGGTTTCCATTTTGTCAAAATAGGTTTTATTTCTCGCTTTTTAGTGACTTTGAAGTTCTATAACTTATTTTATTTGTCTAAATATGGGTAGACCTACTAAACGACCAACTAATTTTTAGTGCATTTTTTTTATTCGTTTTTTTTTTTCTTTTAATTTTTAGCGCATTTTTTTGTAACAGATTTTCAGTTTTTTTTACATGCATTTTGTTTGTTTTTTGTAAAAGTTTGTTTTTTTGGGGTCGGTTTTTTATTTGTAAAAAATTTTTTTTTAGTCGGTTTTAAAAAAAATTTTCTTATTTTCCCATTATGAATGAGTATACCCTTTCAAAAAAAAAAAATTCGCAAAAATCGGTTATGACATATAAAATGAGGTTTTTCCTTTATTTCCAGAGGATCCCCTCACCTGAATGCGATTTGGTGACAATGGGACCTACCTGAAATCAAACCCTTTAAAACAAAAAAAAATTCAAAATTGGTTCATAAATGACGGAGTTCTGAGGTGACAAACATTAAAAAAAAAAAACAGATGAATTGAGAACCATCCTCCTTTTTGAAGTCGGGTTAAAAATACAATATGATTAATTTGCTTATTATAACTATGTCAACACTGGAGCACCTTTAAAGGAAAGGAGGTACCATACATCAAATTGGTCGAGGTACAAAAGCTTTTTATAAGGCTTACTCCTGATTCGAATCAAATCTTATCAAAATTGCAGAACAATATATTTTCTACATATGATTAATTTTTCCATTTCACTTATATTAGATTTTGCACATTATCGAACATATCCTTTAAAATTCAGAGAGCAATCAATGTAACATACCAAATTTCACTTCGATGAAACTAAAATTATGTCCTACAGTGCGCGTAGGCACACACATCTAGAACCACCAACTAATTTCCATTTCCTGTTGTATTTCCTGTTTGTAAATTCCACAGCTAGATTTTACTGTTATCGGTAAGAGATCTCTTGAAAATATACTACAGTAAAACCTGAACCATTGGAACCGGTACATATTGGACAGAGTATTCCGTATATAATGAAAATTGTACAGGTTGCATGGTTACGGTTTCATGCCTTAAATCAATATGACGATTTCAAATATTTTCCGAATATTATAGAATTTTGGTCATTCATTTTGAAAAATATCATTGATGGAAGAGTGTAAAATCGAAAAAAATTTTAACAATTCATTTAGTTTAAAATAATCTCAGAATATCTTACCGCATCCATGTTTCTTAGAGGTTAGTTTTTGTTGAGAGGTAGATTGTAAAGGCTACTCTGGATGGGCTATACTTCGACCATAAGGTCCATTGTGATGCCTTAGGATGTTAGGACGTGAGTGGAGTGGAAGAAATTTGTGAGTAGACTAGGAATTGGTAGGATATGCGGCTGCAGCCGACTATGATAGGAACTATGCCGATATTCATCTGGAGTGCGTGAAGGAAACTGCAGAAAACCTTCTCAAGCATAGCCGGTTACTTCATTCTTGTCCATACGCCGACAGTTTAGTCAATTAACCACCCCTTCTTTTTATTTTTATAATTGACAAACTGCCGATGTCGGGATTCGAACCCATAACCTCCCAGTTTCCAAGTACTGCATACAGCACAGGCATAACATCTTAGACCACTCGGCTACTTTGACTGCTTAGTTTTTGTTGATATTATAACTCTCCCAATACAAATTTATACATGAATCAAAATCAGGTATTTTACCCTAAAATTAATAGATGTGAATCTGACAATCTTTGCTAGAGTTTTTGAATTTAAATATTACGTGAAAGGAAAAACATAAAACAATGACATTGGGTATGTAACTTAGTGTTTAAGGGGGGAGCTCTACCCCCTTAACCACCGGGGCAGCCTTCGGCCTTGACTTCCTAGACGGGCTACACTTCGAACATAAAGTCCATTGTGATGCCTAAGGATGTGAGGATGTGAGTGGAGTGGAAGGAATTTTTATGAATAAATCAGGAATTGGTAGGATATGTGACTGCAGCCGACTATGGTAGGAACTATGCTGATATTCATCTGGATTTCGTGAAGGAAATCTTCTCAAGCATAGCCGGTTACTTCGTTCTTGGGCATACGCGGACAGTTAACCGTCATTTTTTCTTCTTAATAATTGACAAACTGCCAATGTCAGTATTCGAACCCATGACCTCCCGGTCCAGTTTCCAAGTAGGCATACTGCGCAGACAAAACGCACCGCTCGGCCACATGGACTGTTAACTTCGCGTCTTTGAAAGAATACAAAAAACCGCACAATTCTAGCATATAAACAAGTGTTTACCATTTTACGAATACGAGTTTTTCCCATTTAAGGGGGGGGTGGGTTCGTTGGGGAAATTTAAGTTTTCCGGTTTTTCCTGTAACTTTGAAGTTATTCCACGTCGAATTCACAAAACTGCATTGTTCTAGCATGCCTAGAAGTGGGTTAAAATTTGTATACGTGAGTGAGTCAGTGAGTGAGTTACATAAAAAGCTGTATAAATTATAGTATTAATTCTTTACTTTTCTTTTCTATTCGTACGTTTCTTTTCTTTATTATACCCTGTATATGTAAATATACAAGATGTATTAAGTTTAGTCCCGACTTTGTAATGCTTGAAAATATTAATCCTTGACAAAAATGCTTCACAAAGATATTAAAAAAATGGCCTATTTCGGCCATTTCCACATGTCCGTCCGTCTGTCTGTCTGTCTGTGAACCTGACACTCAAGAACGAAAGGAGATAACGAGCTGAAATTTTTTGTGTGTGTTCTAGAGCACACAATTAATGGGCAAAATCGAAACGTGCTTTCCCCGGCTAGGAAGGGGGAAATATACGCCATTGAAACCGTAAGAGATAGAAAAAAAAATTGTTAACAAAAAATCTTCTTTTCTTTAAAATAAACAACTTTTGTTTGAAAATTTTTTTCATAAACTCAATAGTTTTCTCATAATTTATGGATTAAATGTTCTTCGGAAAGCGAATTGTTAACATAATTCGAATACGCAGAATTGTTAACAATTCAATCACTGATATACAACTCAGTATATACTGGGTATTCAAACAATTAACTCAGTTAATTGTTACATTACTTGTTTTTTTTCATTAAAAATAATTATATCATGTAAAAACCGATGTGTTCGAAAAACTTATTATTATTCGTTTCTATATTAAATTCTCCAGCTCTTATGAAATGTATCTTAAATATATGTAATGAAAAAATATTTTGTTAGCCGTAAAACACCAATTATTGTGTTACTAAAACCAACTATTACTAAAATAAAACTTTCATTATTAATATTCTATGTATAAAAAGATAAAATAACGAAGGTAAATAAAAGGAGAAGAAAATAGAACACAAATTTCGAAATTTAATAAAAATATATTTCACAATTTTCATTGAATGGTTTTATTGAATTGACATATTTATACTTAAAACAAAGTGTGCTGACCCATTCTAAGATGTTACTAGAGTCTAGTACAAAGAACGTAACCAAAGAATATCATATAAAAATACTACAATTTATTCGGAGCATTTTATCTATCTGAATAGTGTTTTAAATTCTAATATAATATATTTTTACGATGCCAAAGAACTTAATGAACTTTAAAACATTACCCCAAACCAATGAGGCTTGAACGCTTGAGCAGGAACCAAGGATGCAATATAATCGATAAAGATACTGTTGGAAAATACAAACTCCAGGAAAGAGATCTCTAGCAGGACTTTATAGATCTCCAAGAGGTCTCATCAGCGAGCACAGGTAAAAACTTTGAGGTAAAAGCATTGTCCAATAAAGCACAGAAAGTTGAATTAAAATGGGTTAGCTAAAATTGAAATCACACTGGTGTCCTCTGTGGTGCTAAAAACAAAACATTCCCCGAGTTTTTTTTTCATGTATACACGAGCTGTCAATCCCGCAATACTCTATGAGTTTAAATGGTGGCAAATATTGGGTGAAAGGAAATGTTGTACAAAAATAAAAATGTTGTGCTTAGTGGATGGCACTATTCAGCTTAATTTGTGCTGGTACGAGAATACATAAGTTTCGACTCGCGCACTTACTGTTTATCTGATTGCAAACCGTCCCAAATGATCTGCTGACACTGAATCACCACTAGTGCTAACAGTGACCAAAGAGTATCAGGAGAGCTAATATCAAGTTGGGAGCAAACCAAGAGATTTATTGATTTTTACGATACTATAGAATATTGATTGAAGCTTATAAGACATAGAATTATATCGCACATGTTTGTTTGTTTTGATAGCATAAATACTCTGTAATTAAAAGCTTTTATCAAAGGTGCAGCGTAGCTGAACGCTTCAAAACCAATTATATTTAAAACAGAAAACTTATATAGAATTCGTTAGTTAGGATAGAAAAAAATGAGAACTGTTTCGTCTGTTTCCAACTCTCGGTTGCCAATGTGCTGATATCTATATCTATCTAGATTTGTATTTTTTAAACATAAATCTAGCAATATATGTAGAATAGTTTCCAGTATGAACGCCTATAATATGGTCAGCGACATTTTCCATCCAAATCCTTAATTTTACATTATTTTATTAATAAATTAATTCACAACGTTTCAGCTAATAATTTTATCCCTTATCAGGTGATGTCAATTCTATTTTATGGTGCCGAAATATGCGGATTGAATGAATATGTAGATGGGAATGTAAAAGAACTTAATAGATTTGCATACTATTATTATAAGAAATTATTGGGAGTATCAATATCAACGCCAAACTATGCTGTGAGTCTGGAGCTAGGTGTATTGTTCTTCGAATATTTAGTTTTCCAAAACTTATTTTTTCACAGTGTAAGTCAAAGCCAAAAGTGCCTGCAAAAAAGTGTTTGAATGAAAGAGTAAGTTGGATGAATGAAGTGATGCATTAATAGAAATTGAATGAACTGTGTGTATGTCTGGCGACTATGTGGTAGGTAAGTCTAGAATTCGTAACACAATAAAAGAAGCTGCAATAAGTCAAGCTATAAGATATATACAAGAAAAAAGAAGTTTGATGATTTAATGCCAGTTACCACGTTATGTATATCATGTAGCTAGCTAATAGGGAACAAAGACGTATCATAGCGAATTTTAGAATGTATCGATTTATATGGGAAAATGCTAGAGCTAATGGGGAAAGAATTTGTGTGTTATATGATGGCTATGAAAATATTATGAATTTACTAGCGGACTGTCAGGGTACTGAAGGCAGCGAACGAGAAGCACTCAGCAAGCTGGGATTGAACAACGGTTTATCTTTAATAATCGCATAAAGAAGCCTCCGTTCCGGCAGTTGCAGCGTACTTCATATATATATTGCAGGTAAGGAACGAACGGCTATAGTCTGCGCTCGCGTATCATTTAATTTGAATATGCTATCATTTAACTTTTTCTTTTGCGACAGGGAGGTGGGAAATGCATTGACGCACAGAGTGTGGGACTCCTGACCAGCCAAACTACCCACTAAAACCCACCCCCCTTTTTGGGGCTTCGAGAACCTGCTCATTAGCCCCCGCAGGTTAAAAAATAACAAAAACAAAACTTAACAAATAACAAAATATCACAACACCACCTAGTCAAATGAATTGATTAGGTAGGAAAAAAATAACCAAATATTAAATATATACAAAAAATAACAAAAATGAACAACAACAACAACAAATAACAACGTTGCAGTGAAGGTGTAAAAGGCCTTCACTGCAACAAATAAAAATACTTAAAAAACTAGATAACAATATAAAAAAAATTTAAAACTTAAAAACTAGATAACAATAAAAAGTTTTAAAAACTAAAAAAATATAACAACGTGTAATAGTGTGGGTGTAAAGAGCCCACATTATTACAGTCAAAACAATAAAACTTAAAAACTATGTGTAATAAAATATGATATTGTGGGTGTAAAGGGCGCACAATATCACAGATAAAATCAATAAATAATTTAAAAGCACAAAACATTTAAAAAGAAGATAAAATCCTACGAGGCTGTAAATAGAAACAAATAAAAGAGACGACTTTGTTAAAAAAAAGAGATGTTTCCCCTAGAGTCTACGTAGAAGGTGAGATTCATTTAAAAATGTAATCATCCTCTTCACGGAGCTCGCATTATATGATAATGCTCGTGCTACATTCTTTCAAAGCCGTAGTCTTTGCCGTAAAGGTTCAAAGACTACACATTCCTCAACAATATGCCTCACGGTTTGCACTGTCCTGCAAACAGTGCATCTTGGCTGATCCTCACCGCAGAGAAGATATGCATACGAGATTTGAGTGTGGCCTATTCGCAAACGTTTGAGCTTTTCCGCGAGGTTGTTCCACTCACGCTGCCATTTTTCATGAATTTTGAAACATATGCACACTTTCAGGTCCTCTGGGCATATGGGAACTTGATCCAGGTGGTCTGAATCAGCCGCGACCCGCGCAGCTTCATCAGCCACCTCATTCCCATGTAAACCCACGTTCCCAGGCGTCCATACAAAAACGATGGACATGTGCTGGAGCACGTGGAGTATCGCTTGGATGTTTTGCACCAGAGGGTCCCTTCAACGAGTCGGAACAAATGAGGAATGTATTGTGAAGGTTCGAATGCTCTTCACAATATCGCAGGGCTTGCAAAATTGCATATAATTGAGCCGTGCATACGGATGCCTGTGGGGAGAGTGACCAAGTATGTGAGCTATTGCCAATGGCAATAGCGCTCCCCACACCAGAAATGGTTTTAGATCCATCCGTATACACGCACAGAGAGTCATTGTATTAGCTAATAATTTGTTGAAAGCAGGTCCGATAGTACTGGGAACTGGTCTTATCTTTACCGAGACCAGCCAGGTCAAAGCGGCACCTTACCTTTGGGATCAGCCAAGGAGGTACTTCATGGAAACTATAAGGAAGTACCTGAGCGAAATCGAAATTAAGACTCTCTAAAAGCTCCTGCGTTCGAACGGCCAGAGGTCTGGTGCCCGTGGCACGTCTCTCATAGAGTCTCTTCAGAAATCTAGATTTTCTGCAGAGAGCCGGGAAGTTGACATGATTGGGCTTAGTCCATACCCCCGCGACATAATTGAGGAGCAGGCGCTCACGCCTCAACCTCAATGGGGGCAATCCCGACTCTACACATAGACTCATAGCGGGACTCGTTTGACAGCCTCCTGTAGCAAGTCTAATGTTTGCGTGGTGAATAGGATCTAGGATTTTGAGCGATGGCATCGGGGCGGAGGAGAATACTACACAGCCATAATCCATCCTGGGCAGACTCAGCGATGAATAGAGCCGCAGTAGCATCTCCGGGTCCGCACCCCACGATGTACCAGCCAATCCCTTAAGCACATTCATTGCCTTGCGACAACTCGCTGCCAGGGATTGGAGGTGTGGACGCCACGTTAATTTCTTGTTAAAAATAAGTCCCAGAAACCTAATAGAGTCGGCACATCCAAGGTGGGTACCCATTAAGTAAAGGATCGGATCAGGATGTGCCTTGTGTTTTCTACAGAAATGGACCACTTTAGTTTTAATTGTGGAGAACCGAAAACCAACACTTTCTGCAGAATGCACTACTTCGTTGATGCCCTGCTGGAGTCTCGTTTCAATTGTATCCATTGATGGAGCTCCATAGAAAATTGCAAGGTCATCAACATACAGACATTGACGAATCGGGGCTGAAGCTGCGATGTGATTGACCGCTATAGCAAAAAGGGTGAATCTAAGCGTCGAGCCCTGGGGAACACCATTCTTCTGGGAATGGATCCCAGAATCAGTGCCACCCCCCGGACACGAAATTTGCGGTCACACATAAAACTTTGAATGAACTGAGGCAGAGATCCTCTTAGACCCCAGTCATGCAGCTTCCTGAGAATGCCATACCTCCAAGTCATATCATATGCTTTTTCCAGGTCGAAAAACACTCCCACAAAGTGATAGCCCCCGAGAAAGTTGTCGTGAATGGCATTCTCAAGGTGAACAAGTTGTCCGTCGTCGAATGGTATTGGCGGAAACCTGTCTGATATTTACTTATCAGATGATTAGTTTCCAGCCACCAGACGAGACGTCTGTTCACTATTTTTTCCAATATCTTGCTGACGCAGCAAGTCAAAGATATTGGACGGTAGCTTGATGGTTGCCTTGAATCTTTACCCTCTTTAAGCAGCGGGATAATAATGGCTTCCCGCCATTGCTGAGGGTAAACGCTCTGCCGAAAAATATTGTTGTATAGATCCAGTAATCCGCACTTACCAGGATAAGGCAGATTCTGGATCATGGCATAATGTATTGTATCGGGGCCAGGTGATGTATCTTCTGACCTCTTTAGCGCCTCCAGTAGTTCTTGCATTGTAAAATCGTTGTTATACTGGAGGGATTCATCTCAGAAAAAATCAAGATCATCATGTTGTTCGTGATGCATCTTGATCCGCAGGAAATCCGAGTCATAATTTTGGGAGCTGCAGACGCGCTCGAAATGCTCCGCTTAACACTCAGCGATTTCGGCACGCTGCGATATGACTCGGCAATCCAAATTGAGGAGGGCAGGCGCGGGGGTGAAGAAAATTTCCCCGAAATTGTCTTCACCCTCCTCCATACCTCCGAAGATGGTGTGGAGGTATTGATGGCCGAAACATATTGCTCCCAAGAGAGCCTTTTCTGATCTCGAATAGTTATTATCCTATTGCTATAGATCTTTTTCTTTTAAAGGCTATCAAATTTTCCTGCGTGGGGCGTCTTTTCAATTTGTTAAACGCCCTCTTTTTCTCTGCAACCGCTACTCTCACGACATCATTCCACCAGGGAACTTTTCTCTTAGGCGGAATGCCGGAAGACTTACTTATAGCGTGTATAGTTGCTTCAATGACTTTGGAGGTTATTTTGCACACATCCTCTTCTACGTCTCCCTTCCAACGTGGGAACTTGAAAACATTCCATGAAAGTGTCCCAGTTGGCACGACGAAGCCTCTTTTATCTCTTCTGGTCGTCTCCTTGTCGGAGAAAGTGACGGAATCTGAATCCGTCTCCGACGTCACCTTGTAGGAAACGACGACCCTTTTTTCAGGCCTCGACGTCTCCGGCTTCGGTGAGCTCAACTTCGCCTGCAGAGCCGGCTCACCCCGTGATGAAGATGGAGGTGGAGTCTTTTCACGATCCAACTCCATCCTTTTCTCTTCTGAGGTGGGCTTACTGTTTGCCACCTCCGAAACTCTCACGTCCGTCTTCAGGGTCTCTCTCTTACGTTTGGTTGTTGTTTTAGGAGGAACTTGAATAGGCCCCTCCGGAGAAGTTTTAATAACATTTACTGGCCTTGCTGACGCTTGGTCTTTACTTTTTTTATTTAAAAACTCGCTGATGATTTTCATCATCAGCGGAGCAAGCTCTTTGGCCAAAGCTGAAGCGTAAGCTGAAAGGGCAAGAGTTCCTGTGATGCGGGCATAGGAGACGGCAGGCTGATTGCGAGGGCCGAAGGGCAGTTCCTCGACTTTGCCGAGTGACTACCCCCACAATTAACACATATAATTGGCTCATTGCACGGTCTTCCTTCGTGCAATGGCTCCCCGCATACACAAATTTGAGGCCTTTCACATCTACCGGCCGTGTGCCCGTATCTTTGACACCGATAGCATCGCATCGGTGCTGGAATGTACGGACGCACGGGGATTTTCTTGTGAATGCCAGCGTCGATGGTTGCTGGCAAATCAATTTTGCTGAAGGTAAGTTGGAGGAGAGGTGAGTATTTCAACTCACCATCTTGCCTCCACTTAATCCTTCGGGCCTCAATTACTCCTTGGTCGGACTAATTCTCCACTATGTCTTCGATGGAGCAAATGGGAACTATTTAAAGTTCCATGGGGCGACACTTCCATCTCATGGTCGCCTAACATCTTCAGACATAAAAGTTTTTCATTTGTGGATTTGTCGCCGAAAGTCTCGACCAACAACCCGTTGTTTACTTTTTTAACGTCTTTAAGATGTCCAACAGCCTCGTACAAATTTTTTGCTATTAAAAAAGGGCTCACCAACTTAAAGTCGCATGAATCACCCTTTTTCTTTATCAGAAAATACTTTAAAACAATTTGCTTTTGGGAACCTGCAAGCGATGCCAGGTTCCCACGGAATTTCCTTTTATCTTTAGGGGGGTTTGGTCCCCCCGACGTTTCGGTGATAACCTGGACCCCGCCCAGGCCTCCTTTTTCGGAAGAGGGCAAATCCGTTTGTTTGTGGGTTTTAAACCAGCCACCGTGTGCAAAGGGGCGGGCTGGAATAGCCGGGAACGGGTATACCCTCGGACTTTAATAGCCCTACCCTAGTACTCTGGGGCCCGGCCTCCACTTTACCAGTCCTGGAATACGCGGACGGACTGGAACACACTATCCTACCAAGTACCGGCGTGGCTGGTGGCTAAGCCCCGCACACCCTGCCTCGGCAGAGCAAGCTCACATCGATTTCGGAGAAACCGACGCCCCACCCTCAGCTCCACTGCCGGCAGGGATGCACGGGACCGCCAGTTAAAAGTCTTCAACGATGACAATGTCGGCCAGATGACTTGGCCGACAAGTAATGCTGAGACAGTGCACGAACTCCGCACACCGAAACCAACAATGACGATGATGACAGCGCACGACATCCGCACACTAATCCCAACGTTGAGAAGTTTGAGAAGTTTGTGTCCGTTAGCTTCCCCTCCTGTTGGCTTGTAGGCTAGGTACTAGGCCCTCCCACCACGACAAGGTGGACCCACGGGAGGGATTTCTTTTGTTTTTATTTTTATAAAATCTAATTTAGAATTGTCTATTTTCTTTTTCATGTTCATTTTATTGGATTGTGTTTTTTTTTTGGAACTTTTAATTTTTATTTAAATGTAATTAGTTGATAAGAAAACACTGTAGAACAGCATCTTGAAAAACTTTGTCGAGCAAACTTTTAGCCAATAGTTGAATCTCAATCTCAAATTGTCGACAGTAAGATGTAATGTATACGACTGTGTTCTTGGTTACTGTATAGGGTTATCAGTCCAATTATCAATTTTTAAAACCACTATAGTCATATTACAAAGAAATCAAATAAAACGTTATATAGCTATGAACAAGAAGGTAAACTAAGATGACTGTCTGAATATTTTATTAGCAACAACCATCATAGTATTTACAAATGAAGAAAAGTCTTGGTGATGATGCCAAACCATGGAGATGTAGAAGAAACAGACGAAGAAGACAGTACATGACAACAACGATGATAATGATAACGTTAATTCTAGTCACGTTTTGCTTGAACTCGCCGTATGGCAGCTGGTGCGCATCTTGTCAAGTAATTTTCTTATACTATAGTCATTCAAACTTTCACCACCATCATCATCAGCATTAGATCAAGCATGATGGTCAGAGCGGGAAACAATGCAAAAAAATAACAGAATGGGTGTACTAGCAAAGTAATCCACAGCTTCCAGCATTATGGTTTAAAGTTGTTTTTACCTCTATACATAGACAACAGATGAATATGAAATACAGACGCATTTTTTTAAAATTTATTTATCGGAAAGTAATCAAATTTTGCATTTTTTTTAAATTTATTTATCGGAAAGTAATCAAATTTTATAATTAATCAACAGAGGGTTCAAATCCAGTTATAAAGTTTAATATTGACTATTGGAATAAAAGCTTCCTAAAACACGTTAAGAGAGACGTTTTAAACATTCACATGACATCATTTACGATATATGTCATTCAGGTGAATGGCTGATCATATTTTGCTGTGCATGCTGAGACTTGGTTAGAAGATTGAATAATAGCAATATTCAACGTATTCATCATGTAACTTATCTCGAAGAGGCATTAGTCAGTAACAAAATAATTCATTTAACCAAGGATTCTTTACAAAATAATCAATAACTTTGTTTAATTTAAATATAAACATTTAATTTGTAACCGTTTTGTTGTTACATGTGGTATTTTTTTACAAATAAGACAGTGGTTTGTGGAAAGACCACTTTGTGGACAGTGGACAGAGTAATTTGTGTCATACAATAAAAAAAAAAACTTTAAAGTAAATAATATGTTTTTGCCACAGAGATTTTACATATTTGACTTTTTGATAAAAATTACTTCCGGGAAATTCTTCAAAATGGAATTCAGATCCCAACTTTGTTTATAGCCATATACCTGATAATTTTCTGTGTAATTGAGAACTCATCACAACATCAAAAATTCGTTACGCAGGAGCTGCTTTACCTTAGCGAATTTTCTTAGAATACATAAATCACTCTCTAGCGGTCATAATTTTAGTGTGATCAAAATAAAATATCATATCTGATATCATTTTAGTATTCACAAAATTTAAATTTATTAATAGCCAAAATACAACGATATATAACGATTTATAGTGTGCTCCTATGTAAACGACAATCAAAATTGACATTTCATAATTTTAACAAAATAATTTTATAGTTAGTTTTTAGAAGTATAGTTTCTGTGTACATGACAAAATCAACAAAAAATTTAACCGACTCCAAAAAAGGAGGAGATTCTTTGTTCGACTGTATGTATTTTTTTTAAATGTATGTTCACCGATTTAACCGGCAGTTAGTGGATTGATTTTGAAAATTCTAGCTTTGTTTGAAAGGGTATACTCTCGAGGTAATCCCATTGTCACAAGTAACATAACATAACAAAAGTTGTTTATTTTAAAAAGAAGATTTTTTGTAAATAAATTTTTTTATATCTCTTACGATTTCAAAGATGTATATATCTTTGATATAAGAATTGTCTTATGCTTTAAATCTGTAAATTGTTATTTTTAGCTTTTTAGTGTAGTGACTTTTTGTGTTTTTTGAAGTCAGTTGAATTTTTGTTTTTTTGTTTTTACAATAAAATATATTTCATGTATTCGTGTCAAACAATACCACAAAATATAAAATATCTCTCTTAATACTAGAACAATCGAAAAATATTTAAGGAGTGAAGTTGTAGTAAAAAAAGTTTGCTATAATTCATTATCTAATCATTTCTTCCAAACTCTAAAGTGAACAGAGATATTTAGAATTTTAACTTTCAATATTTAATTGTAAATATTTCTGTAACTATTAGTGTAACAGAAAAATGATAAGAAACAAAATTATAAGAAAACTAGTACCTTCAACTTAACTCCTGATAAATTTTTCAATTTTTGAAATATGAAGAGAGATATGCCAAATTTAGGTTTCCCACTTCCTCTAAACCCCCCTTTTCCCTAGTCCGATTTTACCCATTACCGAATTTGACCTTTTGAATACCAAAAGCGTCTCAAATACTAAATTTCA